>CM020514.1:21468465-21906369 GCA_009823395.1 Thamnaconus septentrionalis | reverse complement strand
ATTAGAAAAACAATACTTACCCTTAAAACCTATACTTACCTGGAACCCTAAAAGGAAGAAAAAGACATATTAGTCAAATTCGAAAACCCTAAAAGGAAGAAAACCTAGAAAAGGACACTAATTGAATTACTTACCTTGTAAGTACCACGAGGGAAAACTATGCAAATCCCATACTAGGGGCATAGAGTAGATGGGTGAGAGTCTATTCCGTCCTGGGCATGACGTTAAACTGCACCCTAAGGTGGGCACGGGCCCAAGTGGTGTGCCTATTAGGCTACCTCTCGCCGACCGCCCTGATGAAGGCCCTAAATCAAACGTGCAACGGTCGACTTACTAACTACAAAGAACTGCTAAGTTAAATTTTGAACCTCCACCACCTTTGGGTGGTGGAACCCAATCGGAGATCTGCCTCACCAACCTGACTGAAGGGAGGTGCATCGCTCTCTTCGGAGAACTTTTCCTTAACCTAACCCTAACCCTAACCCAACCCTAACCCTAACCCTAACCCTAACCCTAACCCTAACCTCTAGCTCTCAAGGAGGCACATCAGTATTTTTAGTGCATACACCTGAAGAAGGCCTGTTCAAAGGCGCGTGTTTTTTTCTTTCAGCAACCTTCCTTGGTTGTTTATTATTGTTTTGTTTTTATTTTTTATTAATAGATACATTATTGATAAATAAATCTAATAAATAATAATAAATACTTATATAAATAGGATATATCATTTCATTATAGAATAAATACATACATACTATCAATAAATTCATACTTACCTGGATACACTCATTCATGAAATACATACACCTGATAAACAATCCATACTTACCTGAAACAAAACAATAAAACATACTTACCTAGAACACAAATCAATAAATACATACTTACGGATTAACAATCCATACTTACCTGAAACAAAACAATAAAACATACTTACCTGAAACACATTCACCAATAAATACATACTTACCGGAAATACACATTACACAATTTAATTATACTATGGAAGGACAGGTCCCCCGCCGCCCAACGGCCCAACCCCCACAAAGGGACAGGGTTACGGAACTCCGCTTGGGCGGGCGGCACCGGCTTCCTTTTAGGAGGAGGTCCTTTGTCCCTCAACCCAACCCTAACCCTAACCCTAACCCTAACCCCAACCCCCCTAACCCAACCCCTAACACCCTAACCCTAACCCAACCCTAACCCTAACCCTAACCTAACCCAACCCTAACCCCTAACCCTAACCCCCCCTAACCCTAACCCTCCCTAACCCCAAAAGGGTTGGAGAAAGGAAAGAAGAAGAACCAATTCAACCTGAAAAGAAGAAGAAAAAGGCACAATTAGAGAAAATATTAAACAAAAACAATTTTAAGACCCATACTTACCTGGAGAAAGAACACCAATTGGAAACCTGAAAAGAGAAAAAAAATTAAAACAAGAAACAATTTAATTGAAAGCACTTACCTGGTGGCAGAGCAGTGTTCCACCTGAGGGAAAAGCAGAAAATGACCAAATAGTCAACTGCAGTAGATGCGGGGGGTCAAACAAAATCATACAAAAAGAAGATAATTAAATAATTTAATTGAAAACACTTACCTGGTGGCAGCAGATGAGGGTTCCCACCTGAAGGAAGAGCAAAAGAAGACCAAATAGTCTCATGCTATGGATGACGGTGGGGTCAAATTAACAACAATACATACGGAAAAAGGAGAAATACAAATTTACAGTCAAAAGGAGAAACAAAACTGAGACACAAAGAAAAAGTCCAGAGTGAAGAGAAGAAGAAAGGGGAGAGGAAAGAATGGGAGGGAAAGCCGGCCCAGAAAAGTGGAAGGACAAACATCCTTGGTCCCTTCAGGTCGGCCACCGCCTGAAGAAGGCACAAACAAGCCCGAAACGTCCGGGGCAAAGCCGACCACATCCACTTGAGCGCCAAGAAAGGACAATTTTGAACTCCCACCACCTTGGGGTGGTGGAACAAACCTGAGACCAAGACCCAGAACCCGGGACATGCCTTCCCACTCCACGGCAGGCCCGCACCGCCCGCCCTAGGCTCGGCGTGGCCTTTTTCCAAAACCTAACCCTAACCCTAACCCTACCCTGTACCTAACCCTAACCCTAACCCTAACCGGTTCTCTTGGAGAGAACCTTTTTCCTTAACCTAACCCTAACCCTTGCCACTCAACAATCTCCCATTGAAATGAATAGGAAATTCAAACGCAAATATCCGGAGAACGGGTAAGTCCTACGACCTTGGAACCTTGATCCGTCTGAAAATTGGCCATGCTGAACACGCTGGTACCATCCCGAGTCTCAACCCGGTTCCCGAGATAAGGCTATTTCCGGTATAACTCCGGAACCGGGTACATCATCACGTAACTCAGTTACAGGTAGGTACACGCCTCAACACATGTGTACAAAATTTCAAGTCTATAACTCATTCCACCGTGAGATATGGATTTAGAGGATCGAATTTCGATCGTGGTTATTACCCACCTAACCCTAACCCTAACCCTTTTGTATTGTTTTGGAAATATGAACTGATGTTTATTCAAATTCAAAATCAATAAATGAATAGGTTTTAAGTTCATATTTTGGCTCGAACATAATTGACACGTGATTCTTGTACATCTGGGGTGGACTGACCTCCCAAGCCGTCCGCAACTTTGGTGACTAAAGGCCACCTAGGTGAAAAAGTTACTACCTAAAAGGGCATGGTTTATCAACCCAAATGGCCTGAAACGGCTCCAAACCACTTTTGGGAGGTGATTTTCGGAAAAACACTTCTGTTTTTTGCCACCAACATCCCCATTGAAATGAATAGCGAAATTAAACGCAAATATCGCGAGAACGGTAAGTCCTACGACCTTGGAACCTTGATCCGTCTGAATAATTCGGCCATGCTGAACACGCTGGTGCGTCCCCGAGTCTCTGACCTACGGTTCCGAGATATGGCTATTTCGGTATAACCCGGAACCGAAGTGACATCATACGTAACTCGCGTCACACGGGTACACACCTCATAAATGTCAAAATTTCAAGTCTATAACTCATTCCACCGTGGAGATATGGAATTTTAGAGGATCGAATTTCCCCATCGGGTTTCCCTGTACCCCAACCCTAACCCCAACCCCAACCCTAACCCTAACCCTAACCCTAACCCTAACCCAACCCTGGTTTCAGTCTTTGGGATTGCTGCCTCCAAGAGGAGAGGTACCAGGTTTCTTGAGAAACCTTTTTCCCTAACCTAACCTAAACTTTACCTGGATACACTCATCTCAGAAATACATACTTACCTGATAAATGAATCCATACTTACCTAAACAAAAGTCAACAAAACATACTACCTAGAAATATTATTGAATCAATAAATATATACTCTACCGGATTAACAACCATGCTTTACCTGAAACAGTAAATAAAAAATATACTTTACCTGCAGAACTATATCTAATTAATAAATACATATTCTATCGGAAATACACATTCACACAATTTAATATATATTTATGGATCGGACTGAGGTCCGTTACGTCACGCCACAACGGCCCAACTCTGGTACAAGTGATAGGGCATGACAACTCACGCCAGGGGCGAGGCAACGCTTCCTCCCTTAGTGAGAGGAGCACCCTGTCCCTCAACAACCAACCCTAACCCTAACCTTAACCTCAACCTTTAATCCCAATCCTTAACCTGTGTGGTGTTTAATGCTCAATCCCAACCTTAATCTTGTAACCTGAATCTGTAGTGTGTGTTCACACTTAACCTAACCTTACCCAACCCTAACCTGTGTGTCCTTTACGCCCTAATCTAACTCTAATCCTAACCCTTAACCAGTGTCCTGTGTTCAATCTCAACCCTACTTTTATCTTTCTCCATTTCCTAATTTTTGACCTTTAAATCTTTACCCTTACCTTTTGAATATACGATAAAAAATAAAAATGAAAATTTTTTTAAAAAAAAATAGATAAAAAAATTAAAACCAATAAAACAATAAAAAATTAAAAGTTAAAAGCTTAAAAAGTAGAAAAGTATTAGCAAGTATTAAAATAGTATAAAATATTAAAAAAGAAAATAGCATAAATCATTAGCATTATTAAAATATTAAAAAATATAAAATTCTGTGTTAAAACACATTGTTTTATAATTTATCTTTGCCAGAAACAAACACGTTAAAAATACGATTATTGCGCTAGCGTAAAAGCTTATACCGAAAAGAAAAAAGGAAAGAGTAGAGAGCTCATATTCCTCCTTGGGGACTTCTAGGATCATATCATTTTTTTGTTTCTCCTTTTCGTGTAAAAATATTTTTATTTTTTTATTTTTTCAATTTGATGAAGACCTAGGAAAGGTTTCAACGCCCACATTTAGCATTGCCATCTCTTTAGCTGGTTGTTGTTTTTGTTTTTTTGGGAGTTTATTATTTATATTTTTATTTTATAAATAATATATATATTTATTTAACAAATATGTTCTCTATTATATATACACACAAATATCCTCATATTTAAATAAATAAATATACAACAGATAACAATAAATGGACAACATTAACATATACAAATATATAACTCATTATATACATAAATAAATATAAACACATAACCTGATGTATCAAATAAATAAACATCTAATAATGCAACAAACAAATAGATATGAATGGCCAATTACGGTCCGTTATGGTCGTCTCTAGTCAATCGCCCTTCCCACTGGGCGGAACTTGGTGGAGGTAGGGACTGCTATGGATATTCAGGCACCTCCCTCCCTCCGACTGGAGGGAGGTGGTTTTCTCCAAAGACCAACCTCCTAACCCCAACCCAACCCTGTTCAGCGCTTTGAGCTCTCTCATTCTATTCCGAATCGTCGTCAAAATAGGGATTAATTCTCAAATCTTTGCCTTAAGCTCTTCAATCTTTTAGTTAATCGATTCAGCCTGGGTGGAGTCATCGAAGAGAAATACTGCTGAGATGGACTTTGATATATCAGCTGGACTAAAAAATACCACGCTGGAGCTAATTACTTTAGCCACCAGAGAGAGCCGGTTTATGGGGGATGGGGGTGGTGCTTGAGGATAAATAAAGATTAACAGAGCATCAGACCTTAGGACCTGAGATAGAAGATGGGAAAGACTAGTGTGGTAGGGAGTGGACCGTGGGAGACACAGAGGAGAGTGAGAGAAGATGGGAATAGAAGAGGAGAAAGGAAGTGGTGAAGGAAGGTTAGCGAAGAAGCATCAAGAACAGCAGTCAAAGGACGAAGAAGACGGGAGATAGAAGGATATGAGTATAGGAAAAGAAAGAAGAAAAAGGAGGAAAATAGGATAATTTACCTACCTACCTGAATTGGGCACCCAAAAAGAGGAAAGAATGAATTTATAAAGAAGACAATTTAAAACACTAATTGATTTACTCACCCTCCGTCCTGGGCAAGACGTTAAACTGCAACCTGAAAGAAATTAAAACATAAATTAAAATTATTGGCACAAGTTAAAACACTTAATTAGATCCTAAATTTGGGAAGGAGGTGCAAACAGTGCACGGGCACAAAGTGACTAAAGCCAGACCAGGCAGTCAACTCTCCCAGATGGCCAGCGCCTGATGAAGGCCATGTCAGGCAACGCGAACGCCATCTTTGCAAATTCATAAAGATTTGTATAATTTTTGAAACCCCCACCTTAGGGTGGTGGATTTTAAGGGCTTGAAGGCCTACCTGGAACACACTCTCAGCCGGAGGTGCACCGGGTTCTCCGGGAGAATACCCTTTTTCTAACCTAACCCAACCCTAACCCCAACCTAACCCTAACCCTAACCCTAACCCACCTAGGTGAAAAAGTTACTACCTAAAAGGGCATGTTGTATCAACTCCAAATTAAACGTGCTCCAAACCACTTTCTGGGAGGTGATTTTCGAAAACACTTGTTTTTTGCCCTCAACAATCTCCTATTGAAATGAATAGCGAAATTCAAACGCAAATATCGCGAGAACGGTAAGTCCTCGACCTTGGAACCTTGATCCGCTGACATAATTCGGCCATGCTGAACACGCTGGTGGCCCAGTCTCTACGGCCCACGGTTCCCGAGATATGGCTATTTCCGGTATAACTCCGGAACCGGAAGTGACATCATCACGTAACTCGTCACACGTAGGTACACACCTCATAACATGTGTACAAAATTTCAAGTCTATAACTCATTCCATCGTGATATGGAATTTTAGAGGATCGGGAATTTCCGATCGTTTATACCCAACCCTAACCCAACCCTAACCCAACCTAACCCCTAACCCTAACCCTAACCCTAACCCTAACCCTAACCCTAAAAACTGGCTGTTTTTTTGACTCAAGAATCTCCATTGAAATGAATAGCAATTCAAACGCAAATATCGCGAAACGGTAAGTCCTACGACCTTGGAACCTTGATCCGTCTGACATAATTCGGCCATCTGAACACACTGGTGCCGTCCCGAGTCTCCGACCACGGTTCCCGAGATATGGCTATTTCCGGTATAACTCCGGAACCGGAAGTGACATCATCACGTAACTCGCCTCACACGTGGTACACACCTCATACACATGTGTACAAAATTTCAAGTCTATAACACATTCCATCGGGAGATATCGAAGAGGATCGGGAAATTCCGATCGTGGTTAAACCTAACCCAACCCTAACCCTAACCCTAATAACCTAACCTAACCCTAACCCCAACCTAACCCTAACCCTAACCCCTAACCCTAACCCTAACCCTAACCCTAACCCTAACCCTAACCCTCATACAATGTGTACAAAATTTCAAGTCTTCCATTCCACCGTGGAGATATGGACATTTTAGAGGATCGAATTTCCCGATCGTGGCCCTGTACCCAACCCAACCCAACCCTAACCCAACCCCTAACCCTAACCCTAACCCTAACCCTAACCCCAACCCTAACCCTAACCCTAACCTTCCCTTCCCTTTCTGGTGATTTTTGAAAACACTTGGCTGTTTTTGCCACTCAACAATTTTGAAATGAATAGGAAACAAACGCAAATATCGCGAGAACGGTAAGTCCTACGACCTTGGAACCTTGATCCGTCTGACATAATTCGCCATGCTGAACACGCTGGTGCCGCCCCCAGTCTCCGACCTACGGTTCCCGAGATATGGCTATTTCCGGTATAACTCCGGAACCGGAAGTGACATCATCACGTAACTCGCGTCACGTAGGTACACACCTCATACACATGTGTACAAAATTTCAAGTCTATAACTCATTCCACCGTGGAGATATGGAATTTTAGAGGATCGGAATTTCGATCGTTTATACCCCCCAAACCCTAACCCCTAACCCTAACCCAACCTAACCCTAACCCTCCCTAACCCTAACCCTACCCTAACCCTAACCCTAACCCTAGCCAAACAGAACCCTAATTCGAACGCCTAAACCAACCATCTTAACCCTAATTTGGAAAGCCTAAACAACCATTCCCTCCCAAGCTAAACCTAACCCTAAGGAACAAACTTAAGCCCAATTTTGCCTAATCTGAAAAAATCTATATTATTGCCTAATTTGAACCTAAATTTGGACTACCAGCTCTAACCCTAACCTTTAACCCTACTTGTCACTGTCCTAAGCCCTATCCCGGATCCTAACCCCAAAACTTAACTCAAAGTACTGCAACCAAGACACTAAGCCTAAATCTGAAATCGCCATTATTCACGCCTATTTTTGAAAGAAGCTGATGAGGAATTCCAGCCGAGCTGAAATGAAGAGGCCACTGGGGGTGAGCCAAAAGTTTTTATTGCGGAAAATGGAAAGGATACAGTTTCAGGAAATAGAAGGGAAGAATGACTTGAGAAAGGAAAAGGGAAAAAGAAGGAGGAAGAGGAAAACAAAGAAGAGGAAAGGAAGAAAAGAAAAAGGGGATATACCTACCTTGGACCTGTCCTGGGCATGACATTAAACTGCCCAAAAGAAAGAAGGGTTGGGAAAGGAAAGAAGAAGAACCAATTCAACCTGGGAAGAAAAAACAATTAGAGACAAATATTAAACAAAAACAATTTTAAGACCCATACTTACCTGGACAAAGAACACCAATTGAAACCAAAAGAAGAAAAAAACATTAAAACAAGGAAACAATTCAAGAAAGCACTTTGGTGGCAGCAGCAGTGTTCCCACCTGAGGGAAAAGCAGAAAATGACCAAATAGTCAACTGCAGTAGATGACGGTGGGGTCAAATCAACAATCATACAAAAGAAGATAATTCGGAAATAATTTAATTGAAAACACTTACCTGGTGGCAGCAGATGAGGGTTCCCACCTGAAGGAAGAGCAAAAGAAGACCAAATAGTCTCATGCTATGGATGACGGGGGGTCAAATTAACAACAATACATACAATTTGGAAAAAGGAGAAATACAAATTTACAGTCAAAAGGAGAAAAAAAACTGAAACGAAGAAAGTAAGAAGAAAAAGAAGGAGAGAGGAAAGAATGGGGCAGAGGAAAGACCCGACCCAAAAAGTGGCCAGGACAAACATCCTTGGTCCCTTCAGGTCGCCACTCGCCTGAAGAAGGGCCCAAGGGTCGGGCAAAGCCGACCACATCCACTTGAGACGCCAAGAAAGGACAATTTTGAACTCCCACCACCTTTGGGGTGGAACAAACCTGAGACCAAGACCCAGAACCCGGGACATGCCTTCCCCTCCACGGCAGGCCTGCACCGGCCCCTAGGCTCGGGACGTGGCCTTTTCCAAAACCCAACCCTAACCTAACCCTACCCTGTACCTAACCCTAACCCTAACCTAACCTTCTCTTGGAGAGAACTCTTTTTCCTTAACCTAACCCTAACCCTTTTGCCACCAAAATCTCCCATTGAAATGAAAGGAAACAAACGTATCGCGAACGGTAAGTCCTACGACCTTGGAACCTTGATCCGTCTGACATAATTCGGCCATGCTGAACACGCTGGTACCATCCCGAGTCTCTACGACCCACGGTTCCCGAGATAAGGTTTTCGGTATAACTCCGGAACCAAGGACATCATCACGTAACTCACGTTACAGGTAGGTACACGCCTCATACACATGTGTACAAAATTTCAAGTCTATAACTCATTCCACCGGGAGATATGGAATTTTAGAGGATCAATTTCCGATCGTGGTTATACCCTGTACCTAACCCTAACCCTAACCCTTTTGTATTGTTTTGGAAATATGAACTGATGTTTATTCAAATTCAAAATCAAAATGACATAGGTTTTAAGTTCATATCTTTGGCTACAACATAATTGACACGTGATTCTTGTACATCTGGGGTCGGACTGACCTCCCAAGCCGTCCCAACTTTGGTGACTATAGCCACCTAGGTGAAAAAGTTTACCTAAAAGGGCATGTTGTATCAACTCCAAATGGCCAAACGTGCTCCAAACCACTTTCTGGGAGGTGATTTTGGAAAACACTTTGTTTTTGCCACTCAACGAATCTCCCATTGAAATGAATAGCGAAATTCAAACGCAAATATCGCGAGAACGGTAAGTCCTACGACCTTGGAACCTTGATCCTTGACATAATTCGGCCATGCTGAACACGCTGGTGCCCCCCGAGTCTCTACGACCTACGGTTCCCGAGATATGGCTATTTCCGGTATAACTCCGGAACCGGAAGTGATCATCACGTAACTCGCGTCACACGTAGGCCCCTCATACACATGTGTACAAAATTTCAAGTCTATAACTCATTCCACCGTGGAGATATGGACATTTTAGAGGATCGGAATTTCCGATCGTGGATACCCTGTACCCAACCCAACCCTAACCCTAACCCTAACCCTAACCTAACCCTAACCCCCCCTAACCTAACCCTAACCCCTAACCCTAACCAATTGATGGATGATAAATTTGGATCTAGCCCTAACCCTATCCTAACCCTAAACCTAACCATAACCCTTTTACAACGCTAAACCTAACCCTTGCTCTGTTTCTATCCCTTGTTTTAACCCTAACCCTAACCCTATTCTGGATCTAATTTTGTAACTCATTTATGACCTCTAACCCTGTCTGTGCCTTGAGTTTGTCCTGGGCCCTGACCCTAACCTGGATTTAATCTCAACCCAGTCTTAAGCTCTTCAATCTTTTAGTTAAACTATTCAGCCTAAGGGGCCCCAAGAAAATACCGGTTGAGCTAATTTTTGAGAGGCCGCTGAAAAAATACCAGCTGAGCAATATTACTTACCGCCAGAGGCGCTTATATGGGGAGGGGGGGGGAGGCTTGAGGATAGCTGAAGATTGGATGATGCACTAGACCTAGGACCTGAGAGAGAAGAAGGGAAAGTTGTGGGCAGGAGTGGATTTGGTGGAGACAGAGGAGGAAAAAGAAAAAGGAGGGAGGCCCGGAGGGAAAGAAGGGGAAAAGGGGGGAAGGGGAGGGAAAATCAAAGGGGGGGGAAAAGGGAAAAAAATGAAAAGGGGGAAAAAGGGGAAAAAAAAAAGAAAAGGGAAAAATTTTACCCCCACCAGGGGGGGAAAGGTTTTAAAACCCCCTAAAAAAAGAAAAAGGAAAACTTTAAAATTTGGAAAAAAATTTTAAAAGGGAAAGGGGAGGGGGGAAAATGCCCCCGGCTAAAGCCGGGGGAAACCCTTCCAACCAACCCTTTAAAAAAAACCCAAATGAAGCCCTTTTAACCCTCCCAAAATTGGTTTTTGGCCCCCAACCCATTAAAACTAAAAACCGGAAAACCACCCTTTGGGTTCCCTTTTAACCCTTTCCTAACCTTTCCACCCAATTTCCCTAATAACCCAATTTTTGGCCTTAAAGGGGGAAAAAAAATTTAACCTAAAAAACCCCAACCCCAAAAATTTTGAACAAAAAACCCCAAAGGATTTAAGGGAACCCTTTTAGGGCCGCCCTTAAAAACCCTAAAAAACCCCCAAACCAATTTGGGGGGGCTTTCGGAAGTTATTTAATCCCCCCTGGGGGGGGGAAAGGAAGTTGGGGAGGGGAGGGATTTGGGAAAGGAAAAAAAAAAAAAATTAAAAAAAACCCGGGGCTTTTGGAAAAAAGGGAAGGGGAAAAAAGGGGAAAAAAAAATTTTAAATCCCTTTTAAAACCCTTATTGCCCCCTTTAAAAAAGAAAAGAAAAGGGGTTTTAAGGAAAAAAACCAAGGGGGTTTTGTTGGGGGGAAAAGGGATTTAAAAAAAAAAAAAAAAGAATTTAAAATTTAAGGGTTTTGGAAAAAAAAGTTTAAAGGGAAGGAAATTTTCCCCTCCGGGCCCAAGGTTAAAAGGGCACCCAAAAAAAAGGGGAGGGAGGAAGCAAAAAAAGGGAAAAAGAAAAAAAAAAAAAAAAAAAAAAAAAAACCCCCCTTGGGGGGAAATAAAAGGAAAGAAATGGGGGACTTCCAAAGGGGAAATCCCCCAACTGGGGGGGGTTTGGGGATTTGGAAAAGCCCCCACCCCTTGGGTTTTCCCTATTTAATTAAACCCCCACCCCTTTCCTAACCCTTCGAGGCCCACCAAACCTAACCAATTGTGGATGAAAATTTGGATCTGCCCAACCCTATCCTAACCCTAAACCTAAAAACCTTTCAATCTAAACCAACCCGCTCTGTTTTATCCCTTTTTTAACCCTCCCTAACCCTATTTGGACAATTTTGTAACCTTTAGCCTTAACCCTTCTGGCCTTATTTTCCTCCCTACCCTAACCGGATTTAATTTAACCCTACTTAACCTTAATTTTTTGTTAAACATTATGGAGCCGCCAAAAAAACCTTGACTTTTTGGAGGCCGCCCCCGAGTAATTTAATTACCCCGGGGCCTTAAGGGGTGGGGGTGGGGAAGGAAGGGTTGGGAGATAGAAGGATGGGGAAAAGGGAAAATTATTCAATACCTAAAAGGATAAAAATAAAGGGGGGGAATAAAAAAAAAGGCACTGGGCGATCAAAGGTGGAAACGGGGGAAAAGGGAAAAAAAAAAAGGGAAAAGGAGGAAAAAGGAATTATTCCAAAGGGATAAAAAGGGGAGAAAGAAATTAACCAAAAGAAGCAATTTAAAACAAATTGAAAGTCCTGGGAAGAGTTAAAGAAGAAAGAAATTGGAAAAAAAATTAAGCTTTTGGCAAAGAAAACACTTAAAGAAAAGGGAAGGGGGAAAAAGGAGGAAAGAACTAAACCAACCGGCGCACCTAAGGAGGGGGAAGGATAAAGGCCAAAGGAAAAGCCACTTTACTTTTAAAAAGAATTGAAAGAAAAACCTTGGGTTGGGGATTTTTAAGGGCGGCCCTACCTGGCCCTTCCAGCCGGAGAGGCCGGGCTTTGGGAACTTTTCCCCTCCCACCCACCATCCCGGGGGTGTTAAATTTGGTTCGCCCCCCCTTTGGTTTTACCCCTTTTGGACACTAAAACCCTTCCCTAAAAATAACCCATTAGGACCCTCCAAACCTCCAAGTGGATATAAATTTACTACCTCCCTTCCAATCCTAAAAACCCTTTTGTTAAACCTAACCCTTGCTCTGCTATCCCTTTTTTAACCCTAACCCTAACCCTACGGACTAATTTTGTAACCATTTTACCTTAACCCTTTGTTTGATTTTCCTGGGCCCTGCCCTAACCTTTTAACTAACCCTGCAACCTTTAACTTTGTTAAACTTTCGCCTAAAGGGGAAGGAAATACGGGGCTAATTTTGGGGCCGGGAAAAAAAAGGGGAATTTGGGAAGGGTTTTGGGGATGGGGGGGACTTAATACTAAATTATTGACTAAAACCTAAGGGGGGAAAATTTCAATGGATTCTTGGAACGGGGGGAAAGGTGGGAACGAAAAAAAAATGGGGGAAAAGAACCTGGAAGAAAGCAGGGGGTGAAGGCGGGAGAAAAGGAAAATGAGGAAAAGAAAGAAAAAAGGAGGAAAATAGGATACTTACCTTTTACCTACCTTAATTGGCACCCAAAAAAGAGGAAAGAGAAAAGAAATTCAACTCATAAAGAAGACAATTTAAAACACTAATTGATTTACTCACCTTCCGTCCTGGGCAAGACGTTAAACTGCAACCTGAAAGAAATTGGAAAACATAAATACAATTATTGCACAAGTTAAAACACTTTGAATAGATCCTGGCACCTAGAAGGAGGCCAGTGCACGGGTACAAGAGTGACTCAAAGCCAGACCAGGCAGTTTGCCTCCCAGATGGCTAGCGCCTGAGGAAGGCCATAAGAGGCCGAAACGCTATATGAAGCCATCTTACATTCTAATACAAGAATTGTATAATTTTTGAAACCCTACCACCTTAGGGGGTGGTGGGATTTTAAGGGCTGAAGGTCTACCTGGAACACACTCTCATTGGAGAGGCACCGGCTCTCCAGTTGGAGAATACCTTTTCTAATCGCTTCAGCCAGGTCCCGGAGGGTGTGTGAAGGATTTGGCCTTCAAGCCTCCGGAGCCCTTTTGCCTGTTTTACTCCCCTATTTGGACATCTACACCTAACCTTAGCTCATACACTAAAACTTCAACCTATCTGAGGACCCTACCTAAACCTAACCAATTCGATGGATGATAAATTTGGATCTAGCCCTAACCCTATCCTAACCCTAAACCTAACCATAACCCTAGCACAAACGTCTAAACCTAACCCTTGCTCTGTTTCTATCCCCTTGTTTTAACTCCTAACCTTAACTTATTCTGGATCTAATTCTTGTAACTCATTTATGACTCTCTAACCCTGTCTGTGCCTTGAGTTTGTCCTGGGCCCTGACCCAACTCCTGGATTTAATCTCTAACCCTAGTCTTAAGCTCTTCAATCTTTCAGTTAAACTATTCAGCCTAAGGGAGCATCAAGAGAAATACCGTTGAGCTAATTTTTGAGAGGCCGCTGAAGCCGAAAAATACCAGCTGAGCTAATATTACTTACCGCCAGAGAGCTTTTATATGGGGATGGGGGTGGGGGAGGCTTGAGAGATAGCTGAAGATTGGATGATGCACTAGACCTAGGACCTGAGAGAGAAGAAGGAAAGGATTAGTGTGGCAGGAGTGGATTCTGTGGAGACAGAGGAGTAGGGAGGAGAAGATGGGAAGCAGAAGAGGAGAGGAGAGAAAAGGTGAAGGAAGAAGGAAGAAGTTAATTAAAGAACAGCAGTCAAAGGATGAAGAAGGCGGGGAGAAGAGAGGAAAGGGATAGATAGAGGAAAAGAAAGAAAGAAAAAGGAAAAAGAGATACTTACCTTACCTACCTGGAATTTAGACACCTAAAAAGAGGAAAGAGAAAGAAATTATCTCATAAAGAAGACAATTTACAAACACTAATTGATTTACTCACCTCTCCGTCCTGGGCAAGACATGCTAAACTGCAACCTGAAAGAAATTGGAAAACATAACCACAATTATTGGCACAAGCTAAAACACTTAATTAGATCCCAAATTTGGGGAAGGGAGGTGCAAACAGTGCACAGGCACAAGAGTGACTAAAGCCAGACCAGGCCAGTCAATCCTCCAGATGGCCAGGCGCCTGAGGAAGGCCATATCAGAGGTCAAATGCTGCGCTGTGAAGCCATCTTTTACATTCTTAATACAAGAATTGTATAATTTTGAAACCCCACCACCTTAGGGTGGTGGACTTTTTAAGGGCTTGAAGACCTACCTGGAACACACTCTCAGCCGGAGAGTGCAATTAGGTTCTCAGTTGGAGAATAATTTTTTCTCTAACCTCACTTCCAGCCCAGGTCCCGGAGGGTGTGGAAGGGATTTGGCCTTCAAGCCCTCCGATTACTTTGCCTGTTTTACCCCTATTTGGACATCTACACCCAACCCCTTAACCCATACACCAAACCTAACCAATCTCGAGACCCTACCTAAACCTAACCAATTCATGGATGATAAATTTGGATCTAGCCTAACCCTATCCTAACCTTAAACCTAACCATAACCCTTTTACAACGTCTAAACCCTAACCCTTGCTCTGTTTCTATCCCCTTGTTTAACCTCTAACCTTAACCCTATTCTGGATCTAATTCTTGTAACTCATTTATGACCTCTAACCCTGTCACACCATGCCTTGAGTTTGTCCTGGGGCCCTGACCCTAACCTGGAGGCCTCTAATCTCTAACCCTAGTCTTAAGCTCCTTCAATCTTGGAGTTAAACTATTCAGTCTAAGGGGCCGCCAAGAGAAATACTGCTTGAGCTAATTTTTGAGAGGCCGCCAGAAGTGTAAAAGTACCAGCTGAGCCAATATTACTTACCGCCAGAGAGCGCTTTATATATGGGGATGGGGTGGGAGGCTTGAGGATAGCTGAAGATTGGATGATGCACCAGACCAAGGTTACCTGAGAGAGAAGAAGGATTAGGATGGCCAATGAGTGGATGATCATGTGGAGACAGAGGAGTAGGAGAGAAGATGGGAAGCAGAAGAGGAGAAAGGAAGGGTGAAGGAAGAAGGAAGAAGCACTGGAAGAATAGTGCATAAATAATGAAAGGAGACGGGGAGAAGAAGGAAAGGATAGAGGAAAAGAAAGAAGAAAAGGAGGAAAATAGGATACTTACCTTTACCTACCTTAATTGGGCACCTAAAAAGAGGGAAAGAGAAAAGAAATTAACTCCAGCAAAAGAAGACAATTTAAAACACTAATTGATTTACTCACCCTTCTCCGCCCTGGGCAAGACGTTAAACTGCAACCTGAAAGAAATTGGAAAACATAAATTAAGCAATTATTGGCACAAGTTAAAACACTTAATTTCAGATCCTAAATTTGGGAAGGAGGTGGAAACAGTGCACGGGCACAAGAGTGACTCAAAGCCAGACCAGGCAGTCAACTCTCCTAGATGGCCAGCGCCTGAGGAAGCAAATGCATTAAGAGGCCAAACTTGTTGCTGTTTAGCCATCTTTACATTCTTAATACAAGAATTGTATAATTTTTGAAACCCACCACCTTAGGGTGGTGGATTTCTTAAGTGGCTTGAAGGCCTACCTGGAGACACACTCTCAGCCGGGAGGTGTACCGGAGTTCCCAGTTGGAGAATACCTTTTCTCCTAATCCCACTCAGCCAGGTCCCGGAGGTGTGTGAAGGATCGGCCTTCAGCCTCCGAGCCCCTTTTGCCTGTTTTTACCCCCTATTTGGACATCTACACCTAACCCTCAACCCATACACTAAACCCTAACCCATTCGAGGACCCTACCCAAACCTAACCAATTCGATGGATGATAAATTGATCTAGCTAACCCTATCCTAACCCTAAACCTAACCATAACCCTTTTACAACGTCTAAAACCTAACCCCTAGCTCTGTTTCTATCCCTTGTTTGAACCTAACCCTAACCCCTATTCTGGATCTAATTCTTGTAACTCATTTAGGACTCTAACCCCTGTCTGTGCCTTGAGTTTGTCCTGGGCCCTGACCCACAACCTGGATTCGAATCTCTAACCCTAGTCTTAAGCTCTTCAATCTTCAGTTAAACTATTCAGCCTAAGGAGCCACCAAGAGAAATACCGGTTGAGCTAATTTTGGAGAGGCCGCTGACCGAAAAAAATACCAGCTGAGCTAATATTACTTACCGCCAGAGCGCTTTATATGGGGATGGGGGGTGGGGAGGAGCGAGGATAGCTGAAGATTGATGATGCACTAGACCTAGGACCTGAGAGAGAAGAAGGGAAAAGGATTAGTGTGGCAGGGGAGTGGATCTGTGGAGACAGAGGAGTAGGAGAGAAGATGGGAAGCAGAATGAGAAGAAAGGAGGGGGAAGGAAGAAGGAAGAAGCACTGGGAAGAACATAAGTCAAAGGATGAAGAAGCATGGGAGAAGAATAGAAAGGATAGAGGAAGAGAAGAAAAAGGAGGAGAAAATAGGATACTTACCTTACCTACCTTAATTGGGCACCTGAAAAGAGGAAGAGAAAAGAAATTAACTCATAAAGAAGACAGATTTAAAACACTAATTGGATTTACTCACCTCTCATTCCAAGTCCTGGGCAAGACGTTAAACTGCAACCTGAAAATTGGAAAACATAAATTAAGCAATTATTGTACTGGTTAAAACACTTAATTAGATCCTAAATTTGGGAAGGAGGTAACAAACAGCACGCAAGCACAAGAGTGACTCAAAGCCAGACCAGGCCATCAACTCTCCCAGATGGCCCAGCGCCTGAGGAAGGCCATAAGAGGCCAAAACGTTGCGGCGAAGCTTTCATCTTACATTCCTAAATACAAGAATTGTATAATTTTGAAACCCACCACCTTAGGGTGGTGGATTTCTGTAAGGGCTTGAAGGCATTACCTGAATCACACCTCAATCGGAGAGTGCACCGGGTTCTCCAGTTGGAGAATAACCCTTTTTTTCTCTAACCATGCCAGCCAGGTCCCGGAGGGTGTGTGGAAGGATTTGGCCTTCAAGCCTCCCGAGCCTTTATTGCCTGTTTTTACCCCCTATTTGGACATCTACACCCAACCCTTAACCCATACACTAAACCTAACCCCATTCGAGACCCTACCCAAACCTAACCAATTATGATGGATGATAAATTTGATCTAGCCCTAACCCTATCCTAACCCTCAAACCTAACCATAACCCTTTTACAACGTCTAAACCTAACCCTTGCTCTGTTTCTATCCTTGTTTTAACCCTAACTCTAACCCTATTCTGGATCTACCTTGTAACTCATTTACCTGACCTCTAACCTGTCTGATGTGCCCTTGAGTTTGTCCTGGGCCCTGACCCTAACCCGGATTTAATCTCTCAAAAAAGAAAACCCTACGTCTTAAGCTCTTCAATCTTTTAGTTAAACTATTCGAATAAAGGGAGCCAGCCAAGAGAAATACCGGTTGAGCTTAATTTTGAGAGGCCATTGACCTAAAATACCAACTGAGCTACATATTACTTACCGCCAGAGAGCGCCGATATGGGGATGGGGGAAGGGGAGGCTTGAGGATAGCTGAAGATTGGATGATGCACTAGACCTAGGGACCTGAGAGAGAAGAAGGGAAAGGATTAGTGGTGGCAGGAGGATTCCGGTGGAGAGAGGAGAGGGAGAAGATGGGAAGCCAGAAGAGGAAAGGGAAGGGGTGAAGGAAGAAGGAAGAAGCACTTGAAGAACAGCAGTCAGTCAAAAGGATGAAGAAGACGTGTGAGAAGAAGGAAGGATAGAGGAAAGAAAGAAGAAAAGGAGGAAAATAGGATGCTTACCTTACCTACCTTAATTGGGCACCCAAAAAAGAGGAAGAGAAAGAAATTAACTCATAAAGAAGATAATTTAAAACACTAATTGATTTACTCACCTCCGTCGTCCTGAGCAAGACGTTAAACTCCAACCTGAAAGAAATTGGAGAAACATAAATTAAGCAATTTTTCAGCACAAGGATTAAAACACTTAATTAGATCCTAAATTTGGGAAGGAGGTTGCAAACAGTGCACGGGCACAAGAGTGACCAAAAGCAGACCAGGTAGTCCAACTCTCCCAGATGCACAGCGCCTGAGGAAGGCCATAAGAGGTCAAACGCGCTGCCAGTAAGCCATCTTTACATTCTTAATACATAAGAATTGTATAATTTTGAAACCCACCACCTTAGGGGTGGTGGATTTATTAAGGGTTTCAAGGCACTACATCTGAACACACTCTCAGCCTGAGAGTGCACCGGGATACTCCAGTTGGAGAATACCTTTTCTCTAACCCACCCAGCCAGGTCCCGGAGGGTGTGTGAAGGATTTGGCCTTCAAGCCTCCCGCCGCCGAGCCCCTTTGCCTGTTTTTTACCCCTACCTGGGACATCTACACCCAACCCTTAACCCATACACTAAACTGAACCCATCTCGAGGACCCTACCTAAACTAACCAATTCGATGGATGATAAATTTGGATCTAGCCCTAACCCCTATCTAACCTAAACCTAACCACAACCCTTTTACAGCGTCTAAACCTAACCCTTATACTGTTTCTATCCCTTGTTTTAACCTAACCCCTAACCCTATTCTGGATCTAATTCTTGTAACTCATTCCCATGACCACCTCTCTAACCCTGTCTGTGCCTTGAGTTTGTCCTAGGCTGACCCTAACCTGGATTTAATCTCAACCTAGTCTTAGCTCTTCAATCTTTTTGGTTAAGCTATTCAGCCTAAGGGCCTTGAGAAAGCCGGTTGAGCTAATTTTGAGAGCCGCTGTGAAAATACCAGCTGAGCAATATTCACCATGAAGGCGCTTATATATGGGGATGGGGGGTGGGGAGGCTTGAGGATAACTGAAGATTGGATGATGCACTAGACCTAGGACCTGAGAGAGGAAAGAAGAAGGGAAAGGATTAGTATGGCAGGAGTGGATTCGGTGGAGACAGAGAGTAGGAGAAGATGGGAAGCAGAAGAGGAGAAAGGAAGGGGTGAAGGAAGAAGGAAGAAGCACTGGAAAACAGCAGTCAAAAGGATGAAAAACAAAAAGGAAAGGTGAGGGGGAAAAGGAGGAAAATGAACTTCCTTACCCCTTAATTGGGCACCTAAAAAAAAAAAAAAATTAACCATAAAAAACAATTTAAAAATTTGGATTTACCCCTCCCTCCTCCAAACTTAAACTAACCTAAAGTTAAAACTAAATTGCTTTTCAAAGTTAAAACCTTAATTGATCCTAAATTTGGGAAATGCAAACGTGCCGGGCCGGTGACCCAACCGGATAACTCTCCCAGTCCAGCCCTAGGAACCATAAGGGCCGCAGAGAAATCTTTACATTTTAATACAAAATTGTAAATTTAAACCCCAACCTTAGGGTGGTGGATTTAAGGGCTTGAAGGTTGGAACACACCAGCCGGAGAGGAGGGGTTTAGTTGGAGAATATTTTCCCTTAAACCCAGAGGTGGAGGGTGGGAAGGAGGAAGGAGGTGAAGGAAAAAACCCTTAAAACACTAAATAACCCAGAGGATAAAAAAAAGAGGAGAAAATTTGGATCTACCCTAACCCTACCTAACCCTAAAAAAAATTTTAAACTTAAACCTAATTGGTTTTATCCCTTTTTCCCTAACCCTAACCCTATTTGGACTAATTTTTAACCATTTATGCCTTAACCCTTTGTCCTTATTTGGGGCCCTGACCCAATGGATTTAACCAACCCAGTCAACTCTTCCAGTTCACGCCTAAGGGAGCCCCAAGAGAAAACCGTTGGCTAATTTTAACCCTATAAAAATGTATAATTTTTACCCCAACCTTAATTGGGGATGGGGGTGGGAGGCTTAGGATAGCTAAGTTGGAGATCCTAACCTAACCTGGAGGGGGAAAGGATTGGTCAGGGGTGGTTCTTTGGAACAAATAAAAAATAACAAAGAGGAAAAAATAAAAGAAGGAAGAAATGGAAGAACCATCAAAATAAAAACAAAGAAAAAGGTGAGGAAAAAAAGAAAAAGGGGAAAATAATACTTACCTTCCTCCTTAATTGGGCACCTAAAAAGGGAAAAAAAGTTAACTCTAAAGAAACAATTTAAACACTAATTGGATTTACCCTCTCCGCCTGGGCAAATTAAACGCAACCTAAAGAAATTGGAAACTAAATTAAGCAATTATTGGCACAAGTTAAAACCTTAAAGAAAAGGGAAGGAGGTCAGTGACGGGACAAGAGTGAAAAGAGAAGGCAGAAAGAGGAGGTGAGGAAGGAAAGAGGGAAACTTTGGAAGACACATTCAATAAAGAAGAAAGAAAAATTAGGGGGGGAAAGGGGAAGGTACCTAACCACCTACCAATGCACCTTTAGGGAGAAATTTCTAAAAACCCAATCCCAATTTAACCCTAACCCTCCCCCCTTTCCCGATGGGAAAAAAAAATTAAAAAAAATAACTTTGGGAAAACCCTTTACCTAAAAATAAAACGAAAGGTGATAAAGGAAGGCCAACCCCCAATCCAACCCTAAACCAAAAACCAAACGGGCCCCTAACCCTTTCTTTTCAAACTTGTTTTTTTAACCCCCCACCCTTTTGGTTTTCTTGCCTTGGGCCTTAAACCCTTTGGGGAGTGCCGGCCCTCCCAATTGGAAATTTTCCTAACCTTGCCCCTTTTGAAATTTGGCCTAAGGAGCCCCTTTTGTTACCCTAATTTGGACCCTACCCAAAAAATACCACTAAAAACCCCATTCACCCCAAACCTTAAAATTGGGATTTTGGGGGATTAAATAAATTGGATTGCCTAACCCTAACCTAAAAAAAAAAATAAACCCGGGTGCCCCGGGGAACCCCCTTTTGGAAAATGGGAAAAGAAAAGGGGGGGGGGGGAAAAGGGGAAATTTAAAGGTAAAAAAGGGAAAATTTAAAAAAAAAAAAAAGGAAAAATTTAAGGTCTTTACCTTTCCTAACCCCAAGGGCAAAAGGGAGGGTCTTGAAGTCCTAAATTGATTTACCACCCTTTCCTGGTTTAGAAGAAGAAAATTAAACAAATGGTTTGGCCCAAAGTAAAAATTTAAAGAAAAAAAGGGGGGAAAAAGGGAAAAGGAGGGAAAAGTGATAAAGAGGGAAGGGAGAAAAAGGATGGGAAAGGGAAAGGAAGGGGAAAATAAACCCCAAAGCCCAAAAGAAGAAAAAATTAAAAAGAATTTAAAAAATTTTAACCACCCCCGGGTTGGGGACTAAAAGGGGAAGGAAATGGAAAAAAATAAGCCAAAAAGGAAAGAAAACCCTTAATTAGAAATGGGGGGTGGGAAATTTGGGCCAAAGGATTTGCCGCCCCTATTTGGGGCCACCCAAAACCAAAACCAAACTCCCTGGGCCCCACTTACAATTCAAAGGAATGTAAATTTTTGAAACCCCCACCCTTTTTTCTAACCCTTCCAAACCAAACCCTTAAAGTCAAACCCCCGTTGGGGTTTTACCTTTTTTAACCTAACCCCCAGGTCAAATTTGTAAATTTTTGGGCCTTAACCCTTTGGGCCCCTGCCTTTTACCCTAACCTAAACCCTTAACCCACCCTAAACAAAACCCATTCGAAACCCCTACCTAAATTTAACCCAAAATTGATTTATTATTAAAAAATTTTGGACTAGCCCTAATAATCCTAACCCTAACCTAAAAAAAAAAAATTGGGCCCGACCCTGGTAACCCCTTTTGGAAAATGGGAAAAAGGGAAAAGGGGGGGGGGGGAAAAGGGGAAAAAGGTTTTGGGAAAAAGGGGAAAGGGGGGGGGAAAAGGAAAAATAAACTTACTAATTTTTGGACCCTAAAAAAAAGGGTTTTTACAAACCTAATTGGGATTCCCTTGCTGAAGGGTTAAACGCCCTGAAAAAAAAAATTATTGCTTTTGGACTAAAAAATTAAGCCAAAGGGAAAGGAGGGTGAAGGGAGGAAAACCGGGAAAGAGCAAAGATGGAAAGCGGGGGAGGAAAGGAAAAAGAAAGGAAAAAGGGGAAAAATTTTCACTTAAAAAAAAGGGAAAAGAAAAATGGGGGGAAAAAAAGGGTTCCGCCGTCCTGGGCAAGACGTTAAACTACAACCTAAAAGAAGAAGAAAAGAAGGGGTTAGAAGAAGAATAGGAAGAACTTAACCTTACCTGGATCCCAGCGACCCTAAGGAGAGAAGAGAAGAAATGGTTAATAAAATACAGCTCATAAAGAAAAACCACTTACCTGGTAGGAAGATGGGAGAACGAAAGGTGGATGCTTGGCATAAGCGAGTTAAGGCGGGCCATCACTCAGCTTCTGATCGGTTACAGCGCCTGAAGAAGGCCAGACTATGGCCAGAAAGCGATAAAACCTGGCTATGACATATTCGCTCATTCGTGAATGTCTAATTTTTGAATCCCTACCCACCATCTTCGGATGGTGGGTTCTAATGTCGTTAGGACAAACTTAGGAGACACTTTCTGAGAGTGAGTGCCTGATCCATCCCAGGCTCAGGGTGGATTCATAATTCCTTTACCTAACCTTGCCCGGCTTTTGTCAGAATTGGCCTAGTGGGGACCACAGTTTTGTTGAGCTTAATAAGCCCTTTAGCTAACCTGAACCTATGCTTACCTAAACCTAACCACTCTCTACCACGCCTAAAACAGAACCTGTTAAATGAAACCAATACCTAAACTTAACCCATAGCTGGATTTTATTGATTAACCACTAAATTGGAGGTCTAGCCTTGCCCTAACCCTAACCCTAACCCTAACCCGCGAACAAACCGATAAACCTGGGCCCTGACCCTGGGCCTGACCCTACTCCTCTTGGAGAGTGGTAGAATAGCCTAGGGTTGGGGACTGGGGGAAGGAAGAAGGGAGTTGGGAGAGAGATGAGGGGAGGATGGAGTTGGACAATGGAATTCTAACCCTAATCACTATAACTAACCTATAAATTGGACTATTTAAAACTTTTTAAGGTCTTTTTCGGACTCTATTCTAACCCTAATTTGCACCTTGGCTCCCCACTGGCGGTGCTGTGAACCCGTTCCTGATCTGATTTGCAAACCCATTATCCTTGCTGTTTATGAGACCCTGAAGAATTAATGCCAGGAGGTGAGTTGATCAGGCCCCTGAGGAAAGAATACCAGGAGAAACCCACTTTATTGATGGGAAAGCTTGAAATGGAGGAGGAAAAAGAAGAAAGGAGGGAAGAATGTCGACTGAGGAAGAGTAGAGGGAAGAAAGAGGGATGGGAGGAGAAGAAGAAGGAGATACTTACACGCAGGTCCTGGGCAAGGCGTTAAACTGCAACCTAAAAGAAGAAAAGAAGGGGTTAGAAGAAGAATAGGAAGAACTTAACCACTTACCTGGATCCCGCGACCTAAAGGAGAGAAGAGAAGAAATGGTTAATAAAATACAGCTCATAAAGAAAAAGAAAACCACTTACCTGGTAGGGAAGATAGGAGAACGAAAAGGTGGATGCTTGGCACTTAAAGCGAGTTAAGGCGCGAATCGCCACTCAGCTTCTGAAAGGTGGGATTACAGCGCCTGAAGAAGGGCCAGACTATGGCGAAACGTCGCGACCTGGCCGACCACTATGACATATTCAGGCGTGAATGTCTAATTTTTTGAATCCCTGCCCACCATCTTGGGATGGTGGGTTCTAGTGTCCGTTGGGACAAACTTAGGAGACACTTTCTGAGAAGTGAGTGCACTACAGGATCCATCCCAGGCTCAGGGTGGATTCATAATTCCTTTACCTAACCCTAACCCTAACCCTAACCCTAACCCCTAACCCTAACCATAACCCCTTAACAACGTCTAAACAGAACCCCTGACTCTGTTTCTATCCCCTAAGCTGAACCTTAACCCCAGTTCTATCCCGTATTTGATTCCATGACCCGTTTATGACCTCTGACCTTTGTCTATACCTAAAAAGCTAACCCTAGCCCCGATCCAGACCTGGATTCAATTTCTAACACTTGTCCTGAGTTTATCGGTCTTTTTAGTCACTCAGCCTAATTTGGGAATAATAGCGGCGAAGAATAATACCGGTTGAGCACCTACAGAAAGAAGGCCACTGGCCGCAGGATTCCAGTTGAGCCAATTTATTCTAAAAGCTATGCAGCTTATATGGGGATGGGGGTGCGGGGAGGTTTCGAGGAGCGACAGAAGACTGATGGAGCAATGGATTAAGGACCTGAAAGAGAAAAAGGGAAAAGATTAGTGTGGCTGGGGATAAGGATCCCGGTTCTGACGGAGGAACAAGAGAGAAGATGGGAAACGGAAAAGAAGAAAGGAAGTCTGGAGGTACAAAGGAGAAGTACAGGAAGAACAGTAGGACAAAGGAGGAAGTAGAGCAGGGACAGGAAAAGGAAGAAAAGAAGAACAGAAGGATAGAGGAAAGGAAGAGAAAAGAGGATACTTACCTACCTGAAAACCCTGAAAAAAAAGAAGACAAACAATTAATTGGACAAACAAATACCCCACACCTTTTTAATTGGAGCCCCTGTGGAGGAAGAAAAAAGAAATTAACATACAATTTGGGCGTGATGATACTAATTGAACAAGACTTACCTTGGTCCTGTCTTCCCACCTGATGGAAAAATGTAAAACATCCCATATTAGGGCTTACATAGTAGATGACGCGGTGGGTGTCTATTTACAGGTAACAAATTCAAAATTAAAAACCTAATAAGCTATATACAGCACTTATTAACCACTATTAACAAATTCTAAATTTTTACTTACCTGCGTCCTGGGCACGACGTTAAACTGCAACCCTGAAAAACAATTTTTAGCCAATTTTTGAGAAAAGGGAGGAGGTGCAGCAGTGCACGGGCCTTGAGCGACAATGCCATACTAGGCAGTCGACTCACTAGACGGCCAGCGCCTGAGGAAGGCCATACTCGGCCCGAAGCGTTATGCGGCGTCACGCCGTCTTACGCTAACTTTAAGCTATGTGAAATTTTGGAAACCCACCACTTTCGGGTGGTGGAAAAACCAAGGGCTGGGGGCCCTACCTGGATCGCACCCTGTCGAGAGTGCACCAGGTTATCTCCTTAGGGAGATAACTTTTCTTTCATAACCTACCCGCCAGGTCTCGGAGGGTGTGTGGAAAGGATTTGGTGCCCCTAGCCCTCGAGGCCCATTTTTTTTGCCTGTTGTTATTCCCTATTTGGACATGTACACCTACCCTAACCCCTGACACTAAACCTAACCAATTTGATGGGCACGCCTAAGCCTAACCAATTCGGCCTTAACGCCTAAACCTAACCACTAATTTGGATATAATTTGGATCTAGGCTAACCCTAACCTATCTAACCTAACCATAACCCCTTAACAACGTCTAAACAGAACCCCTGACTCTGTTTCTATCCCTAAGCTGAACCTTAACCCAGTTCTATCCCGTATTTGATTCCATGACCCGTTTATGACCTCTGACCTTTGTCTATACCTAAAGCCTAACCCTAGCCCCGATCCAGACCTGGATTCAATTTCTAACACTTGTCCTGAGTTTATCGGTCTTTTTAGTCACTCAGCCTAATTTGGGAATAATAGCCGCCGAAGAATAATACCGGTTGAGCACCTACAGAAGAAGGCCACTGGCGCAGGATTCCAGTTGAGCCAATTTATTCACCGGCTTACCAAGCGCTTATATGGGGATGGGGGTGGGAGGTTTCGAGGGCGACAGAAGACTGATGGAGCAATGGATTAAGGACCTGAAAGAGAAAAAGGAAAAGATTAGTGTGGCTGGGGATAAGGATCCGGTTACTGACGGAGGAACAAGAGAGAAGATGGGAAAGCGGAAAAGAAGAAAGGAAGTCTGGAGGTACAAAGGAGAAGTACAGGAAGAACAGTAGGACAAGGAGGAAGTAGACGGGGACAGGAAAAGGAAGAAAAGAAGAACAGAAGGATAGAGGAAAAGGAAGAGGAAAGAGGATACTTACCTACCTGAAAACCTGAAAAAGAAGACAAACAATTAATTGGACAAACAAATACTTACCTTTTAATTGGAGCCCCTGTGGAGGAAGAAAAAAAGAAATTAACATACAATTTGGCGTGATGATACTAATTGAACAAGACTTACCTTCAGGTCTGTCTTCCCACCTGATGGAAAAATGTAAAACATCCCATATTAGGGCTTACATAGTAGATGACGGTGGGTGTCTGTTACAGGTAACAAATTCAAAAAATTAAAACCTAATAAGCTATATACAGCACTTAAATTAACCACTATTAACAAATTCTAAATTTTTTTACTTACCTGCGTCCTGGGCACGACGTTAAACTGCAACCTGAAAAACAATTTTTAGCCAATTTTTGAGAAAAAGGAGGAGGTGCAGCAGTGCACGGACCTTGGAGCGACAATGCCATACTGGGCAGTCGACTCACTGGGCAGCCCGAAGCGCCTGAGGAAGGCCATACTCGGCCGAAGCGTTGCTTGGCGTGACGCCGTCTTTACGCTAAGCTTTTAAGCTATGTGAAATTTTTGGAAACCCACCACTTTCGGGTGGTGGAAAAACCAAGGCTGGGGCCCCTGGATCGCACCCTGTGCATGAAGAGGCACCAGGTTATCTCCTTAGGGAGATAACTTTTCTTTTCATAACCTACCCCGCCAGGTCTCGGAGGGTGTGTGAAGGGATTTGGTGCCCCTAGCCCTCGAGCCCATTTTTTGCCTGTTGTTATTCCCTATTTGGACATGTACACCTACCCCTAACCCCTGACACTAAACCTAACCAATTTGATGGGCACGCCTAAGCCTAACCAATTCGGCCTTAACGCCTAAACCTAACCACTAATTTGGACATAATTTGGATCTAGGCCTAACCCTAACCTATCCTAACCCTAACCATAACCCCTTAACAACGTCTAAACAGAACCCCTGACTCTGTTTCTATCCCCTAAGCTGAACCTTAACCCCAGTTCTATCCGTGTTTGATTCCATGACCGTTTATGACCTCTGACCTTGTCTATACCTAAAGCCTAACCTAGCCCCGATCCAGACCTGGATTCAATTTCTAACACTTGTCCTGAGTTTATCGGTCTTTTTAGTCCTCTCCAGCCTAATTTGGGAATAATAGCCGCGAAGAATAATACCGGTTGAGCACCTACAGAAAGAAGGCCACTGGCGCAGGATTCCAGTTGAGCCAATTTATTCACCGCTTAAAGCAGCGCTTATATGGGGATGGGGGTGGGAGGTTTCGAGGACGACAGAAGACTGATGGAGCAATGGATTAAGGACCTGAAAGAAAAAAGGGAAAAGATTAGTGTGGCTGGGGATAAGGATCCGATACTGACGGGAGGAACAAGAGAAGATGGGAAAGCGGAAAGAAGAAAGGAAGTCTGGAGGTACAAAGGAGAAGTACAGGAAGAACAGTAGGACAAAGGAGGAAGTAGGCGGGGACAGGAAAGGAAGAAAAGAAGAACAGAAGGATAGAGGAAAAGGAAGAGGAAAGAGGATACTTACCTACCTGAAAACCTGAAAAAGAAGACAAACAATTAATTGGACAAACAAATACTTACCTTTTAATTGGAGCCCCTGTGGAGGAAGAAAAAAAATTAACATACAATTTGGCGTGATGATACTAATTGAACAAGACTTACCTTCGGGTCTGTCTTCCCACCTGATGGAAAAATGTAAAACATCCCATATTAGGGCTTACATAGTAGATGACGGTGGGTGTCTATTTACAGGTAACAAATTCAAAATTAAAAACCTAATAAGCTATATACAGCACTTAAATTAACCACTATTAACAAATTCTAAATTTTTTACTTACCTGCGTCCTGGGCACGACGTTAAACTGCAACCTGAAAAACAATTTTAGCCAATTTTTTGAGAAAAAGGGAGGTGCAGCAGTGCACGGGCCTTGAGCGACAATGCCATACTGGGCAGTCGACTCACTAGGCAGCCAGCGCCTGAGGAAGGCCATACTCGGCCGAAAGCGTTGCAGCGTCGCCCGTCTTCACGCTAACTTTAAGCTATGTGAAATTTTGGAAACCCACCACTTTCGGGTGGTGGAAAAACCAAGGGCTGGGGGCCCTACCTGGATCGCACCCTGTCGCAGAGAGTGCACCAGGTTATCTCCTTAGGGAGATAACTTTTCTTTTCATAACCTAACCCTAACCCTAACCCTAACCCTAACCCTAACCCTAACACTTGGCTGTTTTTTGCCACTCAACGAATCTCCCATTGAAATGAATAGCGAAATTCAAACACGCAAATATCGCGAGAACGGTAAGTCCTACGACCTTGGAACCTTGATCCGTCTGACATAATTCAGCCATGCTGAACACGCTGGTGCCGTCCCAGTCTCTACGACCTACGGTTCCCGAGATATGGCTATTTCCGGTATAACTCCGGAACCGGAAGTGACATCATCACGTAACTCGCGTCACACGTAGGTACACACCTCATACACATGTGTACAAAATTTCAAGTCTATAACTCATTCCACCGTGGAGATATCGACATTTTAGAGGATCGGGAATTTCCGATCGTGGTTATTACCCTAACCCCAACCCTAACCTAACCCCTACCTAACCTAACCCTAACCCCTAACCCTAACCCTAACCCTAACCTAACCCTAACCCTAACCCAACCCCTAACCCTAACCCCAACCTAACCCCTAACCCTAACCCTAACCCCCTAACCCTAACCCTAACCTAACCTAACCCTAACCCTAACCCTAATCCCATATCGAGGACTGCAGAGTAGATGATGGTGAGGTCCAATTTTAACACGTCCTGGGCATGGCGTTAAAAGGCATCCAACAGGGAGCAGTGGGCCCTAGGTGAGTAAGCCATACCAGGCTACTTACCTTTCAGTCAACTGCGCCTGATGAAGGACCATACTAGGTCGAAGCGTGGCGCCTACAGTTGACTGCTGACTATCTGGCAAGATAAGTCGAATTTTGAACCCCACCACCTTGGTGGTGGTTTCAATCTTTAGGATCTGCCCATGTGCCCTCTCCGAAGAGGAGAGTGCACCAGGTTTCTCTCTTTGAGAGAAACCTTTTTTTCCCTTAACCTAACCCTAACCCTTACCTGGATACACTCATTCATGAAATACATACTTACCTGATAAACAATCCATACTTACCTGAAACAAAACAATAAAAACATACTTACCTAGAACACATTGAATCAATAAATACATACTTACCGGATTAACAATCCATACTTACCTGAAACAAAACAATAAAAACATACTTACCTGAAACACATTCACTCAATAAATACATACTTACCGGAAATACACATTCACACAATTTAATTATACTATGGAATGGACGGAGGTCCGTTACGGCCGCCGCGATCAGCGGCCCAACCCCCTAAAGGGACAGGGTTACGGGAACTCCGCTGGGTGGGCGGGCGTGCACGGCTTCCTCCTTTAGGAGGAGGCCCTTTGTCCCTCAACCTAACCCTAACCCTAACCCTAACCCCTAACCCTAATCCTAACCCCTAACCTGTGTGTGTTTTTTTTGCCTAATCCTAACCTAATCCTAACCCTAATCTGTGTGTGTGTGTTACGCCTAATCCTAACCCTACCCTAACCCTAACCTGTGTGTCCTTCTACGCCTAATCTTAACCTAATCCTAACCCTAATCTGTGTGTGTCCTTTATGTCTAATCTCAACCCTACTTTTATCTTTCTCTTACTCTCGACCTTTGACCTTTTAAATCTTTACCCTTTACCTTTTTGAATATACGATAAAAATAAAAAAATGAAAAAATTTTTTAAAAAAAAAAAATGATAAAAATTAAAACCAATAAAAACAACAAAAATTAAAAAGTTAAAAAGTTTCTTAAAAAAAGTATAAAAATATTAAAAAGTATTAAAAACAGTATAAAAATATTAAAAAGTATTAAAAACAGTATAAAATCATTAAAAGTATTAAAAACATTAAAAATATAAAATTCCTATGTTAAAAACATTATTTTATAATTTATTCTGTTTAAAACAAAACACAAGTTAAAAAAAGCGATTATTAAAAAATAGCGAAAAAGCGATACTGAAAAGAAAAAAAAGCGAGCAGGAGCTCATTTCTCCTCAGGACTTGAGGATCACATCATTTTTGTTTCTCCTTTTCTGTGTGCATTATTTTTATTTTTATTTTTTACCTGATGAAGACCTAGGAAAGGTCGAAAACGTCGTTTATTTAGCACACCTTCTTTAGTTTGTTGTTGTTTTTGTTTTTTTTTTTTATTTTTTATTTTTTATTTTATAAATAATATATACATTTGTCAATAAATACATTCCTATTATATACACAAACATTCCTTTATCAATAAATAAATAAATAGATAAATACATAAATAAATAAATGATTATAAATACATAAATATATAAATTCATTAATAAATAAATAAATAAATATTATAAATACATAACTTAATAAATAAATAAATAAATATCTAATAAATAAACAAACAAACAAACAGACATGGGGGGACGGCTGGACTACGGTCCGTTATGGCGTCCTAGGGGCCAACGCCCCTTTCCCACTGGCGGGAACCGGCAGGGAGGCAGGGACTATGGGCGGATGGCCCGTGCACCTCCTCCCTCCGATTGGAGGAAGGGTTTTCTCCAAAGACCTAACCCTAACCCTAACCCTAACCCTGTCTGTGCCTTGAGTTTGTCCTGGGCCCTGACCCTAACCTGGATTTAATCTCTAACCCTAGTCTTAAGCTCTTCAATCTTTTAGTTAATCTATTCAGCCTAAGGGAGCCTGCGAAGAAATACCGGTTGAGCTAATTTTTGAGAGGCCGCTGACGAAAAATACCAGCTGAGCCAATATTACTTACCGCCAGAGGCGCTTATATGGGGATGGGGGTGGGAGGCTTGAGGATAGCTGAAGATTGGATGATGCACTAGACCTAGGGACCTGAGAGAGAAGAAGGAAAGGATTAGTGTGGCAGGGAGTGGATTCGGTGGAGACAGAGGGTGGGAGAGAAGATGGGAAGCAGAAGAGGAGAAAGGAAGGGTGAAGGAAGAAGGAAGAAGCACTGGAAGAACAGCAGTCAAAGGATGAAGAAGACGGGGAGAAGAAGGAAAGGATAGAGGAAAAGAAAGAAGAAAAAAAGGAGGAAAATAGGATACTTACCTTACCTACCTTAATTGGGCACCTAAAAAAGAGGAAAGAGAAAGAAATTAACTCATAAAGAAGACAATTTAAAACACTAATTGGATTTACTCACCTCTCCGTCCTGGGCAAGACGTTAAACTGCAACCTGAAAGAAATTGGAAAACATAAATTAAGCAATTATTGGCACAAGTTAAAACACTTAATTAGATCCTAAATTTGGGAAGGGAGGTGCAAACAGTGCACGGGCACAAGAGTGACTAAAGCCAGACCAGGCAGTCAACTCTCCCAGATGGCCAGCGCCTGATGAAGGCCATGTCAGGCCGAAACGTTGCGCGAACGCCATCTTTGCAAATTCATACAAGATTTGTATAATTTTTTGAAACCCCACCACCTTAGGGTGGTGGATTTCTTAAGGGCTTGAAGGCCTACCTGGAACACACTCTCAGCCGGAGAGTGCACCGGGTTCTCCAGTTGGAGAATACCCTTTTTCTCTAACCTAACCCTAACCCTAACCCCTAACCCTAACCCTAACCCTAACCCACCTAGGTGAAAAAAGTTACTACCTAAAAGGGCATGTTGTATCAACTCCAAATGGCCTGAAACGTGCTCCAAACCACTTTCTGGGAGGTGATTTTTCGGAAAAACACTTGGCTGTTTTTTGCCACTCAACGAATCTCCTATTGAAATGAATAGCGAAATTCAAACGCAAATATCGCGAGAACGGTAAGTCCTACGACCTTGGAACCTTGATCCGTCTGACATAATTCGGCCATGCTGAACACGCTGGTGCCGTCCCCGAGTCTCTACGGCCTACGGTTCCCGAGATATGGCTATTTCCGGTATAACTCCGGAACCGGAAGTGACATCATCACGTAACTCGCGTCACACGTAGGTACACACCTCATACACATGTGTACAAAATTTCAAGTCTATAACTCATTCCATCGTGGAGATATGGACATTTTAGAGGATGGGAATTTCCCGATCGTGGTTTATACCCTGTACCTAACCCTAACCTAACCTAACCCTAACCCCTAACCTAACCTAAACCTTCTAACCCTAACCCCTAACCCTAACCCTAACCCTAACCCTAACCCTAACCTCTCTAGCTAACCTAACCTAACCTCAACCTAACCCTAACCCTAACCCCCTAACCCTAACCCTAACCTAACCCCTAACCCTAACCCTAACCCTAACCCTAATCCCATATCGAGGACTGCAGAGTAGATGATGGTGAGGTCCAATTTTAACCGTCCTGGGCATGGCGTTAAAGGCATCCAACAGGGAGCAGTGGGCCCTAGGTGAGTAAGCCATACCAGGCTACTTACCTTTCAGTCAACTGCGCCTGATGAAGGACCATACTAGGTCGAAGCGTGGCGCCTACAGTTGACTGCTGACTATCTGGCAAGATAAGTCGAATTTTTTGAACCCCCACCACCTTCGGGTGGTGGTTTCAGTCTTTGGGATCTGCCCATGTGCCCTCTCCGAAGAGGAGAGTGCACCAGGTTTCTCTCTTTGAGAGAAACCTTTTTTTCCCTTAACCTAACCCTAACCCTTACCTGGATACACTCATTCATGAAATACATACTTACCTGATAAACAATCCATACTTACCTGAAACAAAACAATAAAAACATACTTACCTAGAACACATTGAATCAATAAATACATACTTACCGGATTAACAATCCATACTTACCTGAAACAAAACAATAAAAACATACTTACCTGAAACACATTCACTCAATAAATACATACTTACGGAAATACACATTCACACAATTTAATTATACTATGGAATGGGCGGAGGTCCGTTACGGCCGCCGCCGTCAACGGCCCAACCCCCACAAAGGGACAGGGGTTCACGGGAACTCCGCTGGGTGGGCGGAGCGTGCACCGGCTTCCTCCTTTAGGAGGCCCTTTGTCCCTCAACCTAACCTAACCCCTAACCCTAACCCTAACCTAATCCTAACCCCTAACCTGTGTGTGTTTTTTATGCCTAATCCTAACCCTAATCCTAACCCTAATCTGTGTGTGTCTGTTACGCTAATCCTAACCCTACCCTAACCCCTAACCTGTGTGTCCTTTACGCCTAATCTTAACCCTAATCCTAACCCTAATCTGTGTGTGTCCTTTATGTCTAATCTCAACCCTACTTTTTATCTTTCTCTTACTCTCGACCTTTGACCTTTTAAATCTTTACCCTTACCTTTTTGAATATACGATAAAAATAAAAAATGAAAAAATTTTTTAAAAAAATGATAAAAATTAAAAACCAATAAAAAACAACAAAAAAATTAAAAAAGTTAAAAAAGTTTCTTAAAAAAAAGTATAAAAATATTAAAAAGTATTAAAAACAGTATAAAAATATTAAAAAGTATTAAAAACAGTATAAAATCATTAAAAAGTATTAAAAACATTAAAAAATATAAAATTCCTATGTTAAAAACATTATTTTATAATTTATTCTGTTTAAAACAAAACACAAGTTAAAAAAGCGATTATTAAAAAAATAGCGAAAAAGCGATACTGAAAAGAAAAAAGCGAGCAGGAGCTCATTTCTCCTCAGGACTTGAGGATCACATCATTTTTGTTTCTCCTTTTCTGTGTGCATTATTTTATTTTTTTATTTTTTACCTGATGAAGACCTAGGAAAGGTCGAAAACGTCGTTTATTTAGCACACCTTCTTTAGTTTGTTGTTGTTTTTGTTTTTGTTTTTTTTTTTTTTATTTTTTATTTTATAAATAATATATACATTTGTCAATAAATACATTCCTATTATATACACAAACATTCCTTTATCAATAAATAAATAAATAGATAAATACATAAATAAATAAATGATTATAAATACATAAATATATAAATTCATTAATAAATAAATAAATAAATATTATAAATACATAACTTAATAAATAAATAAATAAATATCTAATAAATAAACAAACAAACAAACAGACATGGGGGCGGCTGGACTACGGTCCGTTATGGCCGTCCTAGAGATAACAACGCCCTTTCCCACTGGCGGGGAACCGGCAGGGAGGCAGGGACTATGGGCGGATGGCCCGTGCACCTCCTCCCTCCGATTGGAGGAGGTTTTCTCAAAGACCTAACCTAACCCTAACCCTAACCCTGTCTGTGCCTTGAGTTTGTCCTGGGCCCTGACCCTAACCTGGATTTAATCTCTAACCCTAGTCTTAAGCTCTTCAATCTTTTAGTTAATCTATTCAGCCTAAGGGCCGCCGAAGAAATACCGGTTGAGCTAATTTTTGAGAGGCCGCTGACGAAAAAATACCAGCTGAGCCAATATTACTTACCGCCAGAGGCGCTTATATGGGGATGGGGGTGGGGAGGCTTGAGGATAGCTGAAGATTGGATGATGCACTAGACCTAGGACCTGAGAGAGAAGAAGGAAAGGATTAGTGTGGCAGGGAGTGGATTCGGTGGAGACAGAGGAGTGGGAGAGAAGATGGGAAGCAGAAGAGGAGAAAGGAAGGGTGAAGGAAGAAGGAAGAAGCACTGGAAGAACAGCAGTCAAAGGATGAAGAAGACGGGGAGAAGAAGGAAAGGATAGAGGAAAGAAAGAAGAAAAAGGAGGAAAATAGGATACTTACCTTACCTACCTTAATTGGGCACCTAAAAAGAGGAAGAAAAGAAATTAACTCATAAAGAAGACAATTTAAAACACTAATTGGATTTACTCACCTCTCCGTCCTGGGCAAGACGTTAAACTGCAACCTGAAAGAAATTGGAAAACATAAATTAAGCAATTATTGGCACAAGTTAAAACACTTAATTAGATCCTAAATTTGGGAAGGGAGGTGCAAACAGTGCAGGCACAAGAGTGACTAAAAAGCCAGACCAGGCAGTCAACTCTCCCAGATGGCCAGCGCCTGATGAAGGCCATGTCAGGCCCGAAAAGAAACGTTGTTGTGACGCCATCTTTGCAAATTCATACAAGATTTGTATAATTTTTTGAAACCCCACCACCTTAGGGTGGTGGATTTCTTAAGGGCTTGAAGGCCTACCTGGAACACACTCTCAGCCGGAGAGTGCACCGGGTTCTCCAGTTGGAGAATACCCTTTTTCTCTAACCTAACCCTAACCCTAACCCCTAACCCTAACCCTAACCCTAACCCTAACCCACCTAGGTGAAAAAAGTTACTACCTAAAAGGGCATGTTGTATCAACTCCAAATGGCCTGAAACGTGCTCCAAACCACTTTCTGGGAGGTGATTTTTCGGAAAAACACTTGGCTGTTTTTTGCCACTCAACGAATCTCCTATTGAAATGAATAGCGAAATTCAAACGCAAATATCGCGAGAACGGTAAGTCCTACGACCTTGGAACCTTGATCCGTCTGACATAATTCGGCCATGCTGAACACGCTGGTGCCGTCCCCGAGTCTCTACGACCTACGGTTCCCGAGATATGGCTATTTCCGGTATAACTCCGGAACCGGAAGTGACATCATCACGTAACTCGCGTCACACGTAGGTACACACCTCATACACATGTGTACAAAATTTCAAGTCTATAACTCATTCCATCGTGGAGATATGGACATTTTAGAGGATCGGGAATTTCCGATCGTGGTTATTACTAACCTAACCCTAACCCTAACCCTAACCCTAACCCTAACCCCTAACCCTAACCCCTAACCCCCCTAACCCCTAACCCTAACCCTAACCCTAACCCTAACCCTAACCCTAACCCCCCTAACCCTAACCCTAACCCTAACCCTAACCCTAACCCTAATCCCATATCGAGGACTGCAGAGTAGATGATGGTGAGGTCCAATTTTTAACCGTCCTGGGCATGACGTTAAAAGGCATCCAACAGGGAGCAGTGGGCCCTAGGTGAGTAAGCCATACCAGGCTACTTACCTTTCAGTCAACTGCGCCTGATGAAGGACCATACTAGGTCCGAAACGTAGCGCCTACAGTTGACTGCTGACTATCTGGCAAGATAAGTCGAATTTTTGAACCCCCACCACCTTGGTGGTGGTTTCAATCTTGGGATCTGCCCATGTGCCCTCTCCGAGAGGAGAGTGCACCAGGTTTCTCTCTTGAGAGAACCTTTTTTTTCCATAACCTAACCCTAACCCTTACCTGGATACACTCATTCATGAAATACATACTTACCTGATAAACAATCCATACTTACCTGAAACAAAACAATAAAACATACTTACCTAGAACACATTGAATCAATAAATACATACTTACGGATTAACAATCCATACTTACCTGAAACAAAACAATAAAAACATACTTACCTGAAACACATTCACTCAATAAATACATACTTACCGAAATACACATTCACACAATTTAATTATACTATGGAATGGGCGGAGGTCCGTTCATGACCGCCGCCCGTCAGCGGCCCAACCCCACAAAGGGACAGGGTTTACGGGAACTCCGCTGGGTGGGCGGAGGCGTGCACGGCTTCCTCCTTTAGGAGGAGGCCCTTTGTCCCTCAACCTAACCTAACCCTAACCCTAACCCTAACCTAATCCTAACCCTAACCTGTGTGTGTTTTTTTATGCCTAATCCTAACCCTAATCCTAACCCTAATCTGTGTGTGTGTCTGTTCGCTAATCCTAACCCTACCCTAACCCTAACCTGTGTGTCCTTTACGCCTAATCTTAACCCTAATCCTAACCCTAATCTGTGTGTGTCCTTTATGTCTAATCTCAACCCTACTTTTTATCTTTCTCTTACTCTCGACCTTTGACCTTTTAAATCTTTACCCTTACCTTTTTGAATATACGATAAAAAATAAAAAAATGAAAAAATTTTTTTAAAAAAAATGATAAAAAATTAAAAAACCAATAAAAAACAACAAAAAAATTAAAAAAGTTAAAAAAGTTTCTTAAAAAAAGTATAAAAATATTAAAAAGTATTAAAAACAGTATAAAAATATTAAAAAGTATTAAAAACAGTATAAAATCATTAAAAAGTATTAAAAACATTAAAAAATATAAAATTCCTATGTTAAAAACATTATTTTATAATTTATTCTGTTTAAAACAAAACACAAGTTAAAAAAGCGATTATTAAAAAAATAGCGAAAAAGCGATACTGAAAAGAAAAAAGCGAGCAGGAGCTCATTTCTCCTCAGGACTTCGAGGGGATCACATCATTTTTTGTTTCTCCTTTTCTGTGTGCATTATTTTTATTTTTTTATTTTTTTACCTGATGAAGACCTAGGAAAGGTCGAAACGTCGTTTATTTAGCACACCTTCTTTAGTTTGTTGTTGTTTTTGTTTTTTTTGTTTTTTTATTTTTTTATTTTATAAATAATATATACATTTGTCAATAAATACATTCCTATTATATACACAAACATTCCTTTATCAATAAATAAATAAATAGATAAATACATAAATAAATAAATGATTATAAATACATAAATATATAAATTCATTAATAAATAAATAAATAAATATTATAAATACATAACTTAATAAATAAATAAATAAATATCTAATAAATAAACAAACAAACAAACAGACATGGGGGGCGGCTGGACTACGGTCCGTTATGGCCGTCCTAGAGGCCAACGCCCTTTCCCACTGGCGGGAACCGGCAGGAGAGCAGGGACTATGGGCGGATGGCCCGTGCACCTCCTCCCTCCGATTGGAGGGAGGGTTTTCTCCAAAGACCTAACCCTAACCCTAACCCTAACCCTGTCTGTGCCTTGAGTTTGTCCTGGGCCCTGACCCTAACCTGGATTTAATCTCTAACCCTAGTCTTAAGCTCTTCAATCTTTTAGTTAATCTATTCAGCCTAAGGGAGCCGCCGAAGAGAAATACCGGTTGAGCTAATTTTTGAGAGGCCGCTGACGAAAAATACCAGCTGAGCCAATATTACTTACCGCCAGAGGCGCTTATATGGGGATGGGGGTGGGGAGGCTTGAGGATAGCTGAAGATTGGATGATGCACTAGACCTGGGACCTGAGAGAGAAGAAGGGAAAGGATTAGTGTGGCAGGGGTGGATTCGGTGGAGACAGAGGTGTGGGAGAGAAGATGGGAAGCAGAGAGGGAGAAAGGAAGGCCACCTAGGTGAAAAAAGTTACTACCTAAAAGGGCATGTTGTATCAACTCCAAATGGCCTGAAACGTGCTCCAAACCACTTTCTGGGAGGTGATTTTTCGGAAAAACACTTGGCTGTTTTTTGCCACTCAACGAATCTCCCATTGAAATGAATAGCGAAATTCAAACGCAAATATCGCGAGAACGGTAAGTCCTACGACCTTGGAACCTTGATCCGTCTGACATAATTCGGCCATGCTGAACACGCTGGTGCTGTCCCCGAGTCTCTACGACCTACGGTTCCCGAGATATGGCTATTTCCGGTATAACTCCGGAACCGGAAGTGACATCATCACGTAACTCACGTCACAGGTAGGTACACGCCTCATACACATGTGTACAAAATTTCAAGTCTATAACTCATTCCACCGTGGAGATATCGACATTTTAGAGGATCGGGAATTTCCCGATCGTGGTTATTACCCCTGTACCTAACCCTAACCCTAACCCTAACCTGTCTTTTATCTCATCATTTCATTAAAAAATAAAAAAATAAAAAAATATACAAAAAAATGATTAAACAATTAAAAATATACAAAAAAATGATTAAAAAATTAAAAATATACAAAAAAATTAAAAAACGGTTAAAATGGACAAAAAAAGATAAAAACTATTAAGAACAATAAGAATATTTTATTTCATATTAAAAGAGCAATAATTTAATTAAAAAAGTGTTGAAAAACATGTTTTCTAAAAAAAAAAAAAAAAAAAAACGTTCAAAAGTGTTAAAAAAGCGTTAATTAAAAAACCGTTCAAAAGCGTTAAATAAAAAAGCGTTTGGAGCAGAAGCTCATTATTGCTCTAGCTCTCGAAGAGAGCACATCATAGTTTTTAGTGTGCCTACACCTGATGAAGGCCTGTTTGTTGGCCGAAACGTCGTGTTTGTTTTTCTTTTATTGGCACACCTTCCTTTGTTGTTTATTGTTTTTGATTTTTTATTTGTTTATTAATAGATACATTATTAATAGATAAATAAACTAATAAATAATAATAAATAATTAAATAATAAATAATCTATCAATTCATTATGAAATAAATACATTCATACTAGCAATACATACTTACCTGAACACTCATACAATAAATAACAATAAACATACTTACCTGGAACAACAATAAACACATACTTACCTGGAACACACTTATACAATAAATACATACTTACCTGGATTACACAATCATACAATAAATACATACATTCTTACCTTATAAACAATTCATGGAGTGGACGGAGGTCCGATACGGCAAGCGCCGTCAAGGCCCCCGCCCCCAACAACGGGACCAGGGTTACGGGAGATCCAACAGGGGAAGGAGAGAGCACCGGCCTCCTCCAACAGGGGGAGGCCCTTTTTCCCTCGTCCTAACCCTAACCCTCACAAAATCAATGACCTCACTCATTTTTGAACATTATATTTCTTGTCTTTCTGTAAAATATTATCAAATTCAATGACTTTTTCCAATTTTCTTGCTTTGAAATAGAATGTGCAGTGTCCTCAATGCATTTGTGTTCATTAAATACAATTTATTTGAGGAATTTTGAAGTTTACTCACCTTTTTAAACCTTTTTAAACACCTTTTTAAACATACTGCTATTATGAACACAACTGTATATACAGCTCTGGAAAAAAAATTAGAGAACAATGCAAAATTATCCGTTTTTCCGATTTTACTATTTATAGGTATGTGTTTGAGTAAAAAACATTTCTGTTTCATTCTTTAAACTATTGACAACATTTCTCCAAAATTCCAAATAAAATTATTGTCATTTGTAGCATGTATTTGCAGAAAATAACAAATGATCAAAATAACAAAAAAAGATGCAGTGTTTCTGACCTCAAGGAACGCAAAGAAAACAAGTTTATATTTGTTTTGAAACACCACAATAATGTTTTAACTTAGGAGGAGTTTGGAAATCAATATTTGATGGAATAACGCTGATTTATAATCACAGCTTTCATGCGTCTTGGCATGCTCTCCACCAGTCTTTCGCATTGCTGTTGGGTGCCGTTATGCCATTCCTGGCGCAAACATTCAAGCAGCTCAGCTCTGTTTGATTGCTTATGACCATCCATCTTCCTCTTGATCACATTCTAGAGGTTTTCAATGGGGTTCAGGTCTGGAAATTGGGCTGGCCATGACAGGGTCTTGATCTGGTGGTCCTTCATCCACACCTTAATTGGCCTAGATGTGTGGCATGGAGCATTGTCCTGCTAGAAAAAACTGTCTTTAGAGTTGGGGAACATTATCAGAGCAGAAGAAAGCAAGTTTTCTTCAAGGATGACCTTGAAGCGAAGGACGCTTGATTCATGCGTCCTTTGCAAAGACAAATCTGCCTGATTGCAGCCTTGCTGAAGCACCCCCAGATCATCACAGATCCTCCACCAAATTTCACGGTGGGTGCAAGACCCTGTGGCTTGTAGGCCTCACCAGGTCTCCATCTAACCATTAGACGACCAGGTGTTGGAAAAAGCTGAAAATTGAACTCATCAGAGAAGATGAACTTACTCCAGTCTTCTATGGTCCAATCCTTATGGTCTTTTGCAAACCTCAGCCTGGCTCTTCTTTGCTTCCCATTGATGAAGGGATTTTTTTCTTCTTCTTTTCCTCACTCAAAACTTTTCTTTTCAACTCTTTTGGCAGTAGTTTTTTTTTATTCCAATTACTTTTGAGGTATTACTAGTGCTGTTTTTACCATCCAGCTGGTCCTATTGCAAGAGGACAATGATGACCATAGCAGGTGTTTTTTATTATTTTCCTTGCTAAACAACATTTGCTCAGATGATCACCTAATCAATGCTTAATTCAGTAGAATGAGGTGTGCCTGTGTTGGAATTCAACAGACACTAGAATGGAATGGCTGTCAAACATGTAGAGATGTTGATTTCAGAGAAATTTGCAGTGGCCTCTTAATTTTTTCCGGAGCTGTATGTGCTGTGTGTATATATATATATATATATATATATGTGTGTGTGTGTGTGTGTGTGTATATATACACACACACTACACACACACACTACCAGTCAAGAGTTTGGACTCTGCCTATGAACTTATTGTCTTCTCTTTCATTCTCGTGACTATTGACACTGCATTTTCTCACTGAAGGCATCAAAACTACATAAGTAGTGCCATCCTTAAATCCCAGCCACCGCTCTTTCAAATGTTTCTTAATTTATCTTTTATTCATATTAATACACCACCGTTGCATGTCTCCACCGCCGCATGTTTCCACTTTCACAGCAGAGTCCCGCACTAATTCACACCAGAGTGTAAGCAGAGCGGACGTGTAGACGCCCTGCTTTACTCCAGCAGCCTCATAGGATGAGTTTGCCGAGCAGAGCCTCTCGTGCAGCGGCTCAGGTTAGGATTGCAAGATCGCACGTCAGCCCAGGTAGTTTTGCGTGTATTTAAAGAAAACAACAGGGAAACAAAACTCTTTTGTCCGTCCCAACAGTGTCTCAAAGTATCGATGGTAGTTAACCCTTTAGGCGCCATGGTCGCAAAATTGCGTCAAGTGTCATTGCTGAATTAAACAGGCCATAGCGGCAAATATGGTGCTAAAAGTAGTTACCACTTTACACCAGGAGATGGCAGATACCTGTGGCAGCATTTGTGGGGGTGTTTATATTCAGATTTCAGAGTATAAATAGAGAGAAAGCCTCAGTCGAGGAGACGAGGAAGTGGTTGTAGTGGGAGCAGAGAGAGACAGCAAATTTTACCGAGAATACATTGCAGAGAGGTTTGTTCGTTGACAAAGTACTTCGTCAAGTAATGTCTGACTCAGATAACGAAGAGGAATATTCGCACTCTGACGATGATGTTCAGTCGTCCCGTGAGAGCAAGTCTGTCGGTGCGTCTTTAGTTACGCAGCGGCAGCGAGTCCATGCGCCACGACAGTCACCAAGCAGCACATGCTTCGCCTCAGCGTGGCCGGGGTGCAGTGGGAGTTATCGACGAATGAGGATGAGGGGACGTGGTCGGGGGGGAAGCAGGAGTGCTCAAAACACCGCTAATGGTGACGGAGGGCGGAGTGAGTTAGTGATCAATGTGGTCGAAGCTGTGGGTAGAAACGCCCAGCCAGTGTTGGTGGAGGCAGCAGGGATGTTCGTGGTCACCCTGTAAATTACAGTGATGATGGCTGGGTCTGTTTGAGATATGTGGAAAATTATGAAAAGTGGATAAAACATTTTGATGAGCCTGTGGGGTATTGTGGCGACTGACATACAGATCCCTGACATCTGACATAATACAAAAAAAAAGAAAAGTACTCCTTTCACAAACTTTGGGTCATACTGAAGATTTTTCTCAATTACAGTATGGCTTCATCTCTAACAAATTCCAAGTCACAGCCATTTGAAATCTTGATATCAAAATTGAGTATTTTCTTGAAAAAAATTCTGGCACTTTATGGGTTAAAAAGAATAATAATAATTAACTGAACTGCTGGCATCATACAAAATGCAGGTATTTAAAGCAGCTCTAGGTAACTTTTTGACCATAAAAGAAATTATTCAAAACTCAGTAAAGCGGTAGATAAACCATTAATAGGATCAATGGTGCCGCCTCGGCAGCGAGAGGGGGGGTTGTGCCTGTAACTGCACTGCGTAACTTTCAAGCGCGACCCGACACGCCGGACAAACCACTTGACGGCCACATCACACGTTTATTTAGAGGCAGTCTTACATACTACTACTACAAATACATAAGATTGTAAAATGACGGAATGGAATCCAATAAGTAACCTTGATGAAAGACAAAGTAATGAAAGTGTTGAACGTTTGCTACGACATTATTGTCGTAGCAAACTTGTAGCTAGCTCAAGTTACCTTGAGCTGCTTTAAAGTATAGATGCATTTTGTTCATCATAATTTCAGATTTAAAGTAAAAATTTGTTTTATTGATTGACAGCCGACCTGAACATCATTGAAGCCGATCTGTCACGTTGATGTTTCAAAAACAAAATCCAGCACATTGTGCATTATGATGAAAATCAACCGGATCCACCGTGTTTTTACACCATGGACTTCCTGTCTGAACGATCCTACCTGCTGCGACTGACGCAGGAGGGACGCCGCATGCGTCAAAGAATAAACTGCGGCGTTCTCTTCCTGTGGGTCGCGTTTCACTGTTTCTGAATGCGGCCGCTCTGCGGCCGCTCTGCGCCTGCTGTGAACCTGCTCATTGACTTTAGTGGCCGCGTTTTACTGCTTCGACGCTCTGCTCTGCTGACGCTCCGGTGTGAACTGGGGAGTCGGGTGGGCAACATGTGAGAACTTGCTCCTTGAGGGTATTAATTACTCACGAGAGCGCAGCCTTGAAAGTGAAATCACATCAAGTGGTCAGAGGGTCAGCGCGGGTGTGCCATCATCTTCACAACTTGGGCAATGTAGTGGAAGTTCTTAAAAGTATGGAAAAAAAGTGACACCCAAGTATGAAGAACAAAGTTTACTGACTTCTCTTGCAGTCGAAAACACAAAAAATCAACATGGATTCTGTTGGTCTCATTGCATCAAGAATAATGTCAACACTAGTTTCATGAATTCCATATCCTGTTTATGCCTTCACAATAAAGTATAAAACAAACCTCTTTTCTTTTATACCATGTAAAGAACATTAAATCTTCAACAAGTACATTCAGGTATTCAGAACAACAATAATGTCTTTCAAATAACTTCTTCAGTTTAAATGTAAATAATACAAATTTCCTTTTAACTGTTAATGTAAATAAAGCAATTCTTCTTAAATTGTTTACTTTCTTTTAACTCAACATAAAAATTAAATAATAATATGACATAACTTATTGAACCTCAATATGAAATGAAATAAATCACAACAGGCAACGTCTTAACGGATAAAAGGTAGCCTTAGTACGGTAGCAAGATTACTCATAATGTTTTTGTTTATTTTTAATTTAATTTATTTTTTATTTTTATATTTGGCCTTTAAAGATGCTTAGGGTGAAATAAATAGGTTTGAAAAGTAAAATTTGCCGTGACTTGTCTTTTATGATGCCACAGCTCCCCACTGCTGAAAGAAATCCTAGGGGAAACACTGATATGAACACACATGGAATTATGTAGGAAACAACAAAAGTGTCAAATAACTCATTTTCACGAACACGTTTTATATTGAAATCCTTCAAAAAGCCACCTTTCATAAAAACTATATGTAGCAACACCTCAGCCAATCCGAGACTGAGATCTGTAATGCTTCCTGTTTCCTGGGTGGAGGAGGAAGTGACACGACACACTGCTCTTTCATTTTTTCACCAAGCCATCCACCTGAGGAGGCAAAACTTGTCTAAGAAAGTGTCTGTGAAACAAACCGGCTGCATAGCTGTCATGAGAGACAAAAGACCACCCAAGCAAGGCTTTTGTCCTCCTTATATGATTAATTTCCTTCCATGGAATTGGTGAGTCCCATCTAAATACTAGTATGGAAGCAGTCTAGCAACCATGCTAATGCTAAACCCACTGAATGCTAACAAACTTTTCCAACCACTCCACCACTCTACAGTATTCCTGCGAAATATCCGGATGCGTTGCTTGAATGCTGTGGACCATCTCTTTTGGCTGGACACTGGACACACTTTGAAAAACTGAAAAGAAACTTGGATTCTGGAGAGAGAAAGAACTGGACCCCATACTAGATGGCGAGCCACCCTTGGGAAAAAAAATACAATTGAACTTGTGGACCCAGCTTCATTGGCCAGCCTCAAGCCTGTCAGCTGCTTCCAGGGCCTTCCCCAGTGGTGTGGTAGGACTTAACTGGCCTCACTGATAATTAATTAGAACAATTACCACCATTACATCCTGATTGTTTTACTTTGATGGTGCCTTTTGATTTCCATTTATTAGGTTTAATATTCGTTCAAGTAATTGAATGTCTTTGATTTCCACAATGTGAACGTGTATATATATATATATATATATATATATATATATATATATATATATATATATATATATATATATATATGATAAGTTAAAGGGTGCCGTGAAAAGAATTGCAAAAGAAAATTGAATTGATTGAAAAACTACTAGTAGGACTTTATTGATTGATGAATTGTTTTGTTTTGCTATATAATTATTATTATTATTATCAGTATTATTATTATTTAATTGTTTTCCTATGACTGTTATCTTGAAGAATTCAAGCATCCTTTGTTAAATATACTTTAAATATACTACCGGTACATTCAATTTTGTGTTTGAGTTTCATTAATTCTCACACAGCTCCTTAAACTGAACCTAGTATTAATTATAATTCTACTTAACTGTAGCCAAACATATAAGTAGTGTTACATATATTTACAGTTATTGAAGGTGTTTTTCTTTGCTGCAACAGCAGCAAGACATTAAATACATTGCTCATATATTTAATGTCTTCAGTGTCTCCCTGCAGTTTGAAAATTGGAAAGATTAAAAAATTAAAAAAATTTATTATACATATATATATATATATATATATATATATATATATATATATATAATTCTGAAATTATTTAAATAAAAGTTTGTGTGTGTGTGTGTGTGTGCGAGAAAGCAGATATTAGCCTGCTGACCAGCCACCAGATTCCAGAGGTCCTCAGAAGTGGTTCTGGATCTTCTGTCCTTCACTCCTGATCATCCAGCCGGTTCTGGACGATACCCCAGCCGCTTCAACCTGTTGGAGGCGCTCTTGGTGGACGTCCTCTGGCTGCGAGACACAGGGGGCTGCTGGGTATTTTTACAAGGCCGGTAGCCTGACTGATGTCAGTTCTGTAACAGGTGTGACCACTCCCCCTCCCACCCATCCCTCCTTCTCCCATCATGCCCTGCGGGGCCTGGTGATGTCACAGCAGTATAAAGGCCCCCTGGCGTCCCGGGCGGCTCCTCTGAGCAGAGTCAGCGTTCCCAGCCCGGACGCCTCGGCTGGAGGAACTGCTGCCAGGAGGAAAAACAAAACTACCCGAGGCCGGTAGTTTTGTTTTTTTCGGAGGAGGTGAGGGAGGGGCTGGGAGTTCCTTCCCCACTACCTCGCCTGCTTCTGCTTTTTGGATTTTTTTCGGGGGGGAGACTTCCATCCATCCATCCATCCATCGTGCCAGTGGCCGGATACAGAAGTTCTTGACTTGAAGAAGAAGAAGAGGAGGAAGAGGACCCCTACTGGACCTTCCAGGTCCCCACCGTCTTTGTTGCTCACAAGTAAGTCTGAGTGGGAAATTGTTTGAGGAGCCGCAGGGCCTTTTAGATCAAGCAGTGTTCTGTGGCACCCCAAAGCCCCCCAGGGTTGCTGAAGGTTATAACGGGCCGTCCCAAAATAGCCCTGATAGCATCAGACCATCCAGCTCAGGCAAAGCCCATGGCTTTTTAAGGGAATCAGCTGCGGGGGGCTATCACTTCCAGCTATGTGCCACATGGTGTCTGTCAATCAAGCTGAGGTCTGGGGGGTGGGGGTTGAGGTTGGTGGTGCTGCTATTTTTAGCAGAGGTTGTGTTATAAAGATAAGAGGTGGGCGGGGGCGGGGGTGGGGGAAGCGGCAGCAGCCGCAGCTGTTGCTGCAGCATCATTATTATTTTCACTGGTTGAGTCCCAAGTGGTGGAGGAGCTTCTTCTGCTGCTGCTGCCTTCAATCAAAGCTGCAGGTCTGAACTGTGGTCAGACCCATGAAGGTCTGAAGGAACTTGACTGACAGACTTCTGCTTTCTCCTTCTCGCCCCTTCCACTGGCAAAATGTCCTGACTTTCTTCACTTGTTGTGGTGTTTGTGTCAGTGACGCCTGAAAGGAAGCTGTAGAAGGTGTGAAGGTGGTCGTGACCAGTGGGCTGCGCTGATGGCACTGGGAATAAAATGAGCAATGTTTAAAATAAAACGATCATGTGCGGCTCATGTTCACTTTGCTCTAAATGTGGATCTCAGTGAGTCATGGTTCTAGTTTAACTGGGACTGACAGGGTAGAAACAGCTGATGGATCTCCTGAACTGATGCCAATGTTCATGTTTTTGCTGCCTGAGCAAAAGATCCTCCAGTTCCCCCAGCGGAAAAAGCAGTTTTCACATTCGTCCTGATGGTGAAATCACAGTGAGGAAGTTTTGGGATAAATCAGAACTTTTTATGACTGACATGTGACTTGAGAGACACCTCAGACAAAACAAACACTTCCCGTTCACACTGCAGCAGCTGTTGGGACCAGAAGGGACCAGCAGGACTAGCAGGGAGAAATGAAGATGGAGAAGAAAAAAAGAGGCCAGTCAGCCATAGCTAATCAGAATGTGGTCTTTGGTCCAATCAGATTTAATCCCCTAGAGTCCCTCAGGATCCTCCAGGGTTCTCCACACTGAGTCAGATCCAGTCATGGGGAGCTGCTGATGTCACCACTGTGACTTCCTGTTGGATCAGCTTCCATTTACAGACACAACTATACCAGTGCAGTTTTTGAAGTGACCACCATGGAGTTCAGGTTCGACTCAGCGGTCCTGAAGTCAGGTCCTCCTCGGTGGCCCAGTCAGTCAGTCGGGTTCAAACAGGTTGCTGGTTCTCAGAGAGTAGTGTTCATCCACTTTAAACATCACCACCCTGGTCACATGACAGCTGGTCTGGTGTTCTGGTTGTTTTCTGTGGGACTTTGGTTTGATGGGGTAAAATGTGTTGGACTCAGTGTCAGCAGGGGCAGAAACTCAGACTAGTTCTGTCTTTCAAGAGCATTTAGAGGTACAAGGTTGTGGATGGAGTTTTCTTCTTCTTCTTCTTCTTCTTCTTCTTCTTCTTCTTCTTCTCCTCCTGGGTCCTAAACCTAACCATCATTTCTATTTTCTCCATCATTGATTCATCTGCTGATTATGTGGGAAATAAATTCATGTGCTTTAAGTCATTTTGATTCACCAAATGAAATACCCAGCTTTGGATTTGCTGCTGTGATTATGCTCACTCTCTGGACTCTTCTCTCTCACTCACTCTCTCTGACCTCCAGTCTATTCCTCCAGATTTTCTCATCCCTCTTTGTCCTGGTTGTCCTGAAACTCTGCTGCTGGTTGATGCTCAGTTCATTGTACATCAGTTGTTGTTGTTGTTGTTGTTGTTGTTGTGTTGGACAAGTTTGAAACAAAAATCCTGCTGTTTGTTTTGTCATCAGCGGCAGTTTCCTGTGAGCCTCCGGAGGGCGCTGTTGTTGCTGTGTCTCAGGCGGCTCACTGAGAGTTGGAAGATCAAAATGTGGTTGAGCTCACAAGAGAGTTTGGTTGTTTTGTCTGGCAGCAATTCATCATGTCTGAACTCGGTGAGCATCATGTGACTGATCAGGTGATCGACTATAATGTGAAGCACAATTTTTAAAATTGAAACATTTTAGTCGAGGAGCGGCAGGGGGATCTGCAGTCACTGCCACTGCTGCTGCTTCAGTGTTCCGACTGTTTCAGACTTCAGGCAGGAGTTCCAGGTTCCTGTGTTCTCGATTTCTCACTTCCTGCTTCCTGTCGCTCTTCTTCTTCTCTTTGTCCTCCAGGGAGCCGAACCAACATGTCAACACAAGCACCAACGTTCACGCAGCCGCTGCAGAGCGTCGTGGCACTTGAGGGTAGTGCCGCGATGTTCCAGGCTCAAGTTAGTGGTGAGTGGCCTGAAGTCTGGGTTAGGGTTAGGTCTGACCCCTGGTTTGATCTCTGACCCCGGGTTTGTCCAGTCTGAGGAGGGGCAGGGTGGGGGGTAATTAGAAGCCATGCTAATATGATTGAGCACAGGGAGTGAATCACATCCAGAAAAATGTTCTCCTGTAAAATCTGTTTGATATTTTCATTGTAAAAATTGTGTTTAAATATTTTAAGGTTAACTTGAGTTTAGTTTACTTTATTATAGTTAGGTTTATTGTAGTTAGGTTTATTATATTTTAGTTTGGCATAGTTTAGGTCAATTTAGTTTAGTTTGATTAGTTTGTTTCAGGTTACATTAGTTAAAATTATATTGGGGTTTTTTTCGGATGAGTTTTGGTTTGTTTGTTTTTTGGTTTAGCTTAGATTAGTTTGGTTTAGTTTAGTTTGCTGAATCTTTTTGTTCCGTTCAGTTTGGATCAGATTAGAGATTAGAGTGGTTTGATTTTGTTCATTTTATGTTGGTTTAGTTCAGTTTAGTTTCCTTTAGTTGAGGTCAGTTTACTTCAGTGAGCTCAGTAGAACCTCTCCCCTCGCTGTGCCTCACTGTGGTGCTGTTGTTCAGCGAGAACGGACCGGACCAGACTCGCACCTGGGACCAGGCTGAGTTGACTCTCTCCCCACCACCACACAGGTTCTCCGGTTCCTGAGGTGAGCTGGTTCCGTGATGGCCAGGTTCTGTCCGCTGCCGCTCTGCCCGGCGCCCAGATCTCGTTCAGCGACGGCCGCGCTGTTCTGAAGATCCCCGCCGTGAGCACTGCACACAGTGGCCGCTTCTCCGTCAGGGCAACCAACGGCGCCGGTCAGGCCACCAGCACCGCAGAGCTCCTGGTGACAGGTGAGAGTGGGCGGGGCCGAGGTCCAGGCTGCCAACAGCTGCGCTAAATTTATCCTCCCTGAGCCCAGGGGGCGTGGCCTGTCACTGAGACCGATGATAAAACCAATATAGACGCAGCTGCTTCAGCATAACTTCCCTTAAGAAGCCGATGAAGTTTGTTTAATGATGCACCAGACATCCTGCACTACCGCCAGCCACCAGGAGGGGTCTCTGTTCTGGTGAAGCTCTGAGAGGCAGCAGCGTGTCTGCAGAAATCACAACCAGTTGACTCAGAATCCTGCAGCATCCTCAACAACTGATTGGACGAGAGACTCAAGAGTTTCTGCATCCCACCAAACAGAGAGACTCGATTAGTGGTTTTACACCGGGGGGGGTCCAACTGTTTAACTAGTGGGACACAGTGGCTTCTACAGTGTGTCAGAGGGGGGTAGCGGAGCAGCAGCAGATGGATGTAGTGTTTTGGTGACTCACCTCATAGGAGGAAACAATCTATCATGGGATATCATGGAGAAAACATGTTGCTGTAATGTCAATGGAAAACTAAGAAAAGCAAAGTTGCAACCAAGTCAGTGTCTGTGAAGCCCCACCAGAGTGTTTAGCTCTTAGAACCACCTAGAATCTCCAAGAACCACCTAGAACCATGCAGAACCATGCAGAACCACTAGAACCGCCAAGGTATTTAGCTCTTTATTGAAATGACAATGGAAACATTGGAAACATGGGGGAAATACAGCTATTTTATGACTGACTGAGTATAATATCATTTTTTCAAGTTCAAGGGACCAGATTAAAGAGCTTAACGGGCCACATATGACCCCCGGTCCATAGTTTGCCCACTCCTGTTTTAGACTCTGGACCTGATAAACCACCACTCAGGACGGTGAACGACTCAGCCTGGTTCACTGCTTGACAGCAGCTTGTTTTTGTGTGTCCCCAGCTGAGACAGCGCCCCCTAGCTTCCTCCAGAGACTGCAGAGCTCCACCGTCAGGCAGGGCAGCCAGGTGAGGCTGGACGTGCAGGTGACGGGGATCCCCGCCCCCGCCGTCAAGTTCTACCGCGAGGGTGCCGAGATCCAGAGCTCGGCCGACTTCCGCATCCTGCAGGAGGGCGACCTGCACAGCCTGCTGATCGCCGAGGCCTTCCCAGAGGATTCTGGGACGTATTCTGTCACCGCCAGCAACAGCAGCGGCCGCGCCACCTCCACCGCTGAGCTGCTGGTCCAGGGTGAGCACTGCGGTCCACACAAGGCCCCTCAGGTGGCTGATAAACACATTGTCCCCGTCTCCCCCTGACACCAGAATCTGTGTGTGTGTGTGTGTGTGTGTGTGTGTGTGTGTGTGTGCGCGCGGCTGCAGGTGAGGAGGCCGTTCCAGCGAAGAAAACCAAGACTATTGTGTCCACATCCCAGATGACGAGCTCTCACACCAGAGTGCAGAGGGTGAGTCTGGCCTTTGGACAGAAGCAGTGGCAGCTAGGAGTGGTCGCCCCCTGCTGGCTGCCTTGGCTCTGTACATTGAGCTTTAATCTATATAGAAAGCATAAATCAAGCTAATTATTCACACTGGCCCTTTAACACTGGCTCAGTCTGATGAGTGGTGTGCTGCCTGACAACATGTTCCGAATATAACTTGGCAGTGCGCTAAACACCTTCTGCTCATCAAGACTCTGAAGACAGAAACTCGTTTGTCCACAGTTTTACTGATTCCAAAAAGGTGTGAAACTGAAAACAGACAACAAATATACTAGAATTGTATCCATCTGAACATGTTTTTAAACATTGCAGTGTAACATACATTTTGCCAGAAATCAAATTACTATCTTTAAACATTTGAATTCACGCCTGTTTACATATGAATTGCTTTCTTTGTGCTTATTTATCGCTTATTTATTTGTCAATAAAACGACCTGTTACTGTATATATATATATATCTATATAAATTTAAATGTACTAATTTCTTGTTCTTTAAACTTGAAGCATGAATTCTAACTAAACCTGCAAATTAGCTAAACAGCTGCATTCTGCACAAAACATTCACTGAAATGACTTCACTTCAGATTCACAGAAAAACCAACAAATAATGCATTGTTACTGAACAACAGAACACATGAAGTAATTACATACCGACACTGCTTCGTATGGCATAAGATGCAAGCAGATGCATTTGGATAGAGACACAGAGCTGGACCAGACACTTCCTCTTTCCTTTCTACTTCCTTATTGAACTTTGCACTCACTTGACTTCCTATCTCTCTTAAAGGGGCACTGCTACCAAAATAAAACATCCATTTCTTCACAATAAAGTTGAACAAAAACAATAACTGAACAAGTGGTATTCACAAAGAGGGCGGGGCCTAGTCATTGACAGGTTTCTACCCCCCGCCCACCCTGCAGACAGTGGAGGCCAGCCTCCACGGCGCCGCCCTGCTAGTGGAGGGCAGAACGGTGCTGGCTCACAAGACACCACCACGAGTCCCGCCCAAGCCCACCTCCAGGTCCCCGCCCTCCTTCCTTTCCAGGGCCACCGGGGGGCGGCAGCAGTCGCCCTCGCCCGTCCGCCACGTCAAGGGGCCCACGCCCGCACCTGTCAGGTACCTGAGCCACAGCGCCCCCTGGAGGTCCAACACTGGTGTGTGTGTGCGAGCATGTGGGGGTGTGTGACAGTGTGTGTGTGTGTGTGTGTGTGTGTGTGTGTGTGTGTGTGTGTGTGTGTGTTCGTTCACTCCCTGGGTGCTAACGTCCCCTCCCACCTCCCTGCAGACCCGTCTCTCCTGCCTCCCGGCTCTCTGTGTCCCCCATCAGACCCGTCAAGTCTCCCCTCCTGACCCGCAAACAGGTGAGGCTGAGCTAGCTAGCTGAGCACAGATCCAGCAGCGCTCAGAGATGCTGCTCCACTTCCTGGTGGCCCCTGATTGGTTCCAGTCTTGCAGCTGAACACGACCCTAACTGCAGGATTTTGTCCTTCAGGTTTCAGCCGGCGCAGAGATCCTGCCGCCCTGGAAGCAGGGGGAGTACGTGGCCGAGGCCAGCTACACCACCATGACCGCCGTTAGTGCTGTTAGCGCCGTTAGCGCTGTTAGCATGAGCGCCGTCAGCGCAGTGGGCGGTGCCACCCAGCTGCATGTGGAGAAGCACTGGGAGCAGCAGCTCAGCGCTCACAGAGAGGTGAGGAGGTCATTGACCCTGCACGCCGACTGACTCGGCGACCACCAGGTGGCGACTCAGCATGCCACAAAAACACTTTGTTTTACACACGGCTGCTGATTGGCTGAGGGAAAAGACTGGGAAAAAATGCAGCCAGCAGGAAGACCCCATTGTAAACTGGTGTCAGTGAACACAGCATTACTTTAGCATCCAGCAACAGGTCAGTGAACGCAGCGTGACGCTCCCGTTGGTGTTGCATTCACTGACCTCCTGCTGTATCCAGAGCGATGTGTTCAAGGACCCACACACCCAGCCGGCAGCTGCGACTCTGAGAACGTCTCCATGTTGAAGGTTGCAAGTCGAGCTGCAGGCCGACCACACACACACACACACACACACACGTGTGTGTGTGTGTGTGTGTGTGTGTGTGTGTGTGTGTGTGTTGTGCGGTTCTTACTGAGTGTGCTGGGTGGCGCTGTGTCTGTCTGCATGTTGCTGCCGTGCTGTCTGTGTGTCTTGACGTCCTCCTGCTGTGTGACTGGTCAGGACGAGCAGCATGTTGTGGAAGGTGATAAGATGTCGGCGGTGGCGACGGTGGTGGCCGCCGTGGAACAGGCCCGCAGCCGGGGGCCGTCCCTGCAGCAGGTAGACCCTCCCCTAGGATCGCATCACTTCCTGCCCACCTGTCACCCTCACGCCTCGCCTCCACCTCTCATCTTCCCCTCATCGCCTCTTCCTTCTCTTCTTCTTCAACCATTGTTTTGGTGACTTTCACCTCTCACTGCTGCCCCCTAGAGGCCGACTGATCCTTCTTCCTCTTCCAGGACCCCCACTATTGACCATTCATGAAGCTGCTATTAACCAGTGTGACTGTAACAGAAACAACCACACAAGTCATGTTTTCAATTCACTTCCTGAACTCACAACTCCTCAGTTTGTTCTGTTGTTCGGTGAGTTTAATGGATCCCGTTAGCTTTCACATTAGCGCAAGCTAGCAAATCTTCCTGGACCTAAAGGTCAATATCAATAGGAAACATTTGATGCATAGACGTAATTATGAGCTCATCACTTTCACACTCACAACAGGTCATAGGACAAAACACTTCCTGTCTCTACCTCAGCTTCCTGTCCCCTCCTAAACTTCCTGTCCCGAGTTCTGCTGTTATCTGTCACTGTTATCACTAACCAGCCGAGCGGCTGCATGCTGCACCACCTGCGCGACACTGATGGTCCTATAGAACCTACAAAACCTCCTTGAAAACTTCTTCCTCTTTGGTCTGGGAGACCTCCTGGTCCAGCTGGTCCAGCGGTTCTGACTCCTGCTGTCTGTCCTCAGGCTGAGGTGGGGGGCCAGGCCGGCGCCGTGGCCACGGTGATGGCCGCGGTCGACCTGGCCCGGGTCCGTTTGCCCGGCCAGGCCGAAGGAGGCGGGGCCACACAGCAGGATGAGCAGGAGGAGCTCCAGGCGTGGCAGCAGGCCGGAGAAACGCTGCTGGAGGAGCAGCTTGTTCAGCTGGAGCTGCCGGGTCCGGGTCCGCCTCAGGTCTCCCAGGTGGGGCTGGGTTCCTTGGGCAGGTGGGACTCCTCCCTGGGTCCTGACCCGGCAGGCGCTAACCGAGCTCTGTCGCTCACACTCCAGACTGAGAGAACCGAGGCCTCGCCCCGCGTCCCTCACTTCACCGTCTCTAAAGTCTCTGTCCCAAAACACGAGCCCAGCCACGAGGTAAGAGGGCGGAGCCGAGTGCCTGGTCCACAGAGTCCCCCATCCATCCACCTCTTTAACACACCCATCTTAACACACATGGTGTGACTCACTCTCATCATCAGCCAGTGAGTCTCACAGAAACACCTCAGCCAGGGTTTGAGGGTTCAAGAGGATCCAGAGTTCAAGGGTTTCCAGGGTTCTAGAGGCTCGAGGGTTTGAGGGTTTCCAGTGTTTAAGAGGTTTCTAGGGTTCTAGAGGTTCCAGCAGTTCCAGGCTTCTAAGGTTCTAGGAGTTCTTGAGGTTCCAGGATTGTAGAGGTTCCAGGCTTCTAGGGGTTCTCGAGGTTCCGTGGTTCCAGTGGCTCTGCAGTAGTCCAGGTTCTAACCGAGTGAGGAGCCAATAAGTGACTCAGCCAGTTACTTGTAGTCTCCTCTGCTGGCTCCACCCCCTCCCCCTCACTGACTCACCCTGACTCCACCCACTAGGTGGCTCTCTAACCCTCCCTGGCTCACTGTGGGCGGGGCTTGTTGTGTGTGTGGCGGGCTAACGGCTGCTGTGATTGGCCAGGTGTCCCTGGCCAGCTCGGCTGTGGCTGCCCTGCACCGAGACCTGCGCTCGCCCGGCGCCACCCGGAGGGTCACCAGGCCCGTCAAGTCCCCCAGTCCGGCCCGCCGGGCGGCACCCCAGGGGCCTCTCCCCCCCCTGCTCAGGGACGTCCAATCCCAGAGGGTTTTGTTTGAGGCGGTGGTAGGCGGGGCCTCCTCCGCCGTGGGTGAGGAGGAGTTTGAGGACTGGGAACCTCAGGTTGGTCCAACCTCTCTTTCTTTCTCACCTCTTCATCATCACTGCGTGTGGCCCCTCCCCCAACCTCCACCCTCCGGCCAATCATACGCTGCCCTTTTCACACATGCCACAAAGACTCCTCCTCTTCCCCTCCAGCCTTCTTCCATCTCTTCCACCGGTTTCCTTCCTTCCTTCCTTCCCTCCATCCTCACCTCCATCCTTTCTTCTTCTTCTCCGTCGCTGACCTTGTGCTCTCTGTTCAACAGGAGGCAGCAGCGATGCCCACCACTGCTCCAGAGCCCGTCGTGCCTCCAACTGTAATCGCTGTAAGTACTTCCTCCTCCACATCATTCCTAGAGAGGATGAATCACTGGGGCGGTGCCCCACATCACCCCCTACTGTCAATGCAGTCACTACTCAGTGAAAATGTTCCACCGGTGTCCTGAGTGAACGTCGGTACTCAATATTTAATCCACTCAATGTATCACATAATCACTAAAAGTAGTGCACAAACAGTGATCACTAGACAGGCAATATATATATATATATATATATATATATATATATATATATATATATATATATATATATATATATATATATATATATATATATATATATATATATATATATATATATATATATATATATATATATATATATATATATATATATATATATATATATATATATATATATATATATATATATATATATATATATATATATATATATATATATATATATATATATATATATATATATATATATATATATATGTATATATATATATATATATATATATATGTATATATATATATATATATATATATATATATATATATATATATATATATATATATATATATATATATATATATATATATATATATATATATATATATATATATATATATATATATATATATATATATATATATATATATATATATATATATATATATATATATATGTATATATATATATATATATATATATATATATATATATATATATATATATATATATATATATATATATATATATATGTATATATATATATATATATATATATATATATATATATATATGTATGTATATATATGTATGTATATGTATATATATATGTATATATATATATATATATATATGTATATATATATATATATATATATATATATATATATATATATATATATATGTATATATATATATATATATATATATGTATATATATATATATATATATATATATATATATATATATATATATATATATATATATATGTATATATATATATATATATATATATATATATATATATATATATATATATATATATATATATATATATATATGTATATATATATATATATATATGTATATATATATATATATATATGTATATATATATGTATGTATATATATATATATATATATATATATATATATATATATATATATATATATGTATATATATATATATATATATATATGTATATATATATATATATATATATATATATATATATATATATATATATATATATATATATATATATAGGAGGAGGGAGTGGGTGATTCTGGACACAGCCTAGACCAGGAACAGCACCAACTAGTGGTCCAGCATGGATCCTTGTGGTGCTGAGGTCGGTTTCCTCCTGTCCTCCTCCACTCAGAGTCTGAAGAATGTGACGGTGACGGAGGGCGAGTCGGTCACCCTGGAGTGCCAGATCGGAGGCCACCCGGCCCCCAGCGTCATGTGGTTCCGGGAGGACTTCCAGATCCAGAGCTCCATCGACTTCCAGATCAGCTACAGCGCCGAGAACGGACTGGCCCAGCTGGTGATCCGCGAGGCCTTCGCCGAGGACAGCGGCCGCTTCACCTGCACCGCCACCAGCGAGGCGGGAACCGTCAGCACCTCCTGCTACCTGCTGGTCCAAGGTGAGTCAGAGAGCAGACACCTCCTTGGCTCGACGACCCCTAGTACCTGAACGTTCTCCAACGTTCCCCACATGGAAACAAGATGGCGCCATCAGGTCTGGTGGCTCGTAGCTCTGTGGAGATTGTGTGTTATTTTTTTTCTCCGTGTTGATTTTTACCATCTTTTCAATTGGACAGTGTAAACAAGCTTTCACACTCTACGTACTTTCAAACACTTTTACATGCCTAAGCACACTTAGCATACTTTTTCACATTCTATATACTTTTTAGAAAGTGGCTGTGTGAATGCTGTGATTCTTTGTATTTAAAAAAAAATATTGAAAAAAAAAAGTTGTGGTATTATTATGGATGGATTGGTTCCTCTTTTTGATTTCCGGTACCGATGCTTTATCTCGAATATCTGCTGATACCGATACCATCTTACCTCCTAAACTTCTTTGGAAATACCTTATTTGCATGGATACATTTGTTCAAGATAACCCTATCAAAAGCATCACCCTAATAAAACTAGTTGATATATATATACACAGTAAGAGAGAGAGAGAGAAGGCTTTAGAATGTACAGCTGCTGCACGTGTCACGTGAGCAGCAGCCAGAGTGGACGAGTCAAAAGAGCAGTGGTAATGTTGGTGGTGTGGACTTCAAGCTTAACAAAGCTGAAAGCAAAAGAGCAGAGTGAAATTTGTGCAGTAAACGTCTCGAAGGGTGGCAGCAACACTGGAAACTTCAACACTACGAACTTCATAAAGCATTTGCAGAAGCTAGTGTTGCAAACTTTCATTCAGAAAAATATAGGAGGCCTCCCGCAGTGCTGGAGGAAGGTAGTACTTGCGGCCGCTGAGACCAGAAGGAAGATCCTGAACGGCGATGACTAATGACTGGTTTGTCCTGGATTTCTGTCTGTGCGTCTGCAGCCATGACCATCACAGACCAATGGCTCGCCAGTAGTGGTAAATCATAACTTAAAATAGGGTTACAAAAAAGTATATGGTTCACATAGTTTGAGCTGCTTTGTTACCAATAGACATTAGAAATAAGCTGAATGAATGTTTAAATTGTATGAAAATGTTTTAATCAAACATATTTTTACACCACAATCAATAAAGTGCAGGCTGATGACTTTTACAAAAGGATTAAATAAATAACGCAAATACAAATAAAAAAAAAGAAGTGAAACTCATTATAGTGATGCTACTTGTGCCACCACACATGACTTCTTTCCTTTTCCGAGTGTATTTCTTCTCACTTCTGGTAGCACTGAGTAGCTGTCTGTCATTCAAAAGATTGCAGTAAAACTCTGAACAGGACAAAGTTGAGGAGGAGTTGGCAGGAGCCTCGAGTTCACGGTGTTGGAAGTTTCCAGTTCTGCCGCTCCCCATCGAGATACAGTATATGTGTTGCACTAATTGCACTCTGACACGTGCAGCAGCCCCTCTCGGCCCTCTTTACGGCCTGTCGTGCATTGAGGCCAGAGGTGTCGTGAACGGCTGCGAGATCGGATCATAAAGTCACTTCTGTACGTTCCGATATCCGATACTTTAATTTCATCCAATATCGGACCGATGTAATATTGCGTTATTTTAAATTGTTTTTGATACTCTTGCCGTTTTTTTCTTTGCTGTGAAAATTGTTTTTTTTTCATTGTCGGTTCTCTGATAAAGCATTGACAGTTTGTTAATTTCTCTGCACGTCCAGCATGAGCAGGGTGACAAATAAAATACTTGAATCTTGAATCTGCAGTCTCTGAGGAAATCGAGAGCAGAGAGGAAGTGACGGCTGTCGCTGAGGTGGAGATGATCCAGGAGAAAAGGTGAGTGCAGCAGCAGCAGCAGCAGGCTGTGAGTCATTGGAGGTGTCTGATGGTGGGGGGGGTGTGGTCTTCCTGCAGCGTGGCAGTAGAGGTGGCAATGGCGACGGTGGAGGTGACGAGTGGCGGAGAAGCTGCCCCTCCCTCCTTCGTCAAGAGACCAAGCGCCCAGCGCCTGGTGGAAGGAGGCAGCGTGGTCTTCCAGTGCCAGGTGGCCGGGAACCCCAGGCCTCACATTATCTGGAAGAAGAGCGGTGTGCCACTCACCACAGGATACAGGTACACACCTGGAAACAGCAGGCGCCACCACTGGTGGGGTGTCGTCAGGAGCCTTCGTAAAGGCAACCGGGAAAAATCTAATTCAATTTAAATGAAGCAATTTGTACTACAGGGTCCCCCTCCTGGGCAGAAAGCAGAAAGGTTGATCTGAAGATGCAGCTCCATGCAGCTCATCATATGTTGCAAAATATTCCTGCTGATCATCCGTTCTTCAAAACATGGACTCTCTGGAGTTGTCCAACATTGGCTAGCAGACGTCCCTCAGGTGGACCTGGGGGTCTGATTCATGCTAGACTTCTTAAACTTACTTCTATACAATCAAGTCAGTGTACAGAAGTAAGTTTAAGATGATGAAGGAATTGTGGATTCCTTCATCATCTACACATCAAACCAGCACACTGGCAACCTGGGGAATAAATATCAGAAGCTATTGAGATGAAGGTTTGAAAGGAAAGCTTGGCTGTTCCTACATCGCCCCCTCCTGTTTCTTAATAGTCATTACACAGGGGCTACGCCATTATGTAGCAGTGTTCACTAAATATTCTACTTAATGTACCCCACAATGCATTGCTAAAAGCCCGGCAACATATTCCATCATGCATTGCGCTTACGCTGACCCACAGGTTGAAAAGCCAAGTGTTGTTTTGTTGTTGTGTTGTGTTGTTTCCTACAACGTGCAAGTTGTCACGATAATGCAAATAGTGGAAATTAATTTATGGTTTTAGTTGCAAATTCATTTATTACCACCTGTCACGGGACCATGATGACATCATTAATGGTGCAAAGAGTGTCTGAAAATTTTTGTTTTAATTTAATGAGTTGCTATATAGCGTCCATATACTGTATAACTCCATGTTTGGGCAGTAGGGAGTCAGGAACCAGTGTGTGATTTTGGACACAGTCCTCATTTCTTGGTTGATGGTCTCTGAAACCACCCAACACCTGCTTTCTCATTCCCTCAGATACAGAGTGGCCTACAACAAAGAGAGCGGCGAGTGCAAGCTGGAGATCTCCATGACCTTCGCTGACGACGCCGGAGAATATTCAGTCTTTGTCAAAAACCCACATGGAGAAGTCTCAGCTTCTGCCAGCCTGCTGGAGGAAGGTAGTACTTGCGGCCGCTGAGACCAGGAGGAAGATCCGGAACGGGGATGACTGACTGCTTTGTCTTGGATTTCTGTCTGTGTGTCTGCAGAACAATACGAAGAATACATGAAGCAGCAGGACACGACATACAAAACCGAAGTAGTGACGACGACCATGGCAGTAGTCCAGGAGCCAGCGGTGCTGGTGACCCAGTACGAGCTGGAGCAGCGCAAGGTGGCGGCGCCCGCTGTCACCTACATCAAAACAGAAAAAGTATGTTTCACCCTAAATAGGCACAAATCTGTGAGGTCATTGTTGGCCTAATTATTAGGAACAACGTCAACCTTTCCCCTGCAGGAGTTGATGGTTTCGACCTTCGAGGAGCGGATCATCCAGGAGGTGGAGCTGCGCATCATGAGGATGAGCTACACAGAGCTGGTGATGGAGGACGGAGAGCAGGTGACCACTGAGCTGGTGGTGGAGGGCAAAGCCGTGCAGCCAGCCTTCCACACGTCGCTCAAGAACTACCGGATCGTGGAGGGGATGGGCGTCACCTTCCATTGCAGGATGACCGGAGTGCCGCTGCCAAAGGTACACAGAGTCTGACCACGCTCTCTTCCCCAGAAGTGCGGAACTTGTGGCCCATTCATTTGAATGGAGTCACCTGTACCTCCATATTGCCAGTCCGGTGTCCAGTTCTTGTAATACAGCAAACAATCTCCTAGGAAAAACATGAAATTATCTGTCCATCCAGATCGCCTGGTTCAAGGACGGTCAGCGCATCAGGGCCGGCGGTCGCTACCAGATGGAGGCGCTGCAGGACGGCCGTGCCAGCCTGCGCGTGGCGGCAGTGCTGCCCGAGGACGAAGGTGTGTACACCGCCCTGGCCGCCAACCTGGCAGGGAACGCCGTCAGCTCGGGGAAGCTCTACATCGAGCTGTCCGGGGCGGTGACTCCCCCCCCCATGTACACCCCGGTGGCAGCGGCTCAGAGAATCAGGTACGCCCACACACACCTCAGAAAACACTAGGTTCTACAGGAAGTCAAACCAAAGCTACTCCAGCTGAGCCGGCGTGTTTTTTTTTGTCTGTTTTTGTTTTTCCTTCTCTCAGGTCGGCGTCTCCTCGCTCCGTAAGCCGCTCACCTGCCCGCTCGGCCAGCCGCTCGCCCGGACGCTCACCAGCCCGAAGGCTGGATGAGACAGACGAGGCCCAACTGGAGAGACTCTACAAACCCGTCTTTGTTATGAAACCCACCTCGGTCAGATGTTCCGAGGGCCAGACCGCCAGATTCGACCTGAAGGTTGTTGGTAGACCCATGCCAGACACGTACTGGTTCCACAATGGTAGGAGAAGCACCCCCACCCCCCATCCCTTCTCCTGTCTCAGAGCAACGGTGCTTCCCTGTTGCTTCCCCTGCATTAATGTCAGTATTTCATTTTTCTTCCCAGGACAACAAGTAGTCAACGACTACACACACAAGATAGTGATCAAGGAGGATGGCGTCCAGTCGCTCATCATCGTCCCAGCCTTGCCCAAAGACTCTGGAGAGTGGACTGTCATTGCCCAGAACCGAGCTGGAAGGACCTCAGTGGCGGTGACCTTGACTGTAGATGGTGGGTCTGGTTCAGATTACGTGGTCCTTCAATAAATAACAAGAGCTAACAACATGACGCACAAGTGAAGTATTTTACTGGCAAACAAACCAAACTTTGAATTGCATCTGAGTTGGTTGGTTCATATGAGTACCAGAAAACACAGGAGTGGGAATGAGCGGTTAGAGAGTCCCATGTATTTAACCTCCTCTCCAACCTTCTCCTTGGTGGTGAAATACACTGGGCTCTCTAACCTTTTTTTTTTATCTTCAAGGAAGCAAAACCAGTCCAACTTAACCCTTCTACGCAGTCCAGCTACTACAACTAAAATTCATTGTCAAGTTTTACCAACTCTTCTTCACTGTCTACAGCTAGGGAAAGCTTGACACGCCCCCAGTTCACTGACAAGCTGAAGAACATCAGCGTGAAGCAGGGAACCCTGGTGGAGCTGGCAGTCAAGGCCATCGGCAACCCTCTGCCTGACATCGTCTGGCTGAAGAACAGCGACATCGTCACCCCACACAAGCACCCAAACATCAAGTATGTTGATTGTTATTGAATGTTCAAGTTAGGGTTCACTTCCAGGTTTGTGAGGAATTCCCACCATAACCCCAACCCTCCCTGTTAATTTCCCAGGATTGAAGGAACCAAAGGAGAAGCCAAGTTCCAGATCCCGTCGGCCGCTGGCTCAGACAGCGCCTGGTACACGGCGACGGCTATCAACAAGGCTGGCAGAGACACGACACGCTGCAGGGTCAACGTAGAGGTGGACTTTGCTGCCCCGCAAGTTGAGAGGAAGCTGATTATCACCAAAGGAACCTACAAGGCCAAGGAGATTGCGGCGCCCGAGCTGGAGCCGCTGCACCTGCGCTACGGCCAGGACCAGTGGGAGGAAGGCGACCTGTACGACAAAGAGAAGCAGCAGAAGCCCCAGTTCAAGAAGAAGCTGACCTCCATCAGGATGAAGCGCTTCGGTCCTGCTCACTTTGAGTGCCGGCTGACCCCCATCGGCGACCCCAACATGGTGGTGGAGTGGCTGCATGACGGCAAGCCCCTAGCTGCCGCCAACAGGCTGCGGATGGTCAGCGAGTTCGGCTACTGCAGCCTGGACTACGAAGTGGCCTACGCCAGGGACAGCGGCGTCATCACCTGCAGAGCCACCAACAAGTTTGGAGTGGACCAGACTTCGGCCACCTTGATTGTCAAGGATGAGAAGGGGCTCATTGAGGAGACACAGCTTCCCGAAGGAAGGCGAGCTCCACAGAGGATGGACGAAATGGAACGGATGGCTCACGAGGGAGGACCTGCAGGAGTCAGCGTTGACGAAGAATTTGAGAAGACCAAACCAGAGATTGTGCTTCTCCCTGAACCGGCTAGAGTTCTGGAGGGAGACATTGCCAGGTTCCGTTGCAGAGTCACTGGCTACCCTGCACCCAAGGTCAACTGGTACCTCAACGGACAACTTATTCGCAAGAGTAAGCGATACCGTCTGCAGTACGATGGTATTTACTACCTGGAGATTGTTGACGTCAAGTCCTACGACTCCGGGGAGGTCAGGGTGGTTGCAGACAACCCTCTGGGCACCACAGAACATACAGTCAAACTGGAAATCCAGCAAAGAGAGGACTTCAGGTCCGTGCTACGTCGTGCTCCAGAGGCAAGGCCTACCGAAGTGGCTCACGAGCCCGGCAGGGTCGGCTTTGATGTGCTCAAGACAGACAGGCCCAGTGAGGCAGTGCAGGACAGGGAGGTGGTCAAGCTGCGTAAAACACAGAGGATCATTCACGAGAAGACCTCCGAGGAGTCGGACGAGCTGAAGAGCAAGTTCAAGCGCAGAACAGAGGAAGGTTTCTACGAGTCCATTTCTGCCGTGGAGTTCAAGTCCCGCAAGAGGGATGAATCCTATGAAGATCTCCTAAAGAAGACGAAAGAAGATTTGCTTCACCGCATGAAGGAGAAGGAGGAAGCTGAAAGGAGGATGATGGAGGAACAGGGCAAGGTCACCATCCCCACAATGAAACCCGAGAGGGTCCAGCTCTCTGCCAGTATGGAAGCTCCAAAGATCCTCCAGCGCATTGCCAGCAAGACGGTCACACCCATGGACGAGGTTCGCTTCCAGGTCCGGGTGGTTGGCCGACCAGAACCGGAGTGCCAGTGGTACAAGAACGGCATCCTGGTGGAAAAGACAGAGCGTATCTACTGGTACTGGCCAGAGGACCAGCTTTGTGAGCTGGTCATCAGGGACGTGACCGTAGAGGACTCCGCCAGCATCATGGTGAAGGCCGTCAACATTGCCGGGGAGGCCTCCAGCCACGCCTTCCTGCTGGTACAAGGTAAACCTCTTCTGACTCTGAACTCTCCAGTCAGTAGCCACTGTTAATGCCTACTCAAAAGTCTCACCTCCATGTTTTTCTTGCTGCAGGTAAGACCACCGTCAGCTTTACCCAGCACCTGGAGGATGCGAGGGCCAATGAGAAGGACACCATGGTGACGTTTGAGTGCGAGACCAGTGAGCCCTTTATCAAAGTCAAGTGGCTGAAGAACGGCTCAGAGATCTTCTCCGGAGACAAATACAGAATGCACTCAGACAGAAAGGTCCACTTCCTGTCTGTGCTCATCATTGACATGAAGGACGATGCAGAATACACATGTGTGATTGCAGACGACGAGAGCCTCGGAACATCTGCCCACCTCCACGTTGAAGGTAAACCTCACAACTTCTGTTCTTCCTCTGTGTTTAGTGTTCTGGGCTGGACACTGAGGGTCCATGGTTCTTCTGTTGGGTTGTGCAGGTGCTGCCTTGGAGCTGGTTAAGCAGATGGAGAGCATCGAGGTGCCTGAGACCTACAGCGGAGAGTTTGAGGTGGAGCTGTCTCGAGAGGACGCTGAGGGCTCCTGGTTCTTTGGAGACAAAGAGCTGGTTCCCAGCAACAAGCACATCATGTCCTCCCGCCGAGGCCGACACAGCCTCTCCGTCAAAGATGTGAGGAAAGAAGACCAGGGAAAGTACACCTTTATTTGTGGAGATTTGAGAACCAGCGCATCTCTGAAGATGAAACGTAGGTGTCCCTGACCAGCAGTGAACCAGTAGAAATTGCCTCTGCTGAGTGAAATGACGACTGTGTTTGTCTTTGTCGACCTTTCAGTGCGGCCCGTGACCCTGATGCAGCCCCTTGCAGACGTCACCGTGTGTGAGGGCGACATCGCTCAGCTGGAGGTCCGGTTCTCCCAAGAGAATGTGGAGGGAACCTGGCTAAAGAACGGGCAGGCCATCTCCGCCTCAGAGCGGGTGCACATTGTAATCGACAAGCAGGTCCACAAGCTGCTGCTGGAGAATGTCAGCACCGAGGACGCTGCATCCTACTCCTTTGTGGTTCCTGTCCAGGGCATCTCCACCTCCGGCAAACTCAACGTTCAGAGTGAGCCTCAAGACTAGAGCCTGAGATCTCGTCCCTGCTAAACTCCTTGCTTCTTGACCTTCATCCTGTCCTCTCTTTTCTTTCTAGCCATTGAGATTGTGGTGCCACTGAAGGACGGAACCGTTGTCGAGGGAACAAAAGCCGTTTTGGAGGCCAAGATCTCAGCTCAGGACATCAGCTCCATCAAATGGTACCACAACGACAAGGTGCTGGGTCCTTCCGACCGAATCCAGATGGTTACCAAAGGAGCCAAGCAGCGCCTGGTCTTCACCAGAAGCTTTGCCTCTGACGGAGGCCGCTACAAGCTGGTGGTTGGCAAAGTCGACACTAGCTGCAGCTTCTCTGTTGAAAGTATGTGTGTTTTTCCTCCTCTATAAATCAATCAATCAACTTTTATTTGTAAAGCGCTAAATCACCTCTCTCTTTGTTTGTTTTGCACTAACCACCGTTGAATGTGTCCTCCTCCACTCTCACAGAGGTCCAAATTGTGAAGCACATGGAGGACCAAGTGTGCTCTGAGTCCCAGAACATCACCTTCAACGTGGAAGTCTCTCACACCGGTATCGACCCAGTCTGGACCTTCAAGGACCAGCAGCTTAAACCTGGACCCAAATACAAGATGGAGTCAAAGGGCAAGTCCCACTCACTGATGGTGGTAGACGCCATGAAGGACGAGGAGGGACAGTACAAGTTCTACGCTGGAGAACAGACATCCAGTGCAACGCTCACCGTCTCCGGTGAGTCTAGACAAAGATCAGACCTTGATCTAAGTTCAAATCTGCTCACAGTGTCAGCTCTGAATTCCTCACCTGTGTGTGGCGCCACCAGGTGGAGCCATCACACGGCCTCTGCAGGACGTGACGGTGGCCGAGTCTCAGACGGCGCAGCTGGAGTGTCAGGTGGCCAACGCAGACGCCGAGGGCCGGTGGCTGAAGGAGGGCCAGCATGTGGACTTCAGCGATAACGTGGTGAGTGAGGTAGAGGGCGCTGTTAGGCGCCTCACCATTGTCATCACCCGGCCGCAAGACGTCGGGGAGTACAGCTACCAGGTGGCCAACTCCAAGACCACAGCCAACCTCAAGGTGGAGGGTGAGTGGTGGCGCAGTTCATCATGGGAGTCACACCAGTCTTGTAGAAATGTTAGAACATCTGAAGATGGGGTTCATTTGCACTTGCAGCAGTAAAGATCAAAAAGACTCTGAGGAACCAGACAGTGACGGAGACCCAGGAGGCGGTCTTCTCCCTGGAGCTCACCCACGCCGATGTAAAGGGGTCCCAGTGGATAAGAAACGGCGTGGAGCTGGAGAACAGTGACAAGTTCCAGATCAGCAGGGAGGGCACAGTCCACACGCTGAGGGTGAAGAACTGCAGCACGCAAGACGAGACTGTCTACTCCTTTAAGCTGGGCAAACTTTTGGCCAACGCTCGGCTGAATGTGGAGAGTGAGTCCACATCGGTCCCCGTGTCAAAAAGTCTTCATGGTCTTCCCAAAACCTCACATCCGGGTTCTTCTTCTTCTCCATCTGCAGCCATCAAAATCATCAAGAAGATCAAGGACGCCACATCACTGTTGGACGGCACCGTGTCCTTCGAGATGAGCCTGTCGCACGACGACATCCCCGTCCGCTGGATGTTCAAGGGGGCGGAGCTCAAGCCCAGCGACAAGTGCAAGATCCTGTCGGAGCGCAAGGCGCACAAGGTGGTCCTGCAGAACGTGGACAGCGGCGATGCTGGCGAGTACAGCGCCGTGGTCGGACACCTGCAGTGCAGCGCTGCCCTCACTGTGGAAGGTGAGGAAGACCTTCGTACCTTCGTACCAACTTCCATTGATGTGGTGGTAGACAATATATTACTATATCATTTTTTATTATATATTGTAGTATATATATACATATGTATTTATACATATATGTGTATATATATATATATATATATATATATATATATATGTATTTATACATATATGTGTATATATATATATATATATATATATATATATATATATATATATATATGTATATATATATATGTGTATATATATATATATATATATATATATATATATATATGTATGTGTATATATGTGTGTGTGTGTATGTATATATATGTATATATATATATTACCATTATCATAATGAAATAAGTAGTTTGAACTTTGGTATTTTAATTAAAACTAATATTGTTTATTAATCCTTGAATTGTTAGCGTTATATATCAAAGACATTATTGTCTTTTTTCTCTTTTTGCTTTTCTTTACCTCATTTTTTTCTCTGTCAGTTCTTTTGTGACCTGTGTTTAAAAAAAATCAAAAGTGACTCCTCTGACTCTTTCCTCTGCAGCTCTGAGAGTCACCAAACCCATGAAGAGCGTGTCGGTGGCAGAGACCCAGGCAGCCACATTTGAGTGCGAGGTGTCCCACTTCAACGTGCCGTCCACCTGGCTGAAGAACGGCGTGGAGATTGAGATGAGTGACAAGTTCCGCATCGTGGTGCAGGGGAAGCTGCACCAGCTGAAGATCACCAACACCGGCACCGAGGACTCGGCCGAGTACACCTTCGTCTGCGGCAACGACCGGGTTTCGGCCACTCTCACCGTCAGCCGTGAGTTTTTTTTAGCTCCACCCATCCAGTCGGACCTTGGTCAGGTTTTTGTTTTTTTAATCCTATTCATCGAATAATCTGAAAACATTAATCGATGATTAAAACAATCGACAGCCCCAAGTCAGAACCGCTCTCCCACTTCCTGTTTGTCCTGACAACTAAACTCCTCCCCCTGCAGCCGTCCTCATCACCTCTATGCTGAAGGACCTCAACGCCCAGGAGCGGGACACCATCACCTTCGAGGTCACCGTCAACCAGGAGGGCATCACCTACAAGTGGCTGAAGAACGGCGTGGAGGTGAAGTCGTCCGACAGGTGTCAGGTGCGCAGCCGGCAGCTCACGCACACGCTCAGCATCCGCAACGTCCACTTTGGAGACGGTGGAGAGTACCAGTTCGTGGCTGGCTCGGCCACCTCCGCTGCCAACCTGTTTGTGGAAGGTGAGCTGCTGCTCTCTTGGTCTGGCCTGACCACTGGATGATTCCATGCTCTCACGGTTCTTTCTGACTCTTCCTCAGCCCGCGTGATTGAGTTCACCAAGAAAATTAAGGACATCAAGATCACGGAGAAGAAAAAGGCCATTTTTGAATGCGAGGTTTCTGAGCCCAACATCCAGGTGATGTGGATGAAGGATGGCCAGGAGCTGGACCAGTCCGAGGACAGGTACCACACCCACAGATCCTGGGTCACATCTTGGACCTGAGCCAGAACCAGACTCACCAGACCCACCCGATGGGCTCCTGTTCACAGGTACATCGTATCAGCGGAGAAGTACGTTCACCGGCTGATGATCCAGACGGTCCGAGTGTCTGACAGTGGAGGGTACTCCGTGGTGGCTGGATCCAGCGTCTCCAAGGCCCACCTGACTGTGGAGGGCCGGGATATCCGCATCTCTGAGCCTCCCAAGAGGGAAATCACCGTGAGTGTTGCTTCCTTCTCCTGTCACCTGGAAAAAAAAAGAAAACCAAATCATGATTTCAGTTGTTTCAAGACTAGAAATAATAGTGAGGAACAAAAAACCAAAACCTTTCTGCAGGTTTTGGAGAAGCATCGGGCAACTTTTGAGTTTGAGGTCAACGAGGAAGATGTGGAAGGCCGCTGGCTGAAGAATGGCGTGGAGATCCAGTTCTCACTGGAGGACCGCTTCAACTATGTGGCCATCAGGAAGGTGCACCGCCTCACCATCTCTGAGACCTTCAGGAGTGACGCTGGCGAGTACACCTTCATCGCTGGCAAGAACAGGAGCGCTGTGCACCTGCGAGTTAACAGTGAGTCCCAGGCCGCTTCTTCAGGTCTTCTCAGTTCTGCCAGGTGGTGACCTTGACTTTTAACCTTGTCCTCTGCCGTGCTTCAGTCCCAGAGCCTCCTCAGATCCTCCGCCACATGGAGCCCCAATCCGTGGAGGCAGGGAAACCGGCCCGCTTCTCAGTGCAGGTGGCCGGAGTACCTCCCCCACAGGTGTCCTGGTACAAGAACTCCCAGGCGCTGTCTGCGGGCTTCAAGTGCAAGTTCCTGCACGAGGGCAACGAGCACTCGCTGCTCCTGATTGAGGTCTTCCCCGAGGACGCCGCCGTCTACAACTGCCAGGCCAAGAACGAGTACGGTGCCGCCACAAGCTCAGCTGCACTCAGTGTGGAAGGTAGGTGGGGTCGGGAGGTGTGAGAAGGAGGGTCAGACCACCAGCACCAGGAGTTGACCAGGTGTTTCTGTGTCTCCCACAGTCTCTGAAGTTGTGTCGCCAGATTCTGGTGCCACCGTGGCTCCACCCGTGGTCATCGCACCCATCAGTAGCACCTCCACCCGTGAGGGAGAGGCGGCGCGCTTCCAGTGCCGAGTCCGCGGAGACGGTGAGGAGCAGGAGGCCGAAAGAACAAAGACCACTTCTCTGTCATCCTTCTTCAACTGGAATGAACTTAACTTCTCCACTGTCACACTCCCTTCCAGACGTGAAGATCACCTGGTTCCACCAGGAGAGGGAAATCAAGCAGTCTGACTTCTTCCGCATGTCCCAGTTTGACGACAGCTGCCAGCTGGAGATCTCTAGGGTCTACGTCGAGGACGAGGGCCAGTACACCTGCGTGGCCACCAATGGCGCCGGCAAAGCCTCCTGCTCAGCCAGCCTGACACTGGACGGTGAGTCTTCGTCTTCCAGAGTGAAGTTAGAGAGACGTTTCTCTTGGTCGACCACTAGTCTGTTGGCTAAAACCCTATAGGTCAGAACCCTGCTGACCAAAGCACAAAAGCCTGATGGGTAGGACCCTGAGGGGTAGAACCCTGCAGGTCTTACCCAGTCCTGGTACCTTCTGATCCTCCTCTTACCTGCGGTTCAGTGAAAATCCTTCTTTTCAGAACAAAAGCGGCCGGTGGAGACCAGGTCGGAGCCTCAGTGGCACGTCTCCACCTGCAGCAACCAAAAACCTGCCTTTGTCCAGCCAATCACCAGCTGCATGGTGCAACATGGCGAGGTGGTGCGCTTTCACGCCTGCGTGTCCGGCACGCCAAGGCCAGAGGTCAGCTGGTTCCATGAGCGGCAGCCCATGCGGCCCAGCGGGAACGTGATCTTCCACTTTGACGAGGTGTCCAACACAGCCACGCTTATCATTGTGGATGCCTTCAGTGAGCACGCTGGCTGCTACACCTGCAGGGCGGTGAACGCCGCCGGCGAGGCCGCCTGCACGGCCACGCTCACCATCACGACAGAAGAAGAAGAACAAGAAGTAGAAGAAGAAGGAGAAGGTAACTCGTGGACCATCAGACCAGTCCCTTATTTCCTGCTGACCTCCACCTCACCTTCACCTCCTCCTTCAAGGGACGTCCCAAAGCACAACAAAAATTCATCCATAAAAATAATTTTTAACTAAGTGGCGACTAAACAGCAAAGACAGTTGATGAGTGACACACAGACGTTCCTCAGTCCTGGTACCTCACCTCATCACTCCCTGCTGACGTCACTCCTCCTCACCTTCACCTCCACCTTCCTCACAGGGAGTGCATGAAACTCAACTGGAAATCTTCTTTCTTCCTCTCTCTTCCCCAACCATTAGGAAACTCAGACCTCCTTGTGTCCTGTGCCATACACCATTTCCTTCACTTTGTTGTCTTTGTGTTTGTTTTTTTCTGTTGGCGAGTGCCAATGAGGTCTCGCGAGGTGACCCGCCCCCAAGTAAACCACGACTTCTAACTTCCTGTTGTCCTCTCTTTTTGTGCCACAGTGACTCATGTCCGAGAGCAGATTGAAGCCAAGATTGAGCAAGAGGTCAAAGGTCAGTCAGACTACTGCTGCTCACAATTAGATCAGACCCACATACACACACACTCACACACACAAACAAACAAACTCACGCACACTGTGAGTTTTAGCATAGCTGCTAGGTGTTTCCATAACCTGCCTTACCATTAAAACTTAGGAAGGCTATGGAAACAGCTGGCCTGATCCTATGATTCCTATACAGGAAGTGCACAAACACACACACACACACACACACACACACACACACACACAGGAAGGGGCAGTTCAACCAGAGTTCCGTCAATCGACCCCTAAAATTGTCCGTTGGCCCTGAAAGACCCTGGGGGTTAGTCCTGGTTCTGGTTTAGCTGTCCCTTCAACCAGGTCACACCCATACTGTTGCATGTCATGTTGACGAGGATTTTCATTGTTTGTATTTTTTCCTTGTTGCTCTCATTCCGATGATGTTTCTCCCGGTGAGCCCTCGTTGCTTGTGTCAGTTCTTGACCAAAAGAAAAAAGGTGGTTTGCATCCAGATGTCATTTCATTGTGGGCATGAAGGTTCTTCCTCTGACCCCCCACCCGTGCCTCCTCAACGAGGCACAGCACAAGTATCTTTTAAAGCTTCTTGAGGACTTAAGGAGACCTTTAAAAGATATGGAGGTTTTTTTTTTTTTCTGCATCCGGAACTCATACTGACCTCCTGCAAAAAAATCAATCGTTGTTCCTGGCCTGGCTTGCAGATAGTGGGGATGTGATTCCTGTGGTTTGCACTTTAAATAACACAGTAAAACTATATTAGTTCGAATAAACGCCTTCTCCACCCAACATACAGCTTCATTTGCATCTTACGGTCACAAGTCTAAGACATTATTTATTTTCTGGAGAGCTTTGCTTCTCAACCAATCTCATTCATGTCCTGCTAATTCAAGGATGATTAGAAAGGGCGTTTATTCTCCTGTCTGCAAGTCAGGTAAGGAATATAGAAGATATTTGAGAACAAAGCTTTAGCAAATCTAAAAAAAAGAACTAAAGGTGCGAATGTGAGAAGCCCATCGTGAATTTATGCTTTTTTTTAAAGAAAAAAATAAACACAACGGTAAAATAATTTGTCTTGAAGAAATTTCCACAGACGAAGGATCAAAACTTCCAGCAGATTTCTAATATAAAGAATCAAGTCTTGCGTTTATTCGAACAAATATGGTGAGTGAAATTATTTCTCTTTATGGCATTGTGACTCCCTGCATGATCAATTGAATATTTCCATTAATTATTATTCATTTTAATTTTTTTCCCTCTTTTGGCTCTCTAGTCGTATTTCTGACTTGTTGTGTTTTTTGTTTTCAGAGCTGTTTTATGACAGCAGCGCCAAGCTGGGAGAAGAAGGCAGCTGCGACGCAGGGGAGGTGCGTCCACCCAGCGAGAACATCAAACCGGCCTTCACCAAGAAACTCAGGTTCCAGTCGGCCTTGGAAGGAGAACCCTTGGAGCTAAAGTGTAAAATTGTTGCTTTTCCTCCACCAACCGTCCTCTGGTTTCACAATAACAAGTCTATTCCGAAAACTCGTAGGCGTAGGGTTCGCACCGTTGAAGAAGTACACGTGCACACCACCACTCTGCTTGTCAATAGTGTCAAGGAGAAGGACGCGGGTAGCTACAAGGTAATGGCCATCAACACGGAGGGCTCGGCTGAGTCCACAGCCTCGCTGCTGGTCTCGGTGAACGAGGAGCACTCAGCGAATTTCCTGAGCACTGCCAGGTGTTCTGCCAGAGCCCGCCAGAGCACTGGCGCTTTGGTCGAGCACCGCGCGGAGAGAAAGTTTAGGGTTGACCTCAGGTGCGTTGGCTCACCTTTTGACAAGAGGTCTAAGGCTCTTCGTGGTGGAAAGTCTCGGTCTCAGGCATCGTTAGTGAGGAGTGTGTACTTTGGTTTGGGTTCTCGTTCAGAGGACAAGGCGATGGAGAAAAAGTCTGGGTTCCTGGAGACGGCCTCTGAGCGCGCTCCGTCTCCGCCCCCGATGTTTGACCGGTCCGAGCGCTTCAACGATAGGTTCAGCGACATCTACTGCGACCGGCGCACTGGCGCGAGGTTCAGTGACAGGTTGAGTGACCGCTGCAGTGACAGGTACGAGAGGTTCAGCGACACGGAGAGCCTTCACAACGAGGTGAGGGCCAAACTCACAACGCTCCAGAAAGCCGTCAAACAGAAGAAGAGGCTCTCCATATCCACAATGTCATCCTCGGAGTTTGAATTGGACTCGGTTGCCAGCGAGTCCAGCTACTCTGACTATGTGGAGAGACTCCGGGTGAAACCTGCTTCTCTGCCTGATGTGCAGCATTTCAGTCGTCCTTTTGATTTGGGAGAGACCCACAGAGAACTCCGAGGTAAAACTTCAGCCAGTGCTCTGCCTCAGCCTCGGGCCAGGCATTCATTTGAGCCTCAGTCCAGGACCAGAGCAATCCAGTTGATGAGAGGTGAGTTAGCTGACACACTGGTGGACAAAGACTCGAACAGCATTGATGAATCAACAGTGCAGGGTTCAGTCAAACAGATGATGAGTGAAGATACAAGTCTGGTCACTGACGTTGAGCGGCCCCATCAGGAGCGAATGTATTCTGGAACATCCGTGTATACAGAAAGGACAGAGTCTTTTGCAATCGCAGCTTCTCAAGAGGGGATCTCTCCATCGGAGGCGTCCAGGACAAAGGCCACAAAATTGCTTTTCAGTGAAGCGCTAACTTCAGAAGAAACGGAAACAATTGATACATACGAAGAAGAGTGCGCTAGTGAATCCTCGATGAGTCCGTATGAAAGGGGCCTAGAGGCTGATAGAATGGAGTGCGAGGAAAAACTCCTGGCTCTGCGCATCAGGAAATGGCAGCAAGGTGGTCGAATGTCAGAGGAGGAGACTCATCCTTCAAAAGACCTACCAGATCAGCAGGGTGCAGAGTGCATGGAGCCCGACAACAGCGGTTCCAGCAAGCAGGTATGGGCAGAAGAAGGATTAGCTGTGGAACTGGAGGAGGTACCTTTTTCTTACCACAAATCACCTAAAGTGAAGCCAAAGTTTGAGGATTCTCAGGTATTGTCTTCACTGAAGTCTCATGTAATCGATGGCAGAGGTCAAGAAACAGAAATGTTTTCCACTTCCTTGGTCTCAAAGTCACCCACGATGGAATCCAGAGCAGAAATGGAGGGTGGGATGCCAGTCAAGCTGGAACAAAGGTCACCAAGAATAGCAACAAGAGCTACAGAGGTGAAAGTCGTGAATGAGGACAGATTGGTAGAGTCATTTGATCCAAGGGAAGTCCAGTCAAGAGAAAAGAGCTTCCTCGATGAATCAGTTGTACCTGATCAAAAAGCAGGAACAGCTGAACTTTACAAGGAGGAGGTTGCTGGGGAATCTTTGAGGGCTCAGTATGAAAAAAGTCTGGAAGCTGAGCGGCTTCAGTGTGAGGAAAAACTCCTGGCCCTACGTATCCGAAAATGGCAGCAAGGCATGCAAATGGAACCACACGACACTGAATCTGATCTGCCTCTGCCAGAAGAGACCCGTTACACTGAATCTGGGGGGCAGCAGGCAGTCGAGACAAGGGAATTATTGGCCGAAAAACCAAAATCTCCAAAAGTAAGAAGCAAAGGAGAGCACAGTGAAACCTCTGTCCCATTAAGTAAAGACAAAATGAGAGCAAGACCAAAACAGTCTTTTGTTATTCCTGCCACAATAACACAAAAATCACCCAGGATAGAATCTAGAGCATCTAGTGTGGAGCCTGAATCAGCACTATTGCAAACGGAGAAAATGTTGTTTGACAAGACGAAAGAAGAGCGTGAGCTGCAGCTGTCCAGGGAGAATATCTCTGAGTTCAAAACCGAGAGCGAGAGGTTGGTTAGTGAGGAGGAAGCCTTGACCCAGAGGATCATGAAATGGCAACAGGATGTTTTGCTCGAGCAAGAACAAAGTGTTGAGCTGCAGCCCGACTGGGTACAGAGTTACACTTTGTCAAAGGGAGACAAAACCAAAGAAGTTGGAAATGTCGCACAGGCGTCTGCTGCCAAAACCATTCAGCAGCCTGTTGTGGTCCACGGCAGCATCTCCTCTGCAGGACAGACGGCCAAAGAGAAGTTCCTCATGAGCGAATCATTTCCCACCCATTTCCAAGGTCAGCAGAGTGAGAACTTACCGTGGCTGCCCGCCAGTGAGCTCCTGACAGAGGGCCGCGAGACCAGATTACAGAGTGACAGCGAGTACTTAGTAAGTGAGGAGGAAGCGCTCGCTCAGCGTATACTGAAATGGCAAGAAGACGTTGAACAGGAAGAAGTGGTTGAACTGGAGTCTGACTTGGCCTTGGATAGTCATCAACTTTCCGCTGGGTTGCCCTTCGAGTCCTCTGTTCCATCCCCTGACTTGGAACCCCAGCATGGTGAAGTTTCCCAACAGAAACCAGCCGGGCAAACTGTCAGATCCACACACGACTGCCGTCAGTGAAGCCTTAGCAATGAAACTCTCCAGCCACGCCTCCGCATCTGCTGATCCTCCACATCACCTACATGAGATGACAAAAGCATCTTGTGACTCAAAAGCTGCCTTGAAGGACAGTTCAGGTTCAGAACCATTTCAAAAATACTTTTCAAGCAAAGCAGAGTCAGGACACAGTCAGAACAAACACAGAGTCACGGTCAGTGAATTAAGTGGACAGTGTTTTCAGTCAGATGTCAGTGAAGAGACATCAGCCTGGGAGGAGATGGCAGCTTTCAGAGAGATTACTGAAAAGAGACAACAGAAGGCTTTTGAAGGCGAGGAAATAAGTCCAATAAAGTCAGTTCATTGTGATAATATTGGTGTTAAAAGATTTGACCAAGAAAAGGACTCAAATATAAAGGAGGTGATCAAAAGTCAAGAGTCTAAGATGGAACAGCAAGTGGAAGGTGCTGTAAGTAGTTCCAGACCGGTTTTTGTAAAAGAAATATCTTCAGTAAAAGTGAAAATGGGCGAAATGACTGAATTTACCTGCCAGTTTCACGGGAAGCCACTGCCAACTGTCTCTTGGCTTAAAGATGGACACCCTTTAATGCACAACCCCGACTATGATATCAGTAACAGAGCTAATTCATCCCAGCTCACTATCTTCTATCCAACAAGAGACCATGAGGGATCGTATGACTGTGTAATAACCAGCAAAGATGGAAAATCTATCTGCAGCGCAACTCTTGAGATCTCTGACAAAAAGGTGGTGAAAAAGTCTGGGACTGCTAAAAAGGTGGTAGTGACAGAAGACCTGGATAAGGGTGAGAAAAACTCAGAGACCTTGATAGAAAAAGAGCTTGTGGCCTGCGTGGACTCTGGTATGGCTATGCTACAGGTGCCTCAGGCACAGGTCCACAGGCACCCTGGCTCAGATTACTCTTTGAGCTGTTCGGCTGTGGAAATCAGAGTCACTGCTGCCACTCCTGTCCCCATGGCTCAAGAAGAGGAAAGCTGCCAGGATGAACCTCAGACATTTGCAGGAAAATCATCTGATGTGTCTGTCGATGAAGGATCTTCTCAGGCTGTCAGACACAAATTCACTTTCTCCTTTGATGCTGTTGGGGAGGCTCCTTTTATGGTGTCTGAAATTGAGGATATCAGCTGCTCTGAAGGCAACACTGCTGTGCTTGAGTGTACAATCTCAGGTGAACCAACACCAGAAGTTATATGGTGTTATGGGAACGACTCCATAACAATTACATCTGGGAAATACAGAGTTGAGGTAAATGATAAGGTCTACAGGCTGTACATAAACAGCTTTACACACTCTGATGCTGGACTATACAAATGTATGGCAAGAAACAAGTTTGGAGAAGTTACAAGCATCACTAATGTGTCAATTCAAGTACCTCCTGCAAGTTCAGCAGAAGATGTTAGGCAACCTGCTGTATTTGATAGATCTTTCACCAGGTATCCCGAGGGTACTCGGATTGAGGAGAAAAGTCAGCCTCTTGCTGTCAAAGCCAAAAAATCCAGGCCTGATGTCTTGCGAGAGCCTCCAGCTGTATCTGGCTGCGGTTTGCCATCTTCCTCTGCAGTTATAAAAGTTTCTCAGATTAAACAAGCTTTTGAGCCAGGCTCACCAGGCCCACAACTGACCGCCCTTGAAGAGGCACAGAAGCAAGTGCCGTTCCCTGAAGAGTTTATCCCGACTGTGGAAGCTTCCCTTGGCCTGCAAAACCAAGAGCTGGAACCTCCAGTTGGTTTTAAACATTCTACTGCTGCAACAGTTAATCTGGGTTTTCAAACAGCTGTACCTGATACAGAAGAATCAGACACCACTCATAACGTACTTCCTTTGGGAAAAACAGCGTCCCCTCTATCTCCTGCTAAATCCAAACCTGTTTACCCAGAAATTAGCCCAGAAACCGAAGCTGTATATCAGGAAATTGGTGTTGGAATGCAACACTTTGTAGAAGAAATCCTGGAATCTCCAGAGCTTGTTCATCCAGAACCACAGAAACCGGCCCTTGATCCTAAACAAACAGAAGCTGGTGAGGTGGTGGAGGTGAGGGAGCTAACTTGGCATACATTTGATCGAACCAGCAGTTTCATTCCATTCCAGTCTGAAAAGACTGGTGCCATAAAACGCTCTGTTAGGGTTTCAGGTGCAATTGAAGCAACTGCGAATCATAAAGGATCTAGTGAAACTTCAAAGCCTGAAAGGTCACATGGATTTACAAGGCCTTCCACTTTAAACACTGGTCCAGACTTAGACTGTATGCAGGTTGTTTTGAAAGACTTGACTCAACTCAATACCCCGACCAAGCTGGAAGGACTTTGTGAAGAGATTGTTGTCATTCCAAAGGAACACCATGAGTCAGACGAGACTAGGACAGTTACCATTCCAGAACCCTCTTTGGACAGTGGCGTCTTCTTTAGTGTGCCGGATTCCAAGGCTGGGATGACAGAGTTAAATGTGGGAATAACTGATGACATTGTTGAACCTCACACACAAAGGAAAGCTAAAGACCATAACCCTAACCCTAACCCTGTGGAGCGAGAACCTGAAACACTTCTTGGCTCATCAGAGGAGGAAAGGCGCATCATTCAATTTGCTGTCCCAAAGGATGCTGCTGGAGATGCACCTCAGAACAAGGATGCTTCTAGAGGGGAAAGAGTTACTTTGGAGAAGACTTCACGAGGTGAAGCTACCTATGGGTCACTAGAAGAGGAGGAGGTCACTTTTGGTGCTGTGTATGATTACTACAATCCCCCAACAGACTGGGGAAGGCCGCTGTCGCCAGAATCTGAAATGTCCATAGAGATTGGCAGCACAGTCAGTGAAGAGATAGCTGAGGTAGCTGAGAGGTTCTACACACCAGGTACATCCACTGAGGTTTCACAACCAATTGCAGAGGCCTTTTACACTCCCAAGTCACCCGTGTCTTTTCACACCCCAAGTTCTGATACACCAGGTGGCTTTACAACCCCGCAGGAATATCCTTTATCCCCTTTGGAATATAAAAGACCATCGACGGGAGATTCCAGTGACAGGTTCTTCTCCCCACTTCAGTTCCTGGCGTCCCCTGCTGATGAGGGCATTGAAAAAACTCCTCTCATGGACAATAATCTCTTCCTTTCCAAAGCAAGGGGCTCATTGTCCCTGCCCACCCTTCAAGAGAAAGTTCAAGGGATCCCTCCTGCCTTCCTCAAACCCCTCATTAAGAAAAGGGTCCTTGAAAATGACTCACTAACATTTTACGCCGAGGTGTTTGGCTTGCCCTCTCCCGAGGTCAAGTGGTTTTGCAATAAAACACAATTGCTGGCAGGTGAAAGAGTTAAAATTGACAGAGACGGTGACTGTATCTCGCTGACCATTGTTGATGTCACTAAGGCTGACCAGGGAGAGTATATATGTGAGGCTGTGAATTATGTTGGGGAGGCCAGAAGTGTTGCTTTAGTCATAGTTGTACCACAGGAAGTCAGGTTAATGCCTGCTCCACCTGCTGTCACACATCAACATGTGATGGAGTTTGATGTAGAAGAGGATGATTCTTCTCGTTCTCCTTCCCCCCAGGAGATACTCCTGGAAGTGGAACTAGATGAAAGTGAGGTTAAGGAATTTGAGAAGCAGGTGAAGATTATCACAATCCCAGAGTACACGGCTGACAACAAAAGTATGATCATATCGTTGGATGTTTTGCCAAGTATCTATGAGGAATGTGCTGTGGACTTTGTCACCCAGGAGCACGATGATTTGAAAATAGCTTTTGAGGTCACTGAGATGCCTCCAAGGTTCATTAATCCCATCTGTGACATGGAAACCCCAGAAGGAACCACGGTGATGTTTGAGTGCTCTTTGATGGGAATTCCCTCTCCAATTGTGTCTTGGTTCAAGGGTGACAAAAAAATTCCTCACAACAACAAAAAATTCCTGCTCTCATCTGATGGAGACAACCACTTCCTAAAGATTGGCAAAGTCTCCGTTGCAGATAGCGGAGTGTATAGCTGCAGGGCTATAAACCTTGTTGGAGAGACTCTTTGCAGGGCCTCCCTGGTGGTGTTAAGTGCCAAAGCTTTCTCCGGGAAGACCAGGGGCAGGGAGTTGACTGCTGTGTCTCTCGGAAGTGCCAAAGTGCAGCCGCAGAAGTTTGATTTGATGGTTGGCAACACGTCCTTTGACGGCGAACAGGTCTCAGAAATAGAGCTGGAGTTTGAGTTTGAGCAAGAGCAGGACGAGTCACAGCGGGCGGTGAGACTAGTGGCCAACACTGACAATGAAACAGGTGACCAGGGAGACACATATGTGAGCATAAACTTTGATGTATTTGCGGAGCCAGCCAAAGAAGACAAGGTGGAGTTCAAAGGGAAGTCCTCTGACATGTGTAGCTTCCAGTTCCAGGTCACCGAGACGCCTCCTAAATGTATCATCCCGTTGAGCAATGTCACAGCCGCGGTAGGAACTCCGGTTATCCTTCAGTGTCTGGTCTCCGGTAAGCCCAACCCCACTGCCGACTGGTACAAAGATGGAAACCACGTGACTGACAGTCGTTGTATCATTCAGGAGAAAACAGCCGGCCATTTCAACCTGCTCATTACTAACGCCAGCCAGAGCGACGCCGGGGAGTACAAGTGCATCATACAGAACACAGCTGGTTGCATTGAAACCGCCGCACTGCTCAAAGTGTTTTAGAGGTCGAAGGGGGGACGGTTGGTTGGACTTAAAGTTGGTGTTGAAGGTTGTTTTGTATGTTGTTCATCACTGATGACTGACTGCTTTTTATTTTTGAGTAGAAAGGATTAAAAAATGCATTTTGGCTGCAACTGGCCTTTTTATGGCTTAAACTCAGTTTGTAAATGTTTAAAATTGTTGTTTGCCAGTGACAAAGAAAATGTAACATAAAATAATAAGACGTGACCTTATTTTATTTAATTCTCTTTTATTTAGTTTTATTTATTTTACAATGCAGGCTTTTTCTTTGGGTTGTTTGTTTTCAATTGTTAGCGTCTATATCAGGAATACTTGAAAATGTAGCAGCTGCACATATCAAAAAGATATTTACAATATTATCAAGAACAAATGACATGCATAGTTTTTGTAGTTTTTCCTAGTATTCCACTTTTATCTGTATTTTCACAAATCTGGCCATCACTCAGTTTCATAACAGTGCAGGATCGCAGACAGTAATTACTGAATTTACTTTGTTTTTGAATCAGTCACTTTTAACAAGTAAACACACTAAGACATGTTCTTTCGCGATACTTGTTCACATGATTATTACCAGTATGTTTCTGATGCAACATTGGATGTGCATGTCTAGAGTTTGTTGTCAGTGAAACTAAATCATTTTCATTTATAGTGGAATGTGACGATTTTGTCAACTGTGAACTTTCTTTTTTTAATTTAAAGAAATTTTTGATTTATTGTATATATGTGCAATGTTAGGAGAGCATATATAGTGACAAAAATACACTGAAGTGGAAAACTGAAAGTGATATTTATGGTCAATTTGTATAAAAATCATGTTGGCAGTTAAATTTAATAAAACACTTGTCAATATAAAGTTGGAATCTGAGATGTTTGTGCATGCGTGCCTGTGTGTGTATATGTATGAATGAATGAATGAATGAATGAATTTTATTATTGTGTCATGTCCAAACAGGACCCATCCCTCTCCGGATTAAAAGTATCAAATGGGTGTGTGTGTGTGTGTGTGTGTGTGTGTGTGTGTGTGTGTGTGTGTGTGTGTGTGTGTGTCAGTCGTAAAAAGAAAATTGATTGTTGGTATTTTGTCTGAATATTTGACGCTATGCGAATGTCAACTGCTCAAAAACTGAATCTTTTTAACCAATGACGAAAAAAGCAGAGTTTTAATAATCCAATTATATTTTGCTATTTAACATAAATAAGATAATTAACAAAAATACGCTGCCGTGTGACTGGGGCAGGATAAATGTGAATATAAATGTGTTAAAAAAAACAACTAATGGCATCTGCTGTAGATATAGAAGTATATCTAAGTATCTATCATAAGTGTAATAAACACAGATAGAAATGTCAAGTCAAATGTGATTTCTTTTTATTTTAAATAATTTTGCTATGAATAGTTTTATTGGTATGATTATATCAATAAATATAATAATAACATACAAAAATATATTTAAAAAAAAATTAAAAACTGTAGTAGTTTTTTGTGCTGGATTTTGTTACCAGTGTTGCTTGATATTTCCTGACAGAGCATTGTAGCACCGCCATCACCACGGTGGAGGAGCAAGAGGAAACCTTCTACACTGGTGTCCACTTGCCGCAGAAAACTAAAACACTTGAACTCAAGCCAGAGTCCAAACGTTACTCTTCCACTTTAGAGAAGAAAAAAGAAAAGCCAGTTTTCCTCAGCCAGCTTCCCCCCACCGCTGTGAGCGCAGGCGAGACGGCCAGACTCACTGTCAGAATCTCTGGTTTTCCAAGGCCCACTGTTAAGTGGTCTCGCAATGGGAAGGTGATAAAGAGCTCGTCCACCTACCAGATGGTAGAGGAGAAGGAGGAGTACACGCTGGTGATCAGCAAGGTCACGTCTGAGTACGAGGGCGAGTACTCCTGCACGGCTGCCAACAGGTTCGGCCAGATCACATGCACCACGTACCTGGAGGTGAAAAAGTCAGACGTTCAGCAGGCAGAGCATTGGGTTGAGAAGATGTTTAAGGTGACGGGTCATCCTCCCACCTTCACTGTTCCGATCCAAGCGGTGAGGAGCTCAGAGGGCAGGGAGGTGTCGTTCCACTATAAAGTTAGCAGTGAGCCAAAAGCTGATGTTCAGTGGTTTAAAGGAGTCTTCCAGATCCAAGCGAGCAGAAACTGTCTGATTACTGCCAATCCAGATGGCTCTGGTTTTTTGACTGTTAAAAATGTCAAACTGGAGGACAGGGGCCTCTACACTTGTAAGGCATCCAACAGGTTTGGAGAAGCGTCTTGCAGTGCTGAGCTGGTCGTATCGAGGGAACCTGCGTCTGTTGTTCACAGGCAGGAGCAACTGACGGTGGTTCAGAAGAAGAGCTCCAAGGTTTCGTTGACGGAGCAGGTGACAGAGTCCCGCCTGTACCAGGTCATCCTCCCGGGTCAGGACAGAGCGGCTTCAGACCAGATGGTTTACACCATCGGCACTGAAGACCGGCAGATAATCCCCAGCGAGCAAGTCAGCTCCCTCACAGAAGTAGATATTTCTGCTGCCACAGTTCAGCGTGAGCAGCTGACCCAGCAGGCAGCGGTTCTTCAGGCACACGAGGTAGAGGAGCGAGTCTCTCTGGTTCCCTCACATCCGCCCCAGGTTTTAGCCGTCCCTGCCAAGCAGCTCCACATGGCAGCGTTCACGTCCTCGGTGGAGGAGAGCCAGGACCTCATGGAGCAGCACTGCAGTCGCATCCAAAGCCCCGAGGTCATTGAGCTCAGGGCAGCCACAGAAAAGAGGTCAAAGGTGATGTCGGCTGTCGCCGAGGAGCTCACCCCTCTTTCTACCATTAGCACAGGGCAGGTGCCTGGCAGCAGGTCCGCTACTGTGATACCCACTTCTGAACCTAAACAGCTGGTGAGTGGGTGTCAGGTCGAGTCCCAGCTGGCCATCCTGAAGGAGCAGTCTATGGACATCCCCAAACCACAGCAGGAGAAGAGTTACAAGGTGAAGGAAGGCGTGAAAATTTTATACTCGGCCCAGTCCGCTGAGAAAATGACGCTGACTGAGCGACACACGACTGAGCAAGCGACAACAGACGCGGCTACACAGTCGTCTGTTGGGAAAGAACAACGCCGACACGTCTTTGCCTCAGTCAGTGAGCGTAAAAACACTCTTTCCAAAGAGAGCAACTTTTCCTTGCAGAGTCCTGATGAGGAGACTGCCCATCTTGGCAAGGACCAAATTATAAAAGCAGCTCTGATGGCGGAAGACAGGCAGCTGCTACAAGCTGAAGCCACGCAGCAGCTGCCGAGTCTGGACGCCGTGAGGTCCATCCCACCTCAGCTGGAGGGAGAACAGATACTGCACCTGCAGGTCATCACAGACCAGGATATCCTCCCGTCAGAGGTGATCTTTACCTGTGAGAAACCAGCACCGGAGCAGGCAGGACGCAGGAAAAGTCCCACTCTACTTCACACAGTAAGTCAGGATGAGCAGAGGACGCTAGTTTATGAGGATGCCTCAGAGTTTGAAGGCAAGGCTGGGACCATCAGCATCCATCCTCAGAGAGAGGCCCCCAACTTGCTTCACCTCCAGTCAACCCAGCCCGTGGAGGCATTATCCAAAGAGGGCATCCTAGTCATGGAGGAGCCTGAGCAGCAGGTGGCGACACAAAAGCAAGAAAAATCTAGGAGTCATGCAGCCACCCTAGAAGAGAAAAGGGAACTGAGAGCAGATTATCACACAGAACTCGATTTGTGTGTGACTGGTGTTCAGTCTCAGCTCCGGACGGAGCCTAGGCCACAAAGCATCCTCCAGCTCTCCTTCCAGCCCACGCAGCTCCCAAAGGAGATACCACTGACTAGCGACGTCAAGCAGCAGCGGGCGCTCGTGCAGAAAGAAGACCGCTGGGATGTGATGCAGGTCACCACGGTGGCAGACAGTCACACCTTAGAGGAGGGACACACCGAGAGGCTTGCCGACACAGATAAATTCACCTGCCAGACTGCCAGAGAGCCGAGGTTGACCAGTGAGTCGGTCCAGGTGGAGGAGAAAGAGATCTCCACTGAGAGTAGCGTCCCCCTCAGGGCGGCCGAACAAGACTTTGCTGTTCAGATCCAGGAGGGCCAGTCTGTCAGGCAGTCCATAGTGATGGATGAGAAGCAGGTGCTGAGGGGCGAGTTTTCTCAGGAGATCACCAAGTCTGAGTCTGCAGCAGCCGTGGCCACCACACAACCGAGGCTGTCACTCATGGCGTCAGAATCCAGAGACAGCACGGCTCTTCCCAAAGAGTTGACCTTTGTGATTGAGACACCGAAACCTTTCAGTCTGAACATACGTCATCAACTGAGACACGCCCTCCAGTCAGCCGTGGCCAGCGACCAGCCGCTCTTACTAGCTGACGTCGCAGAGAGGCTGCAGGCTGTGGATGTACAGGAAGTTAAAGTTCAAAGGGAACCAAAGCGTGTCATGTTTACTTACATGATCACAACAGCCAGCGCCCCCCTGGAGATCACGCTGGCATTCGAGGGTAATTACCCTCAGACAGCAGACTTCAGGACTGAACTCCAGGCGGCTTTGCACTCTATAATATACCAGGAGGCCAAAGCTCTTACATCAGAACAGCCAGGCACCATGCAGCTGGACAAGCCCCAGAGGCTGCAGGTCTCCTCGGTGCATTTAAAGGAAAGTCTGTCGTCAGTGGTAGAGACTGTGAAGGTGGCAGAGAGCGTGCAAGACTTTAGTGGCGTCCAATCTGAAGCTGCAGCACTCAGAACCCAGTCCAGGCTGGCGCTTGAATGTGCTGCAGCTGAACAGCATGTTGTAGTCCAAGCGGCCACAGCAACAGTGGGAAGGTCGGTCTCATCGCAAGTCAAAGTTTCAACCGAATCGCATGTAACTTTTGAGCAGTCTGTGCAGGTGTCGAGGCAGGAGGTCCGATCAGTGACCATTGAGAGTCAAGAGAAAGATAGCGGTGCGGCCGCACTGACTGCCACCCTCCCCCCTGCAACTGTTCCCACGGAGCAGGTGACCGAGCTCAGAATCCAAAACGAATACATGGAGGAGACCTTTAAAGAGGAAGTCACTGTGTCCAAAACAGACCAGAAAGAATACCCCGTAGTAGTCACCTGCCTCCAAGATATGTCTTTCGAGGAAAATAGTCAGGCCACCTTTAGTGCCACAATTAGCTATGTGACAAAGGTAAACTGGTTTTTCAATGGAGAATTGGTGAAACCTGGCGAGGAGTTCAAGTGTTCGCAAGACAATGACACGTACACTCTGGTTATCAACAAAGTTGTCAAAGAGAGACACGAAGGAGAATATGTTTGTGAGGCTGAGAATGATGCCGGCAGGACGACCACATCTTCAAGACTCACTGTGGTCTCCAGAGGTTTGACCATTCAGATCAACCTATCATCCATTCATTCACCCATTTCCTCACATAAACTCACATCAAGCAGTTCATCCGAGACCTCGTGTCAGAATCCTCACGCTGCCTCACTTCTTCCCCCGACATTCATGTCCCAGCTCAGCATGAGCACCCTGCCAGGGAAATTGGTATTACTAACCATCGCCATGTTCTGTTCACGTACCACATCACTGTGTGACCAGTTACGACCTCAAGGCCAGAGCCGTCGTAGCCCTGCATCAAAGGCCATGGGGTCCACGCAGTGGTTGTCATGATTCTGGCCTTCAGGTGGCTTTCCATCTTCACCGCGGCATGTTAACCACAAAGGGAGTTGTTCATTTTCACACCTCATGGTTTTGTCACCTTTTCTTCCAGTCTATTCTTTCCACACCTGCATGTTTTCAAGTGGTTTCGCGCTGAAATCACTACATCCTCCACAGCCTCTGTAGCTTGAACAACTAGCCCCACTAGATTCATGTCCAACTGCACCAAATTCTCAGAGACTTGGTGTGAAACCATGGGGGCTAATGTTCTTGCTATTTCTCTCCCCTACAGCGGAATCTGAATTCCGTCCAACCATTGCTGTACATTCCACCTTTCATTCTCATGGCCTCGCTCACTTCATTCTGTTGTTCTTTTTGCTCGTTGACTAAAACTGCCTTTCTGTTTCTGCGGACCTCAGTGCCGCCTGTGTTTAGGCAGAAAATCGAACCCCTGGAGATAAACGTCGGCGGCACCGCCAAGTTTGAATGTGAAGTTGAAGACGCTCCAAATGTGGCCTTCAAGTGGTACAAGTCCGGGATTGAGATCAAACAGAGTGACAAGTTCAGGATCCTGAGCCGGCAAAACAGCTCATCTCTGGAGCTGCTGAACCCGGTCAAAGCCGACAGCAGTGAATACACCTGCAAGGCCTCGAACCAGCACGGCGCCGTCAGCTGCACTGCCTCGCTCGTCGTCACCGGTAAGACCCCCCCAGTGTTTCTTGGCGATCCGCTTGTATTTTGTATTCACACTTTTTTGGAGAGAGAGAGAGAATTATATAAACAATTCAACAAATCTCTGCCGTCTTGGTACCGTATGAGAACAACTCTTGAACATGTGGCACTGTGTGTGTCATGCGGCAAGTCACACATTAAATTTTGGCCAGCTTAAACCTACGCTGATGACTTTCCGTTTGAATGAGTAATTTTTCTCCGTGGTGCACTTGGGCAAGTTCCTAAAACTTTTCCAACTCTTTGTATGTTCTACCTGCTCCCCTTAGAAATGTACCCACCGCTATTTGTTTCGAAACCTGAGCCCATGATTTTATACGTGGGCCAAAAGGCAGAGTTCCAGTGCTCACTCACTGGTTCCTCTCCCATGGACGTTGTCTGGCACAAGGACAACATAGCCATCTCCCCTGGAGGCAACTATGTCATGAAAAGTGAAAAGAACAAGTACTTGCTTCTCATAAAGAGTCTTGAGCTGAGCGACCAGGGCGTGTACCTGTGCAAGGCCTCCAACAGCGTTGGCACTGCCACCTTCATCACAGAGCTCCGGGTCATTAAGAAGCCCAGCTTCGTCAAGACCTTAGAGCCAGTGTCGGCAGCAGTCAATGACCCACTGAGGCTGGAGTGCCAGGTGGATGAGGACATTGGGGTGGCCATCACTTGGACCAGGGATGGCAAAAAAGTCCACCAGAGCATGGACTGTAAACTGTCCTTTGAGGACAAGTTGGCTGTGGTTGAGATACCCAAGTCCAAGCTGAAGGACTCTGGGAAATATGTTTGCACGGCCACAAATGAGGCAGGAAGTTCCCTCTGTGAGGCCATGGTATCAGTCCAAGGTAAGATCTTAGCGACCGGCCTTGACAGCAACACGCTGCATTGTCTCTTTTTTTTGCCAACTGCAAGCTGATTCTAACCCTTTGCTCTGCTGTCTTGTCCATCTTTAACATTTCTTTTTTGCCTTATTGTTGTTTTAGTTGTCTTGTTTTTATCCTCTGTCTCTGACAACTTAAAAAAATATATCTTGGTTTAACCGAACGTCTTTTAGAACCACCTGTGTTTGTCAAGAAAATGGAACCGAAGTTAACGTGGAAACAAGGTGTCGCTGCTCGCTTGCAGTGCAGCGTTAAAGGATCGCCCGAACTTCGCATCCACTGGTTCTGGAATGAGATTGAGCTCAGTGATGGAGACAAATATAAAGTCTCCTTCAAGGGTGGAGTTGCCACTCTGGAAATATTGAACCTTGTGGTTATGGATAGTGGGAGTTACACCTGTGACGTTTCAAATAATGCTGGCAGTGACAGCTGCAACACCCTAGTGGCTGTTAAAGGTTAGTTCTGGATTTAATGAGAAAGCCTCTGTATCATGTTCAACAACTTATACTTATTCTTTGTACAACCAGAGCCACCGTCCATTAGAAAAAATCTGCATACAGTAGAGGCAGTAAAGGGGGCACCTGCTCATTTGGAATGTGAGGTCACAGGAACGACCCCCTTTGAAATCAGCTGGTTGAAAAATAAGAAGGTCGTCACCACTGGTCAGAAGTACAAGATAGTCTCCCAAGATGCTTTGTCCAGGCTGGAGATCAGGTCTTTTGAGAGTGCTGATGTGGGTGATTATGAGTGTGTCATATCCAACGATGTGGGGAAGGTCACCGCAAAGGCCCAGGCTAAACTCAGAGGTCAGCCAACTGTGGTGAAAATGCCTGAGATGTTATTTAGTAGTTCAGTGTTGGTTATGAAACTAACAAAAATGACTAAATAAAAATAAAATCTTTTCTGTAGAACCACCAACTTTCACTAAGAGGGTTGACAGTGTGACAGCAGTGTTGGGAACGACAGTCAAACTTCAGGGAAGTCTGAAGGGCTCGGCTCCCATCACCATAAAATGGATGAAAGACTCTGAAATACTGAGAGACGACGATCCAAACATCAAAATGGTGTTTGAACACAACCTGGCCTGCCTGTTGATAACAACGGTGGCCCTCAGCCATGGCGGCAGGTATTCCTGCCATGCCGAGAACGAGGCTGGCCAACAGAAGAGCGAGGCCACCTTGACTGTGCAAGGTTAGGGTGACGTCTACATTTAGCTCGGTTTAATATCCCTTGGTCGTTGGGTCTCAAGTTTTAAAGCTCAGTTACTGACAAGTCTGTCTATGTCCCAGAACCTGCCAGAATCGTAGAACCAGCAGAGTCCATTAGCGTGACGGCCGGGGACTCGGCTACACTGGAGTGCACAATATCGGGCAGCCCAGACCTCAAGGTCAAGTGGTTCAAAGATGGCAAAGAGATGATCAGTGGCCGGAAATACAAGATGACTCTGAAGGACAACGTGGCCAGCATGAAGATTCTGGCCGCAGAAAGGGGAGACACTTCCGAGTACAGGATGGAGCTGTCCAATAAAGTGGGCAAAGACCAATGCACATGCTCGGTCACCGTCCTAGGTCAGCTCCCACTCCTCTCTTGCATTTATTCATTCATTCATTCATTCATATAGCTTCTTTATGATAAATGCACAACTTGTGATAGTTGCTTCCGAGGTCCTGGGTTCCTCTACGGCTTCGGCCGACCATGCTGAGCTCTTCTTGTGTGTTGTGTAACTTGATTGAATGTTGTAAATATTTAATTTTTTTTTCTCAAATTCTCTCTCCTCAACAACCAGATCGAATCATGCCTCCAACTTTTACCAAGTCCCTTAAAAGAGTTGATGGTAACGTTGGTAACGACGTCTGCATGGACTGCAGACTGTCGGGCTCTCAGCCCATGACTATCGTGTGGTTGAAAGATGATCAGGAGGTTCTGGCTGGATCAAAATACCAGCCGGAATTTAAAGACAACTCTGCCACACTGCACATTGTTGGGCTGCAAAAAAACGACTCTGGTGTTTACAAATGCAGAGCCACCAATTCGGCCGGCTTGAAAGAGACCAGTGGGACGCTCTATGTCAAAGGTCACAAGGCGATTCAAGAATCAATTTTTGCATTCTGTTGGTTTGACGTGTGTGTAAACATGAAATGCAAACGTGTTTTCTCTGTGGCCTCCAGAGCCCCCAGTGTTCACGGTCAAACTCGTCAGTCAGGATGTTCTGCCAGGAACCACTGTTGCCCTCAAGGCAGCCTTCACTGGAACAGCCCCGCTGGCTGTGAAGTGGTTCAGAGAGGACAAGGAGGTTGTGACTGGAGGCTCATATTTCATAAGAAAAGATGCCTCTTCGAGCTCCCTGGAGCTTCACGCTGTCAAACCCGCTGATTCTGCCAAGTACACGTGCCAAGTGTCCAACGACGCCGGCAGAGTAGACTGTACCGCCACTCTCTTTGTCAAAGGTGCCGACTTCCCAGTTTACATGCATGAACGGGTCTCGGCCTTCTTAGGCAACACCCACCTCGCTTCTCAAACTAACGTAACGATCTTCTTCTTGTTCTAACCACTTTTAACCTCTTCTCCCAGAGCCTCCTGCTTTTGTGCAGAAACTGGAGGCTACCAAGCTCATCACCTGCGGTCACTCCACAAGGCTGGAGTGCAGTGCGACAGGCAGCCCAGTCATCAGCTTTAAGTGGTTTAAGGATGAGATGGAGATCAGCTCCGGTCCGAAGTACACCGTGTCTTCAGCCGAACTGGTGGCCTCCTTAGAAGTAGCGGGCTGCACAGTTGAGGACAGTGGTGATTATGTATGTGTGGCGTCCAGTGAGGCTGGTAGTGACCGCTGCAGCTGCACGCTAACAGTCAAAGGTTGGTTTTTGTTTTTTTGCATTTTCTTTGAGTTACACTTCTGGTTGTGTCGCTGAAGCTTCAGAGCTTAGGCGGAAACAGGAAACTTTTAGGTTTGCAATCAAACGTCCTCACCACGGCCGTTTTGAATCTTTTAGAGCCGCCAGTGTTTGTGCGCTGCTTGGAGTCCAGAGACGTGGTGAAAGGGACTGAACTGATGCTGGAATCGCAAGTCAGTGGCTCCGCCCCTTTCACTGTGTCAATGTACAAAAATGGCAAGCCCATCAGGAACGACAAGAAGCACAGGATCACACTGAAGGAGGAGCTGATAGCCGTGCAGGTGCTGGCGGTCGGGCAAGGAGATGTTGGAACGTACCAGTGTACTGTTGAGAATGAAGTGGGCGGGGTCTCCTGCGACTGTCAGGTCACCCTGAAAGGTTTGTATAGTTCACCGCTGCTTAAAAAACAGTGCATTAAATTTTCATGAGTACCTACTACTGAGCCAACTAGCTGTAGCAACTTTCATTCCAAGACTTGAGCTTCATTGATTGGGCTAGAAATGCCTCTTAAGAATGTGAGATTAAATGGAAAACACAATGTCTTTCTGTAGAACCGCCCTCATTTGTGCAAAAGCTTGAGAACCTGAGCTCTGTGGTGGGTACTGAGGTTTCCCTGCAGTGTGTCCTGAAGGGCTCAGAGCCCCTGAACGTGACCTGGATGAAAGACAACCATGAGCTTAAAGAGGCTGAAAATGTCCAGATCACATATGAGAACAAGACTGCCCTGCTGCACATTACAGACCTACAGAGTAAGCATGGTGGCAAGTACTCCTGCCAGGCCCAAAACCAGGCTGGGAGTCAGACCTGCACCGCTGTGCTGCTTGTCAAAGGTTGGTTGAAGAAGTAAATAATGTAGCAACACTCTCAGCTCTTCTAAAAAAAAAAAAAAAAAGTATTTGAAGTGTCTTTAACAACTCCTGAGGTCAAACCTCACAGAAAATTCCAGTTGAGGTTGCTAGGGACCCCAGGGAGAGAACAAAAATGCTGTTCCTGTGTTGACATTTGGTGACTAATGACTTGCTTGCGGCTTCTTTTTTGAAATGCCTCAGTGCCGGCCAAGGTCACAGAGGAGGCCAAGTCCATCAGTGTGACTCAAGGGGATCCTGCCACCTTGGAGGTTCGCTTCTCAGGCACTAAACCTCTGAAGGTCAAATGGCTGAAGGCCGGCAAGGAGCTGAGCTCAGGCCAGAGATACAAGGTGCAGAGCACCGACACCAGCTCTGTGCTCAAGATTAACAAAACAGACAAGAGCGACAGTGGCGACTACACCTTTGAGGTGTCTAATGATGTGGGTCAGAGCTCTTGTGAGGCCACGCTAACCGTTCTTGGTCAGTTCCCGGTGTTTCTTCTTCCCCCAGCATCGTCCGACCTCGAGAGCAGTTTCTGACTCCTCCTCTCTCCCCGTCAGATCAAATAATTCCTCCGTCTTTCACGAGAAAACTGAAGCAGACAGAAGGTATCAAAGGCTCCTTTGCCCACCTGGAGTGTCTCGTGTCTGGCTCCTTGCCGATAACCGTGCAGTGGTTCAAGGACGACACCGAGGTCCAGACTGACGACAAGCACAAGTGCACGTTCTTTGAGAGTGTTGCTCTTCTGGAGATCTCAAATCTCAACAGCAAAGACAGCGGAAGCTACACCTGCATTGCCAAAAACAAAGCTGGCTCGGTCCAGTGCTCCGGGCTCCTGTTTGTTAAAGGTCTGGGCACCAACGTCTTCTGGAAATGTTTGTCAGATTGTGTTTCTGTCTCGGACTCAAATGCCTGCTTCCAGCTGGGAGTTTCTACCGGCAGTCCTTTTGATTTTCCTCTCTCTTGCAGAACCGCCATGCATTCTCGAAAAGCCAGAGTCTATGAATGTGTTGCCAGGCTCGAAAGTCTATTTTAACGTGCTGCACGCCGGCACGCCGCCACTGACCATCAAATGGTTTAAGAACCAGAAAGAGATTTTATCCAGCACCGACTCCTTGGTCATCAAAGACAACACGTCCACGTCGCTGGCGCTCTTCTTTGCCAAGAGCTCCGACTCTGCAGACTATGTCTGCGAAATACAGAATGATGTTGGCTCCACCTCATGCCAGGCAACGTTGTTTGTCAAAGGTTGGCTTCCCCATCATCTCAGACTAAATGTGTTCAAATTTCCTGAAAACCCATTTGCTCTCCATGATTTGGGAATTATTATTCCAGAACATGAGGATATTCAGGGCCTAAACTGCCAAAAAATCTAATCGAACCCTCTAATCTTTTTCCATAAAACAAATGCTCCTCTTTAAAGGGGAAAAATAATTCAGTTTTGTAAAATTATCCATTCTGAGAGAGAAAATGAATCTGATTCATGTAATTTTGCTTCTCAGAACCTCCAGCGTTCACTAGGACCCCGGCCCGCGTGTCAGTGGTCCGTCCCGGTCAGAACAAAGTGTTTGAGTGTCAGGTAACAGGCACACCCGAGATCGATATCTACTGGTTCAAAGAGGGCAGTGAGATCAGCGCAGGTGACCGCTACAGGATGGCCTTCAGTAACTGCGTGGCCACCCTGGAGGTGTGTGCGGCCAAGGCCAAAGACGGAGGCCTGTACTACTGTGAGGCTCGCAATGAGGCCGGCAGCGAGAGCTGCAGCATGGAGCTGAAGGTCAAAGGTTGGTATAGTCAGAACACCTGACTGGGCTGGGCGGTTACCAGTTGTTTATCAAAACGTTATTTGTTTGCTAAAAACACAAGGAATAATTTATGTCATTCCAAAAGTGAGATGACTGAATGGCAGTAAAATTTAGTCACATGACCAGTAACGGACCTGTTTCTTGTCGTCTCAGAACCGCCTTCATTTGTTAGGGAACTGGTCCCAGCTGATGTGGTGAAGGGCTCCAGTGCAGCCCTGCAGTGCCAGGTGGCTGGAACTGGTCCCTTTGTCACCCAGTGGTACAAAGATACAAAAGAGCTCAAACTGAGCACTAAACACAGCTTCTCCCAGACCAACGGCACCGTGCTGCTGGAGGTCCACAGGTTTGAGGCCATGGATGTGGGCGAGTACCAGTGTACTGTAGCCAATGAGGTGGGGAGCTGCACCTGCAAAACCTCCCTCTGCCTCAAAGGTTGGTTTGATAGGTCTGATAAATCAAGTCTGATATTTTGGCTCCAAGCAGGCGAGTTAAGCATTTGGTTGGCTTTGTTTCAATAGAACCGCCGATGTTCACCAAGAAGCTGGAGAACATGGCCACCGTTTTGGGCCAAAAGGCAGAGTTTCAGTGCGTGGTCACCGGCTCTCCAACTCTGTCGGTGCAGTGGCAGAAAGACGAGAGCTGGATCCTGGAAGATCCAAAGATTGAGAGAACATTTGTGAACAATGTGGCCATTCTTATAATCCCAGTGTGTGAAGTGACACACAGCGGCAAGTACAGCTGCCAGGTAGCCAACGAGGCTGGCCAGGATAAGTGCTTTGCCATGCTCAATGTGCAAGGTACGCCTTCTACCTGGTGTGGTCCTACTCATTTTCCCACGGTCCTAGTGGCTCCCGTCGCCAGCATGATTTATTTCTGTGATTTTGTTTGGTACCATAGAGCCTCCTCAGATCACAGAGAAACCAGAGGTGATCAAGGTGACGGTGGGCGATCCGGTCAGTCTGGACTGTAAGGTCACCGGCTCCCCGGAGCTCAAGGTCAAATGGATGAAAGACAGCAAAGAGCTTCAGTCCATCAGGCAGCACAGGCTGACCTTTGAGAAGAATCTCAGCAGCCTGAAGATCCAGTCTGCCCAGAAGGAAGATGAAGGAGAGTATGTCTTTGAGGTCCAGAACCACATCAGTAGCTGCAGCTGCAGGGTCAAAGTGGTGGTTCTAGGTCAGTGTGAATCGCAGAAGTTGCACTACTACCAGTAGGCAACGCCAGCTTTCCCGTCTCACCTCTGTCTCGTTGTGTCTGGCCGCAGAACAAGTCATAGCACCCAGCTTCACCAAGCCGCTGGCAGACATGCGGGAGATCTTGGGCTCCTTTGTTCAGATATGTTGCAAAATATCCGGCTCGCTGCCCATAGCCGTGGAGTGGCACAAGGACGGAGCCAAGGTCACCACTGGCCTCAAACACAAGATCCTGCAGCAGGACAACTCAGTGTCCCTGGAGATGGAGCAGCTGGAGAGGTCCGACGCTGGGTCATACTCTTGCAAACTCAGCAATTCGGCGGGAAGCTGCGAATGCAGCGGGCGGCTGATGGTGAAAGGTTAGACGGCCGTATCTGATTGGCTGGCCGGCCGGTCGGCCACTGGTTCCCGAGGCTCAGGTGAGTTGCTCTTTAACTGTATCGTCTCGTCCTCCCTCTTCAGAGCCGCCCAGCTTCGTCACCACGCCGGAGTCACAGACGGCTCTGCCCAACGCCACCGTCCGCTTCAGGAGCACCTTTCAGGGAACGCCGCCCTTCACTGTCAAGTGGTTCAAGGACGACACGGAACTGATTACCGGCCCCACCTGTTTCACAGGCCTGGACGGGCTGTCTTGCTTCTTAGAGCTTTACTCGCTGGGCGTGGCCCAGAGTGGCGTTTACTCTTGCCAAGTCAGTAACGAGGCAGGCTCTGCGCGCTGCAGCGCAGACCTGACCATCAAAGGTTGGACTTCTTCTTTGTTGCCTCATGGCTCTTTTGCTGTTTCTGCAAAAAGAAAAAAAAAAAACCCTGAATCTGCTTCCTGGCTATTCTTCCGCTTTTTACCACTATAGTCCTCATCTGGGTTTATTGGTCTCTCCGTGTTGCTTATGTACTTACCCACAGTATGTGGTCTGTGTCTATTGTGCTATCCCCCTTGCTGCTGCTGCTCCTGCTAACCAATGTCTCCACTGATGCTAACGTTCACCAGTCGCCAGCATCAAACGTCCTCGCTTGCTTTCCGCAGCTAAAATGTGTTTTTCCGCTTCTGCAGAGCCGCCCGAGTTTGTGCTGAAACTCCCCTCCACTAAGTTTGTCAAGCGTGGCGAGTTACTCCGCCTGGAGTGCAAAGTGAGTGGCTCAGCCCCTCTGAACGTGACCTGGTACAAACACGACGCCAAGGTCACAGAGGGGGCCAACGTCAGGACCTCGCTGGTGGACTCGCTGGCGGTCCTGGAGCTGCTGTCCAGCGGCTTTGACGACGATGGCGTTTACACCTGCGAGGCTCAGAATGATGCCGGCAGTGTCAGCTGCAGCACCACACTGAGTGTCAAAGGTCAGCGTCCCACCGACTGGTCATCACTCATTGTTCAGGGTCTGATCCTGTTCTGGTTAAGGCGGTCTCAGTTGTATTTTTATTAACTTAAAGCTGGAATACGTAACAGTTCAAGTTCGTTCTCTATCCAATAAACGGTGGTAAATATTGTGGAGCAGCTCCACCGCTGAGGTTCCGAGGTGCTAGTTACTCTGCCGTCGCGCCTGCCCCAACACCTGTTGTTGTGGTGGTGGTGTTTATACGTAACCCCCCACATTCTGAATTTTTTTTGGATTCTCTAAAACTTGTTCCAAAATCCATCCACAACTCCAACACTGCTTCATGTATTTCAAGATCTGTTGAACTCTCAGTCCAAGCTGAGCATCCACCAGCAAACTTCCATGTCTTTGATGAAATCCTCAGTGTGCAGTTCTCCTGCCACTGTTGTTCTCCAACATGTGGTAGTTTCAGCGTCTTGAGCCAGAGTTCCGGTGCCGAGTGGGTTCGTCTGGCGTTGGATTTGTTGTGTCTTCCAGCTTTAAGGTCCTGTGTTAAAGGTGTCACGCTAATAGTTGCCCTGGGTATTTTTGTAGAGCCTCCCAGCTTTGTCAAAGCGGCACAGCCCACTGAAGGGCTGAAGGGCAAGGATGTGAGTCTGTACAGCGAGATGAGCGGCACGGCTCCCTTCCAGATCACCTGGTTCAAAGATAAGAAGCCTCTGATGGAGAGCAGAAAGTATAAGATTTTGAGCGAGGGCAGCTCGGCCACACTGCACATCATGGGCATTGAGGCATCGGACGCCGGCCAGTACGAGTGCAAAGTGTCCAACAGTGTAGGGAGCGACACCTGCCAGGCATCCGTTAAGCTCCGAGGTCAGTAGAAGAGCACCACCCAGTGTTGGACGGTGTGAATCCTGTGGTCCTTGCTGACTCCCACTGTCCTCTGTCCCCTCTTCAGAGCCCCCATCCTTCCTGAGGAAACTGTCCAACGTGACAGTGATCCTGGGGGAACAGGTGACCCTCGAGGCCACTGTCAAAGGCTCTGAGCCCATGACTGTGTCCTGGGTTCAGGACAAGGATCACATTCTCAGGGACGGTGACAACAGGAAAATCACCTTTGAGAACCAGACGGTGGCGCTGAGGGTCTTTAAGGCCGATGCGGCGGCAGCGGGCAGGTACACCTGCCAGCTGAGAAACGATGCTGGCAGCGTGGAGTGTTTTGCAAACTTGACCGTTCTAGGTTTGTAACCTTATAATTCTCTCTTTCTCAGCCAGTTTTTTTTTTTTTTTGCTCAGTGCTTTCCCCTGCAGGTTTAACCAGAAACATGTTCTGCTTCTTTCCTTCCTTCCTTCCCTCCCGGCTGCAGAACCAGCGAAAATCCTCGACAAACCAGACACCCTGAGTGTGACGGCGGGCGACATTGCTGCTCTGGAGGTCAAAGTGTGCGGAACCCCAGAGCTGGTTCCCAAGTGGTTCAAGGACGGCGTTGAACTGGCGTCCGGCAGGAAGTACAAGATCTCCTTCTCACGGATGATTTCCAGCCTGAACGTGCTCTCTGCAGAGAAGGTGGATTCTGGAGAATATACCTTTGAGATCATGAACGAAGTCGGAAAGGACCTGAGCAAAATCAATCTGACCGTCTTAGGTTGGTGTTTATCTTTTACGTCTTTATCAAGCTTTAAATTTGACATTACCCAAGTAAACCATTACCTACCAGACAAAACGTCCTAATATCTTATTACAGTCCCACAAAGTCCTCACCACCAGATCTAACGACCCAAACTAATTCCTCTTTGTTTTCTTCATTGACAGATAAGATTGTCCCACCGACATTCACCAGAAAGCTGAAGGACTCCACCACTGTGGTGGGACAAGCCGGGGAGATGGAGTGCAAAGTCTCGGGCTCACCGCCGTTCATCGTGTCCTGGTACCACGACGGCGAGGAGGTGCAAAGCGGACCAAACTGTGAGGTCTCCTTCAGCGACAACAGCTGCACACTCAGGGTGCCCACACTTAAGCTGTCTGACTCTGGGCTGTACAAGTGCAAAGCTGTCAACCAGGCCGGGTCCAGCGAGACCACTGCCTCGCTGCTGGTCAAAGGTCAGGAGTTAAACCGCCTGGATTTCATCTTTTTCTGCGCAGTTTTTTTGCAGGCGTTCAAGGTCAAATAACACAATATCCGGCTTGTCTTCCATGTCCTTCTGGATCCATGTGGAGATATTTGAACCCTAACGGATCTTTGTAGAGATGTTTAAGTTCTCCTGGATCTCCGTGAAGATGTTTGAATCCTCCTGATGGCTGTCTTTGCTCCAACAGAACCTCCGTCCTTCGTGGTGCCGCCCCAGCCCCAGGAGGCCATGCCGGGCTCTAGCGTCACATTCTCGGCCATGGTGAAGGGCAGCAGCCCCCTGAAACTCAAGTGGTTCAGAGGAACCAAGGAGATTGAGGCGGGACGGGGCTGTGATTTCTCCCTGAAGGAGAACCGAGTCACCCTGGAGCTCTTCAATGTGGACAGGTCCCACGCCGGGGAATACACCTGTCAAATCATCAACGACGCTGGCAAGGAGAGCTGCCCTGTTCTTCTTGCCGTCAAAGGTCAGTGTGATGGAACTGGTTGGACACCCAATCAGAATGAAGCCTTCTCATGGTCTCCCCCTGGTTGTGTCCCTCAGAGCCAGCAGCCTTCTCGAAGAAGCTGAAGGATGTGTCGGTAGAGAAAGGCAAACCCCTCACCCTGGAGTGCACCTACACTGGGACCCCCAAAATCACAGTTGGCTGGTACAAGGACGGCCAGCAGATCTTTGCTTCGTACAAGTACAACATCACCACCACAGAGAGCTCCTGCATCCTGGAGTGTCTGAGCACCGACGACAAGGAGGCGGCAGGGAAGTACTCCTGCCAGGTGTCCAACGACGCCGGCAAGGACGAGTGCGCGGCCACTGTGTCCATCCTGGGTGAGTTCAACCCGCACGTTGTTCTTTTGAGTCCAAACCTGTTCAGAAACAAACTGACTTTACTGGTGGAAGAATGAGTTGTGCAGTTCCAGCTTTGGCCAGCGTTCTCTGGGTCCACTCAGCCATTTTTTTCACCTTCTTGATCTGCAGAGCCGGCGCACTTCGTGGAGAATCTTGAACCCATGGAGGTGACAGCAGGCGACGCTGTGTGTCTGAAGTGCAAGGTGGCGGGAACACCCGAGATCAAGGTGTCCTGGTTCAAGGCCGACGGCAAGGTCAGGTCTAGCCCCACCTGCAGGCTGGAGTACTCCAAGGGCGTGGCCTGCCTCAAGCTCAGCAAGGCCACCAAGGCCGACATCGGAGAGTACACCTGCAAGGCGGAGAACCGCATTGGCTCCGCCTCCTCCACCTGCAGACTCAACGTGCTTGGTAAAGTGTCTTGGCTTCCATCTCTCCTCACAGAGTATTTGTCTTCTGGCTACAAACACCAACTCACTTTTTTTCACTAGATAATTGAGCTTAGCTGAAATGGATGCAAATTGTCATTTTGCTGTTGAAAGTCACAGAAGCAAGTTAAATTGCAACTATAACCTTGTGACTTTGATTGGCTTGATTCTTCAGCCTCCTTCCCAGTTTTGTCATAGTTGTTTTTATAATGTATTTGATGTTCAAAGCAGCAGCAGTGCCACCATGTGGCTCTGACCTTCTGATTACCGACTCATCCACAGAGGCCAAGACACCGCCTTCCTTCCCCAAGAAGATAAGCAGCCTGACGCAGACAGAGGGTCAGCCAATCCGCTTTGAGTGCCGCGTGGCCGGCTCCTCCCCCATCCAGGTGTCGTGGCTGAAGGACGGGGAGCCGCTGGCGGAGGGAGGCGACTTCTCCATGCTGTACGACGACAACACGGCAATGCTGCAGATTAGCCGTGGTGAGGCGAGGCATGGTGGCGAATACACGTGCGTGGCCACCAACAGTGTGGGCTCCACCTCCTGCAGAGCCAAACTCACCCTGCAAGGTCGGTACCTCTGGCGGGAGCTGAACTAACTGCACGTTCGGTCCCAGACTCCAGTGCTGTTACTTCAAGCCCGTCCTTGTTGTTGTTGTTGTTGTTGCTGTTGTTGTTGTCGTCCCCTCTGAAATGCATTGTGGGAGTTGTTGTCTTTGTGTCACCCCCCCTTGGCTTGCTCGCCCCATGTGACTGAGGTTGCGTGTCTTCCTCACCAACTCTGCAGAACCCAGGTACCCGCCAGTCTTTGACAGGAAGTTGTCACCGCAGCAGGTGACGGTGGGCGACGGCATCGAGCTAGAGTGTCACATGACTGGCTCGGCGCCCATTAAAGTCACGTGGTCCAAAGACCACAAAGACATACGCAGTGGGGGGAATTATAAGATCAGCTGTGTGGAGAACACGGCCCACCTGACCATCCTGAAGGCAGACAAAGCTGACACAGGGAAATACTTCTGCCATGCCTCTAATGACATGGGCAAGGACTCTTGTTCCGCCGATATCACGGTCAAAGGTATTTGCGCTAGGGGAAGCTCCTCCCCCTCTCGCCCTCAGGCCTCTCTTCTCTCTCACGCCTGGGCGACGAGTGTTCACACACTCACCATTCCCCCTCTCTCCCCTTGCCCACCACCAGAGCGAAAGAACCCCCCGGTGTTCACCAAGAAGCCCTCGGAGAACATGGAGGACGTGGAGGGCAAGCTGGTGAAGATTGAGGGCCGGGTGTCCGGCTCGCAGCCGATGTCGGTCAGCTGGTTCAAGGGCGACTCGGAGATCCGCACCACCGACAAGTACGACGTCAGCTTCAAGAGCAACGTGGCTGTGCTGTGCATCAAAGGCAGCCAGGTGGAGGACAGCGGCAAGTACAGCTGCCGGGCCACCAATGAGGCGGGACAGGCCTCCTGCGAGTTCTCTGTGGGCATCTCAGGTAGGTTCCAACTAGGTAAACCAGAGCAGGTTCCGAGAGCCAGAGTTAGAGGCTCGAAATATGTCTTCTATGAGTTGTTCTGACAACACATGTATTCTAAAAAGCCACCAGTAGGTGGCAGTATTGGGGCTAGAAAAAGTGGTGAAGTAAACCTGGAGATCCAGCAACTCTTGAGTCCATCCAGGGTAAAAGCTAAAGTGGCTGCAGGATTTCCGGACACTTCACTAATCTTTCACAGCACCGGGGTCCACAGGGACCGAAAGTCCTCCAATGGGCGACCACTTTCACTTTGAGCTTTAGACACCAGCTGGTGTTCACGTCCATGGCCTCTTCTGCGTCCCCCCACCACAGAGGCCCAGAAGCCTCCGGTATTTGACGTCCCTCTCAAGCCGCTGACGGTGGATGAGGCCGACAAGCTGAGCCTCCAGTGCCATGTCCGTGGCTCCGCCCCCCTGAAGATCCAGTGGATGAAGGACAGGAAGGAGCTGACATCGACTGGCAGCACCAGGATAAGCTTCTCGGACGGGATTGCCAGTCTGGAGATTGGTGCCGCCTCCAAGCATGATGCCGGTGACTACCTGTGCAAGGCCACCAACCAGGCCGGCAGCGAGTTCTGCAAGGCCAAGGTCATGGTGAAAGGTGAGACGCCGCACCGCTGCTCCCTGCAGGCAGGCTGGCTGGCTGACTGAAGATGCTGCTGGACTTCTTTAAATTTGCTGTCATGTTTCAGTTTTCTCAGAAAGTTTCTGTGTCTTCAATTGAAATATGAAGGCTGATCTTGTTTCCAACTGAATGACTAAACTGTGCCAAGTCTAAGACCTTCGTTCCTCCATCGGACTTAGTCTCTGCTGATTGTTGTTGCAGAGAAAGCACGAGCTGCCGGCCCTCCCACCGAGGCTCCCGCATCGCCAGCTGCCAAGAAGCAAGACCAGCTCTTCTTCGTGGAGGAGCCCAGATCTGCACACGCCACTGAGAGTTAGTCTCCACCCACACGAGGCAGCACTCTGCTCTGCCTGCTAGGGGGTCACGTTCTAACAACTCTCCTGTCGCTTCGCAGAGAGCACTGCCACCTTCATCGCCAAAGTGGGCGGTGACCCCATCCCCAGCGTCAAGTGGATGAAGGGCAAGTGGCGACAGCTGACCCACGGCGGCCGCATCTCCATTGAGCAGAAGGGCCAAGAGGCCAAACTGGAGATCCGCGAGGTGACCAAGTCGGACTCGGGTCAGTACCGCTGCGTGGCCTCCAACAAGCATGGCGAGATTGAGTGCAGCTCCGACCTGAACGTGGACGAGAGAAAGGAGTCAGCGATGCTGGAGGGAGACCTGCGAGCCAAGCTGAAGAAGTGAGGGCCACTGCAAACATCTCTGTCGACCTCCCCATTTACTGGATCTCCTGCACAAGTTTTGACATTTCATGTGAACCCTTCCTCCTCACAGGACACCATCCAAGCAGAAGAGTCCAAAGGAGGACAAGGACATTGACATTGTGGAGCTGCTGAGGAACGTGGACCCCAAGGAGTACGAGAAGTACGCCAGAATGTACGGCATTACAGACTACCGCGGCCTGCTGCAGGCCATTGAGCAGCTGAAGAAGGAGAAGGGCGACGAAAGTGGAAGAGTGGTAATGTCCTCGACCTTATTCTGTGTGTGTGTGTGTGTGTGTGTGTGTGTGTGATGGACGAGGAGAATCACCTTCTTCTGTCTGACAGGAAGTGGAACGTGGAGAGAGGGAGACAGACGAGGACATGGCCCGACTGGTGGCCGACCTGCAGAAGAGGATGGAGCGAACTGAGGTCAGTTTGAAAACCATCAAGCATTAATTTCCCCCTGTAGTGCACTACAGGGACCAGAGCAGATCTGACTATACCAGACTAGACGACACTGTACCAGACTAGAGCAGACAAGACCAGTATGTACTGAACTAGAGCGGAGCAGACTGTACGAGACTAGACTGGACCACACCAGGCTAAACTAGGCCATACCAGACTAAACCAGACCAGTATGTACTAAACTAGACCAGACTGGACCAGACGAGACTAAATTAGATCAGACCAGACCAAACCAGATCAGACAAAAACTATACCAGACAAGATCAGAACAGACTAAACCAGGCCAGACCAGACTAAGCCAAACCATACCAGACAGGGGTTTCCATAAAGTTCAGCCCAGTACCAATGAGGGTTCTTGTCTTGCTCTCCTGCAGCCTGTCACTGTGGTAACCGACATATCCAATCAGTCGGTCTTCGTGGACAAAGAGGCAGAGTTTGAGTGCGAGATCAAGATCAACTACCCAGAGATCACGCTGTCCTGGTACAAGGGCACCCAGAAGCTGAGCAGCAGCGACAAGTATGACATCAGTGTCAGCGGTGAGCGCCACCTGCTCAGGATCAAGAAGTGCCAGACATCTGACCAGGGCAACTACCGGCTGGTGTGTGGGCCCCACATCTCCAGCGCCAAGCTCACCGTCATGGGTCAGTAGCTGTGATCTCAGTGGTTGAGATCTAGTGATGATGGGGACCTGGTTCCATCTGAACCTTCTTGAGATGTGAGAACCTTCCAGCCGCCCTAACAGACTCCACCTTCTGTCCCCTGTCTTCCAGAGATGGAGGTTGAGAAGCACCTGCAGGACACTTCGGGTAAGGAAGGCCACACCTGCACCCTGTCTTGTCAGTTGTCCATCCCGAACATAGAGGCTCAGTGGTTTAAAAACGGCCAGCAGTTAGAGATGAAGGGCAGGTTTTCGTCTGAAGTCAAGCACAAGGTTCAAAAACTGCTGATCAGAGACCTGAAGCGTGAAGACCAGGGCAGATACAGCTGCCGCTACCAGCGGCTGGAGTCCTCGGCTGATCTCTGGGTGGAAGGTTCGTAGCCACGACCAGACGTGCTGCTTGCCTCACTAACCTCTTTGGACTCCCTCATCGGCCTCTGGTGACTAACTGAGTTGGACTTTTGGGTCCCTCCCTCTTTTTTGTCTTTTTCTTCTGGGACCCCGGACTCCCGGACTAACCTTCTTCTTGCCTCCCCTCATCTGAGTGACCTCCGCTCATGCTGTCCTCCATCATCTCATGAGTCGTCCCTCATTGTTGTCCCACCTCTGACCCAACCCTACCCCCAACGCCCCACCCTCGTCCACAACCTCTAACCACACCGGACATTGTGTTGCCATACATTTTCCTGTTGTGCGATGTCCAAACCAAACCCAGTCTGACCCGCTCACGTCCCTTTATCTGTTGTAGCCGAACAAATTCATTTCACCAAACGCATCCACAACGTGGAGGTCAACGAGCGCCAGTCGGCCACCTTCGAATGCGAGGTGTCCTTCGACAACGCAATTGTTTCGTGGTACAAAGACACCTGGGAGCTGACAGAGTGCCCCAAGTACAACTTCACCAGCCAGGGCCGAAGACATTTCATGGTCATCCGAAACGTGACCATCGAAGACGAAGGTGTGGAGGGTCCTGACGTTTTTTTTTTGTTTCTGGTCACTGTTTCTCTGACTTGAGTCTCAACGTCTTCATTAATTAACCCCATGTAGGCGTGTACTCAGTGATTGTGAGGTTGGAACCCAGAGGAGAGGCTAAGAGCACAGCTGAGCTTTATTTGTCTGGCAAAGGTACAGTTTCTAGTCAGGCGGCACCTTCTGCTTCTTGTCCGGCGTCGCCCTACATCACTCATTAACGCTCCCTTTCTGCTCTCCCCCTATCACAGAGATTGAATTAGCAATGGTGCCTTTAGGTGAGTATTGGTTTCCTAGACAAGTTTCAAACTTAAACCTTTAGGACAATCCTCTTGTTCCTCCTCTCCAGCAGAGTCACTTTTGGGTTCAGGGTCGCCATTCCTTGAAAAACGGAATTGTTCCGATTGTAGAATCAAAGCCACGATGTCTGTGAAGGTTCTCAGTCATGCAAGGTCATCTTAATGTAGAAGGGTTAAGTTGAGGCAACGGGACTTCTTGAAGAAGTTTTGCCTCTCATCCGAAATGAGAGGTAAAACCTATTCAAGATTGTAAGAACAAGTCCATTTGCCTCAACTCAACCCTTCTAAATCAAAGTCACACCTAACAATTGAGCTCAAATGGAACTTCTTTTTGAACTTAGTCCTGTAGTGCCATGAGAAAATAGGCGATATGTCCGTCCTACAGGGTTGGCAACCCTATTTGTGCTGCATCTGCACATATATTTAGCTCTTGCTCTAACAAAGACTGGTGTGGTGGGGGAAGCAGCAGGACTCTGCAACATGAATTTAATCGCTAACTAAATAATTGAGGCTGGAAAGAGTTAAGCCCTGACAGCTAACGTTGTTAGCGCCGACATTCAGTACAACCAGGCTGTCAAAGCTCAGTGGATGAGGATGGTGAGGAGCTTCTCACTGACCGAGCTGGCTGAGTTTCTTGAGGCTCTTTGGTTTTGGCGAAGAGGAACCAAGAGGATTGAGTTGTTTTCCACCTGGCTGCCACGGTGGTTTTTAACGAGCCGTGTTCTGTAGATGTGCCAGACTCATCAGTTCAGAGGCCTGAGGTGCCTTCATCAGTGGAGTTGGAAGGTAAGAGTCAGATGTTCAGGTGCAGCTCAGAGCTTCTTGTTGGATCCAAAAGTTGAAAATCAAAAACATTTCTGTCTCCTTTTAAAGAATCTGCTGAATTCTATCGATATGAAGAAGAGCACCGAGGTATTTGAACAATTATTTCCTGTGAATTAACCCTCCTTTCACCTCACTGACAGCCAAACTAATCCAAACTCCACTCAAACTGCTCTCTGACTTCCCAAAACCAAACCAAACACCAAAACCTCTCTCTTCCCTCAAGAATCTGCTCAGTTCTCGTATCACTTTGAAGAGTCAATGGAGGTGGAGATGGAGGCAGAGGGGAGAGGTAGCGCATGTTTTCTATCTGTCAGTCATCTCTTTCATCTCTATCTGTCCATCCATCCATCCATCCATCCATCCCAGCACACTTGGGAAAAAGTATCTCAGGAGGTTCCAGATGTTTACAGAGGATTTTGGTTGAGGAAAAACTCTTAGTCTGGATTTTAATTATCATACAAAAAGAAAAGAGTCTAGTAACACAATCAAGTGATAGTTTACAGCTCAGAATTGAGTTTCTTGCGTTTCATCACCTGACTGTCGTCTGTCTGCTTCATCCCTTCAACAGTCTCAGCCTCTTTTTTCACCTTTTTTTCACCTCCATCATGGTTGTTGTTGTGTAGTCACTCACCCACAAAGTTGTGTTGCCACTTCACACTCACAGCGGTCACTTTCTCCTGACCCTGCGCTGTTTAAAAGTGGTGAAATGGCATCGCGACTTGAGGTTTTCAGACTCTGACGTGTGTGTGTGTGTGTCTGACATTTGCCGTCTCTCCGTTGTGATTGTGTGTTGTCACCTTCAGTGGGTTATCAGAGCTGGACGGAGGAGACGCTGACAGCAGCGGCGTTCACGGCTGAAGGTAGCCAAACTCCAGTGACGCAGTCCGTCTGTCTGTCTGTTTGTCTGTCTGTCCATCCATCCCAGGAGCTCTTAGCTCGCTGGCTCCCCCTATAATCTGTCCTGGACTCTCACTGCAGGTCCACCTCCTCATCATCTTCATCCTGCTTTGTTTTTTTCTCTTTTTCGCATGTTTGACAGTCCAACATTGTTTTACAAGACAACATGTTATGTATTTTTCATTTGCCTTAATTCTCCATAACGTCCAACGTCTCACAGCGCCCTTCACCTCCATGTAGGTTGATGTGTTTCGAAGGTGCCGTGTGTTGAGTGGTCTGTCTGACCTGTTGCCTTCAGCCCTGGTCCTCAGCCGGCCGTGTGCTCTTGTCTCTTTGACAGCTGCCAGAGTCGCTGTGGAGGAAACAGTGGTGACCAGGAAGGTTGAAATGAAGGAGACCATCCCGACAGAAGGTATCTCTCTAACCCCCATTCCTCCCTCTGCCCAGCAGCAGCTTTAGCGCTATCTGTATCTGCCCCCACTTTCCCCTTCATCCGTCCTGCTGCTGCTGCTAACATCTTTCTTCTGACTGCTTACTGGCCCTTTTAGTGGCTTCTGCCGCTGTCTTTCGCTCTCTTCTGCTGCGCCCCTAGGCTTCAGCTGCCGCTGCTCGGTGCCTGTCGGCTTGTTGCTAACGCATTCAATATCTTTTGAAGCTCCCAAAGCTGAGGAGAAAAAGACAGAAGAGAAGCGAGTAGCAGCCACCAAGGAGCTGTCGCCATCTAAAGGTACCAGCAGACATCTGGAAGGGAGGGAGGATCTGTCTGACCTTTGACCTCTCATGGTTCCTCCACACTTTCATAAATCACACTGGGATCAGTGTCGTCCCAGCCTGATCGAAGCATAATGTTGTCTGAATTTCATGTTCACTTTGTGTTAATTGTTGAAGTTCCGGAGGCCAAGAAGCCAGTGGAGGAAAAGGTTCCTGTGGTCTTAGTTCCAGAGAAGAAGGAGGGTCCTGCCCCCAAAGGTAGAGATGTCCGCTGTCCGCTGTCCTGACACCTGCCTGACGCTGGTGTCTGTCTGTCTGTCTGTCTTCTTTCTGCGTCCTGAATTGTGGTGTGTTTGATTGTATCTTAAAAGAACCAGAAGAGGTTCAGAAGGCTGCCCTAGCCCCCTCAACGCCCGCCCAGAAGCTTGCAGCACCACTGAAAGGTACCCAGTCTGGCGACGCACTCTTTAGGCCATGCTGTCGGTCACCAGTTGTCTTCTGTTCCTGTCCACTGGCTTCTCACTGTCCACAGCTGCCCTGGTACTGTTGTTGTTGACATCATGCTAACCTCTGCTAATTTCTGTCTTGCCTGCCGAAAGATGAGGCCAAGCCTCAGGTTGCAGCCGAGACTAAAACAGTGGCGCCTGCTGCCAAGCCGGAGCCAGAACCTAAACCCAAAGCAAAAGAAGAGCCGGAGCCAAAGACCAGACTAGCTCCTAAAGCAGAGCCTAAACCTGAGCCCAAGGCTGAGCCGGTGCCGGTAAAGAAGCCGGTCACGCCACCAGGTACTTCTTGCTTCACATGTATGTTTGGAAATTAGTCAGTGTTTGTTTTTCTCTTGACTATTCAAATTCTTACGTAAACTTTGCTTCATGCTGAGAAGCAATTCTTTCTGTCGGTCTTGACTGTATTTGCTGATCACAAAAACAATCTTAATGTCACTTCAAGTACCCGAAGAAGCTGCCAAACCAGAAGCCAAAAAGCCAGAACATGAAAAATTGAAACCACCACCAGAAAAACCTAAACCTCAAGTCTCTAAACCACCAAAAGCTGCGCAAGAAGCCAGAAAACCAGAACCTGAAAAAACAAAACCAGCAAGGTCAGAAGCCAGAAGACCAGAAGAAGAAAAGGCCAAATCGGAAGTCCCCAAACCAGTAAAATCACAACCAGAACCTGAGAAACCCAAGCCAAAAGTTCATGAACCAGAGACTCCAGTTCCAAAGCCAGAAGCTGTGGTGGTCCCCAAACCTGAATCCAAAGTCACAAAAGCTGAAGTTGAAGTGAGGGCTCCAGAACAGAAACCAGAACCAGCTCCTACACCAAAGGAACCACCACAGAAAGGTACTAAATGGCTTGAGGTGTATCTCAGGAGTTTTTCAGACTTTTCTTATCTCCATCATCAGACCTAAACTCATGTGGGTTAATGTACAGTAGAGGTTTGCTCTTCCTTCACACTAAACTTCTTACCTCAATCTTAAGCTTTCTTGACTCTCCAAGGTTTTCCAGCCACTCACATCTTAACACCTCACTCATTGAGCTTTTGGCTTCCTTCTGTCTAGCGCTTGACAGAGTGCTGCTGCTTTTGGCACATTTCTGACAACATTCTTGACTTTGAGTTTGTTGCAACCGTTTTAATTCGTGTGAATGATACTCTCTGAAGTTGCTGTGGAGCCAAAAGTGCCCGAACCTGCCAAAGCAGCCAAGAAACCAGAACCAACTGTTGTTCCTCCAAAAGAGGAGCCAGCAACAAAAGGTAACATCTCTGTTTGTGCTGACCCTTTTTTCAGTTACCGAGGTTCTGTCTTCTTTTTCTTCTTCTTCTTGGTTCCTCTACACATCTAGACTTTCTGTGCAGATTCTTCTTGTGATTAACCAATACTCTTGTGCGCCAGCACATTATTTACTTGTGAAATCTTGTCAAATGTTGTCAATGTCTTTGTGTCTAACCCTCTTCAAGCTTCTAAGGCAAAGCCTAAACTCTTACCTGAAGAGGTGTCTGAAGTAGCTCAGACAGTGACTGAAGAAGTAATTCCACGGGAGCCAGACAGGCTGTCTGATGTAGTTCCCAAAGCAACACCAGTGGAGCCTCCAGGAAGAGCTGAGACGGAGGAAAGGATCCCGAGGAGGGTCCAAGAGAGAGAAATGGAAATTCCAAAGAAGATTGTGGCTGAAAAAGTACCTGGGAAGGTTCCAGAAAAACTCCCTGAAGTAAAAGTGCCCGAGAAGATTTTAGAAAAACTACCTGAGGTAAAAGTTCAAGAGAAGGTTTTAGAAAAACCACCTGAAGTAAAGGTTCCAGAAAAACGACCTGAAATAAAGGTCCCTGAGAAGGTTCCAGAAAAACAACCTGAAGTAAAGGTCCCTGAGAAAGTACCTGAAAAACAACCTGAAGTAAAGGTTCCTCAGAAGGTTCCAGAAAAACAACCTGAAATAAGGGTTCCTGAGAAGGTTCCAGAAAAACAACCTGAAGTAAAGGTTGCCGAGAAGGTTCCAGAAAAACGACCTGAAATAAAGGTTCCTGAGAAGGTACCAGAAAAACGACCTGAAATAAAGGTTCCTGAGAAGGTACCAGAAAAACAACCTGAAATGAAGGTTCCTGAGAAGGTTCCAGAAAAACGACCTGAAGTAAAGGTTCCTGCGAAGGTTCCAGAAAAAAACCTGAAGTAAAGGTTCCTGAGAAGGTTCCAGAAAAACTACCTGAAGTAAAGGTTCCTGAGAAAGCACCTGAGAAACAACCTGAGGTAAAGGTTCCTGAGAAGGTTCCAGAAAAAAGACCTGAAGTAAAAGTTCCTGAGAAGGTTCCAGAAAGAGTTCCCTCCAATGCTGTGGTTGAACAGCAGCCTGTAAAACCTCTTGAACTGGTGGTTGAGGAGAAGAAAACTCCTGAGACTAAACCACCTGTAGAGATTCCTGTGACGATTGAGGAACTAAAACCTCAAATGGTTTCTGTAGATGAAACAACTAAGAAGGCTCCTGAAGCTAAACCTCAGGTAGAAGAACCACTTCCAAAAGGTACAGCTGATGCAGGGTGCAACTCTTTTTTTGTCTCTGTCATTTTTAATGCACGTTCTTCAGAATTTGTCTTTTTTCTGCAAAGATCTTCCTTTAAAACTCAAAGTGCAGATAAATGTGTGATTGTAGTGTGGGACGAGCGAGAGCTTGTAAACTACTTCTTCTGTCTGGAGCCTTGAAGCTTAAGCATGTTTCACTGAATGAAAGTCGCTGGTCTAAACCAGTTTAGAACCAGTTCCCAGCCTCTTCAATGTCTTGTTCTCTCCGTCATTCAGTGCTGTCACTTCAAATGTGTGTTTAATCTCAATTCTCTTTTTTCTTAAATGATCTTCTGCTGACATCACATCTTGGATTGAAACCTGATTTCTTTACAAAAGCAACAGAAACTAAGAAGACTGAGAAGATTCTACCCACCGAAGTCAAACCAGAGAAAAAACTCTTTCCTCCAGAAAAAGGTACCAGATGTCTGAATCAGAGTTCTTTGGCCAGATCTTTATCTCTGTGTGCCAATACACAGCAGGCTCTTTAATCAGTCTGTCATCCTCTCTAACACTTGTGCTTGTCTCTGTTTTGTTCTGACCTCTTGGCGCCGCCGTATGACGCCTCTTCTTCCACAAGTTTTAAAACCTCCAGGAGACTCGGGTCTCGTCATAAGTGAACAGAGAGAAGAAGCCCAGCAGATACAGGAAGTGCGTGATGTGACAGAGGAAGCTTACTTTGTGGCGGAGTTGCAGCATCACAAGGAATTTGCTAAAGTTTCAGATGAGTGTGAGGTTTTGAGGTCACCGGCCGAGGTGTCAACCACCACACCGGCCAGGAGCCAGCGAGATAGAGAGTCCGAGCTGAGAGGCCAGATATCTGTGACTGAGGCTGCAGAGAGGAGAGGCAACCAGTTACTGAGACACAAAGCTTCATTGGAGACCGTGGCTATTGTGGAAGAACCTAGCACAGGGCTAAAGGTCCAGACAGGGAAGGACAGAAGTCCTGACTCAGCTGGACCTATGCAAGTCAGAGAGTCGGTGGAAACACTCACAGGAAGAGAGCTCAATGGAGAGATCACAGTAGAAACCAAACCTTCTGCAATCACGTTAACCACGGAAGCTAGAAAACACAGTGAAAAAGTTGAAACTGAAAAGATGCTCCTGGCAGAAGATTTAAAAGATCATGACACTGAGCATGTATCAACTCTTCTTCTGGTTAGGGCCAAGGAAACCTTTGTTGAGGAAAAAACAGCAGAAGTTCCTCCTGCTCGGGACGTCCTCCAGGGCACTAGTAGAAAGACAGAAATAGAAATTAAAACAAATCCAGAATCCAAAAGAGGCAGAAGTAGACCCCCAGAAAAAGTCTCAGTACAGAAACATGAGGTCACTGAGCAGCCAAAGTCTGATACTGTCACTAATACAGAGCTGACGAAGATTAGAAAAGTCGAGACAATAAAACTCAAAAACTCAGTCACAGATATCGAGCTGAAGCACCCGAGACTTGTTAAAGAGGAAGAAGCTGAGCCAATGTTGCTGTTGGCTAGACGTGAGGAGGAAGAGTCCAAAGTGCCACAGGGGTCCAGAGAGCCCAAAGAATCCAGAGAGACCAGGGAGTTCAGGAAGACCAGTGAGATCAAAGAGCATAAAGAGCCCAGAGAGGCCACAGAGTCCAGAGAGACCAGGGAGCTGAGAGAGTCCAGAGAGACCAGTGAGACCAGGGAGCCCAAAGAGTCCAGAGAGATGAGAGGGTCCAGAGAGACCAGTGAGACCAGGGAGCCCAAAGAGTCCAGAGAGACCAGGGAGCTCATAGAGACCAGCAAGACTAGCAAGCTCACAGCATCCAAAAAACCCAAAGAGACCCAGGAGCCCAAAGAGCTTAGAGAGATCAGTAAAACCAGAGAGCTCAAAGAGTCCAAAGAAACCAGTGAGACAAGGGAGGTCAGAGAGTCCAGGGAGCCCAAAGAGTCCAGGGAGCCCAAAGAGTCCAGAGAGCCCAAAGAGACCAGAGAGCCCAAAGAGACCAGAGAGCCCAAAGAGACCAGGGAGCTCAGAGAATGGAGCGATGTCCCTCCACAGAGAGGTGAGACTGCGAAGACAGAAGGAGGTTTATTGATGGATCCAATTGAGACAGAATCTTCAGGGAAGAGAAGAATTCCACTCCAAACCACTGCAAGAGGTACAGAGACCACCTCCATCACCACCCTGTAACTTCTAAACTGTCACATGACTCCTAGTTCAGGTCATGCTGAAGGCTTTCATGCAGCCAGCAGGGGTCTCTGTTCAGCCCGTAGTTCACTTTAAATTACTATCTTCGTCCCTATCATCTCCATCTTACAAGTCAATTTTGTGTCTTTTCCAAATGAACAAACTCTTTTTTGGCCTTTTTGTCCTCTCCTGAACTCGGATGTCTTGCAATTCTTGAAAAAGACGCTGAGACGGAATCGGAGAAGATTCCAGATGCTCCTTCTCCTGGAAGTCCAATCCAGGTTAAAGAGAAACCAGCGGCGAGAGGTATCCTGTCCTTTCCCGTCCTGTCCTGTCCTCTCTGGCTGTCTCGCTGTTTTTGCCTTTGTTGTCTTTAATTGCGGGTGTTTGTTTCTTTATCCTTTAATCTCTTGGCACCGCTCAAGGTGCTTTCTCTTCACACTCTCTGGAAATGCCACAACTTCATGCAGCCAACTCTGATCTTGCTGAGGTGGAAGATCAGAATCCTCCAGCAGATTCTACAGCAGGTGGAGAGTTCACATTGAGAAGAAAGGATGGAGAAACAACTCAGAACTACAGTGAGGCTGCAGAGCAGATTAGGGATGAAGGTCTCAGTTCTTCTCAGCAAGCAGGTCCAGGAGTCAGCGCTAATTTGTCTGTTAGTGGGGATTTGAATGCAGAGGGCTCAAATACCAGAAATACTCTACAGGAGCTTCTTTCTCCTCCTTCTCTAACAAGAGAATTTGTTGTCACACAACCTGATTCACTAGCAGTAACTGTCGAAAAAACAAACTGTAGAAAAGCTGCAGAATACTGTAAAACTGAGAGTTCAGGGGCAGTGATTCAGCCAGTTAGTCATTACGGACCAGAGAATGAAACTCTGAAGTTCCCCACCTCAACTTCTCATAAGGATCCAATGAGCAGTGACATCAAACCTTTACTAGATCCATCAGAGGGAGACTTCAGTGAGAGTGTAGATAAAGTTTTGATACCTGAAATGCAGAAAGGCAGCTTGGATTACAGGAAAAACACAAAAGGAGTCAACATAATAAAAGCTGTTTCTCAACAACAGAATGAGCAGAGAGCTTCAGAGTTTGATATCATTTTGAAAGACATTCCATCAAAGATCCTCAGAGCTAAAGAAAAAACCCTTCAGGTTCCAGTGCCTGAAGGAGCAGGTTCAGAAATGAAGCCTTCAGTCTCAGAAGTAGGAGATCTACCATTACGAAATGTTTTTCCAGAAGAAGCGACAGAAGCAAAGTTTAGGGAGACAAACCAGGTTGGATGTTCAGATGGACAAACTGTCAAGTCTGATGAGACACCACAGAAGAAGAGAAAACATAATGGAGTTCCATTTCAACAGGAACTGGTGGAGTTTCGAACAGTTGCAGCTACATCATCCAGAACTGTTGCAGTCAAAGAAACTCATACCTCTCAGGAACAGATCAGAAGGGATGTTTCTGTTGCCCCATCAGCACAGGAAAAAGCCACTGATTTGGAGGTAGCTCCTGGAAAATATGGTGATAAAGTGGGTCATGACTCACATGGGGAAGATCCAAGAAGTCCTCATGAAAACCAGCTCTATGCAGGCAAACCTGGGAAGGCTGCAGAGAAGCACTGCATGACACACAGAGTCAAGGTTGAAACCAGAAAATTAATTGAAGAGGGAGAAGATTCAGCTGAATATCAAGACCTGATTGCTCAAGTTGACGCACCAGGGGATGAGTTAATGCATCCCCAGAAACTCACAAATAGAAGCACCAGATCACACGAAGCTATTGCTGAAAAGGAGCAGCTGTGGTCGAGCAAAGTTAGAGATAAAACTTCTAAAGTTTCTCAGATTAAAGACCGTTTTCAGGGACTGGAGCCAAAGCTCTGCAATGCAGGTGTGGAGGTCAACCACTCTTCGGAAGAATCCTCCGTGGAGAAACATCTTCAGTCAGCCAGGCCTGATGCAGGGACACAGCAGTTAGTCACAGTTGGCAGTCCAGCTGAAGAAGTTTCAAAACGTCAGTCCTGCCCTACTGCGGTTCCATCATCTGAGAAAGCTGATCCAGTGGGCATGTTGAGAACCACTAGACCTAAGGGTGGTGAAGGCCAGCAAGCAGTTGGCGGCCTCAAGGATGAGCCTCCAGCTGCAGCTGAAGATGCCAAAGCTAGTGACACCAGTGAGAGTCCAGACTCTGACCAGGAGTCATATCCAACCACAGGCCAGTCTGAGTATCCACAGGAACCTAAACAGAAACCTGCTGGAGCTCCCACAGAACAGCAGCAGCTGAGGTTTAGCACAGGGAAAGTAGTTTTAATGAGAAACACAGAAACTGGAGAAGTGGATGACAGGGATGTCCCAGGTGACACAATCACAGTGAAGATAGAACCTCCCAGTGTTTTCCCATTAGAAACAGAACCTCCCAGTGTCACTCCACTAGAACCTAACAGTGTTTCTTCATTTGCACCTGACAGTGACACTCCACTAGAACCAGAGCCGCACAGCGTTGCTCCACTCGAACTTAATAGTGTCCCTCTACTAGAACCAGAAATTGACACTATCACTCTATTAGATCCTGATAGTGACGTTCCAGTGGAACCTGACAGTGTTGCTCCCCTAGAACCTGGCAGAGTTGCTTTACTAGATCCTGATATTATCACTCCAGTGGAACCTGACAGTGTCGCTCTACTAGAACCAGAAACAGACAGTGCCTATCCACTGGAAACAGAGCCTGACAACGTCTCTTCACTAGAACCTGAAAGTGTCAATTCAATGGAACCTGACAGTGTCACTCCACTAGAACCAGAAACTGATAGTGTTGCTCTGATACAACCTGACTGCGGTGCTCCAGTAAAACCCGACAGTGTTGTTCAAAAAGAACCTGACAGTGCAGATCGACTAAAACCTGATACTGTCTCTCCAGTAGAACCTGATAGTGTCCCTCCACTAGAAACAGAACCTGACAGTGTTTCTGTGCTAGAACCTGAAGGTGGTATTCCAGTAAAACCCAACAGTGCCATTCAAATAGAACCTAATAGTTTTGCTCCAGTAGAACATGAGTGTGTTCCTTTAATAAAACTTGGCAGTGTCGCTCCACAAGAACTTGATAGTATTGCTCCACTAGAACCTGACACTGATAAAGTGCTCAAGTCTCCAGCAGCTGCTCTGAAGCAGGTCACATCCGAAAGGTCTCCAGAGGCCAGAGAAGCAAAAACCTTCACTTCACCCAGTGTTGTTGGGGAAACGAAGGAGACCCTTTCCAGAGCAGGTAGAGGTGAAACATTTCCAGCCTGGTCTTCAGGAACTAAGAAGCATGTTGAAGGAAAGGCCTCAAAAGCAAGTCATAAATCTGTGATGGAGAGAGCAGAGCAGCTGACAGCAGTGGACCAAACCTCAGCTGGTTCTGTTGGTACAGGAGGATCAGAAACACATACTAAAGAGTTTCAGCTGAAGAAGCAACAGAACTTGGATTTACACTCTGAAACAGCTCCAGTAAAAGGTCAGTCTAGTCATCTGGGGGTTTGTGATACCACCAACCAGGAATATGCTGAACAAAGACTGTCATCTGCAGCTAGCGACCAGTCTGTCCTGCACAGGTACCTCACACCTGAAGATCCATCCCAGGATCCTCCTTCTGGTCTTGAACCGCTTCAGGAATCTGGCAAAGTGTCTCTCAGACAAGATCTAGAAGGTGCAGAAACTGCTCGAGCAGGTGAGGAGAAGGAGGTGATGTCAGCTAGAGAAGGTCCAGGGAAAGAAATAAAGGATAGACTGACTCCACAGGTTAAGCAGAGTCAAAAGTCTGAACATGTGCTGAGAAAGGTTCTAGAGACATCTTCATCAGTTCAACCAGACAGAGTGTCCCCACAGCAGGGTGAGAGAGAGGAACTAGAAGGACCAGCAGCTGGTCCTGGAGGTCAGAAGCCCTCTGGCACAGAAACCCCACCAACAGATCAAATCCTGCCACAGGAGAACAAGAGTCAGATAAAAGCTCCGGAGAACCTGTGCAGCGCCACTAGGACAGTTAAGTCCGCTGTCCTTCTTCCTCCTCCTTCTCGAGGGGCTGCTGTGTTAGAAACAAGACCTTCCAATCTGGAGCCACCCACGAAGCAAGAAGTTCTCTCTGGAGAAATTTCACAAGGTAGAGAAGGTCCGTTGTTGCATGTTTGTTTTTGTTTTTTTGCGCTGAGCACCAAGCCACCCGGGTCTGAAGAGGATCGCCATCTACATCACTCCACCCATCTGTCTGAGCACCTATTTGTCTGCTGAGACAGTTTGGACCTTCTCACTCACATCACACCACCACCACCACTCTTCTCTCTTGTCTCTGTTCTCCTGAAAACACGTGATTCAGTGATTATGGAGGTCTTGTTAGGGTTCACTCAACGTCTTTGTGTTGCACTGGGTCTTCTTCTCCAACCTGGACTCTCTGAATCCAGAACCTGACGTTTGCTCTCATTACACTCAGTGATCCGGTGGTTCTGAATATCCCGCCCAGCTTCTGATTGTCGTCTTGTCTCATTTCCTCAAGTTCCTTCTGTGAAGGAGAAGGAGCTGCCGCCACAAGAGAGAGAGGAGGTGGTGAAGCTGGCTCCTCCTCAGTCAGGTACCACTGAGAAACATCTCCTCTTCTGTCTGCCTGTGTTTGCCTGTCTGTCTGTCTGCCTGTCTGTCTGTCTGTCTGTCTGTCTGTCTGTCTGCCTGCCTGCCTGCCTACTTGCCTGTCTGAATGGGACAAAAACGGCATTTGTACTAGAATGTCTCTGTCCAGCACAGACACCTCCGCACCAGAGGTGTCGCTCTGCTCACTGTCCTTCTTTTGTTCTTGAAGAGCGCAAACCTGCCCTACCCGTCGAAGAAGAAGCTCCTGAAAAGAGAGAAGTAGTAGACCAGAGCAGAAAGGTGGAGAAGAGATCTCCACCAGCAGGAGAAGCCAAGCCAGGTATCCACACTCTTGCTGTCAGAGTCGTGTCCAGAATATGAGTTGTTGTTCAGATTAAACTCAGTGGACGTGTCCTTTATGCCTGAAGACATCAAGTCCAAGGCTGAGGGAGCAGCCAAGAAGGGGAAGGAGCCAGCGGTTCCCAAGACAGGTAGCTCGTCTAGAAGGACCCAGATGGGGGGAAAAAAACCTTTGTGTTCGTCACCATCTTTGTGTGTGAGACTCCTCAGGTTGTGTGTCTCTGATGTCACCGCACTAATTCCCTGACACCTTGACCCCAACACCTCACTGGACTAAGTCATGTGATGGCCACACATCACATGTTGTCATTGTCACCACCATTGTTCTTCCTGTGTTTTTGAATCTCAGCCTAATGTTAGAGACCTAGTTAGCGCCTCCCAATAGCTGCTGTTTGTCACCAGCTTTTCTGCCCAGTAACAAATGTCTGACCTGCACCTCTGTGTTAGATGGAGCCAAAGGACCTGTCCAGGCACCAGGAGGAGTCAAGAAAGGTAGAAACCACACACACACACACACACACACACACACACACAACCTGCTGCATAATCACACAATCTCCTCACAGCAGCGGTCTTCGGTCCAACCATAGGGTCAGTTTTAAGGTGATCAGATAAAAGTAGGAGGAGCTAAATGACTTCTCTATTCTGCTTCTTTCTTGTCCCATCCCGGTTCCTCTCTGTTAGTTGTGTCTCTTGTAGTTTATTGTCCTTTTATTGGTCTGTAGAGATTTTTTTCCCCATTGGAGTGGTTCACAATTTCCAGTTGTTTAATCTGTCTGTGTTTGTTGCCCCCCTGCTGCTGAATAAGTGTTTGTCAGTAACGTTGAACCTCTGCTGCTTTAGAAACGGTTCTTCACAAAAAGGGTAAAATTCAGCTGGAGGAAGATGGAACCTTTGAGGTTCCAACCTTGAAGAAAGCAACCAGGGTTGTGCGGGAAGTGGAGGAGCAGCAGGAGGTCGTCAAGCTGAAGAAAGTTCCGTCGGTTCAACCCAAGGAGACTGAGAAGGAGGAAAAGCCCCAGACAGTCACCAAGACCACGGTCTTGACAACGGAGGAGATTGTGTACCGGGAGGAGGCAATGGAGGTGTCGCTTGTCACCAGGACAACAGTGCAGGAAAAAACACCCAGAGAGAGAGCAGAAGTTAGCAGAAGGCCAGACATTGTCCAGGCTGCAGAGAAGGAGGAGAAAGAAGCTCCTTCAGAAGTCTGGAATCGACAGAAACCCGTCCCAACGGAAGAGAAACCAGAAGAAAAAATCACTCTGAAGAAAGTTTCCAAGGCACCAAAGGAGGAGGAACCTGCTCCACCCACCACTGCTTTGAAGAAAGTCAAGAAGTTGCCTTCAGAAGAGGTGACATCAGAAACAGTAAAGCTGAAACCTTTCGTTAAGCCAACCAAACCAGCTGAGGATATGAAGAAGGATGAGAAGGAGAAGCCAGACAGGGACGCCAAGACCTTCCAGAGAGGAGAGAAGATCCCGAGAGAGCTGGACGTCAAAGAACCTCAGAAGAAACTAGAGAAAGGTCCTGATGAGGCCACGGAGCCGCCAGTCAAGGTGCCAAAACCATCTGAGAAGAAGAAAAGTGCAGAGAAGGAGCCCGAGGAGGCAAAAGCACCCAGCAAAATTAAGAAAATCCCACCAAAAGAACCCGAGATGGAAAGTGTCAAGCTGAAACCCATCTCAAAGCCCCTCAAAGAGACTGCGGAGCCTGAGAAGAAACCAGCAGAGGAGAAAGACAAGAAGCCTGTTCATGAGCTCCTGCGTCGCCGCACAACCCCTGAAGAAAAAGCGAAAGAACTAGAAACTGAAACTAAACCTAAGAAAGCTGAAATCCCTGAGGCCCCAGAGCAGAAGATAGAGGAGCCGAAGGAGAAGGAGGCACCTCCGGCTGCTAAGAAGGTGTCTCCTGTTTCCATGGTGAAGAAACCGGAGCAGGTTCCTGAGGAGCCGAAGCCTCTGCAGTTGAAGAAAGGAGTCGTGCCAAAACCAAAGGAGGAGAAGGAAGAGGTGGTCCTAAAACCTTTGCAAGAGCTGAAGAAGGTCCAGCTGAAAAAGACGCCGTCCCCTAAAACGGTTTCACCAAAGGAGTCCATTGAGGCTGTGACTCTCAAAAAGGTCCCCAAGAAGCCGTCTCCAGAGGAGAAGAAGGTCCCCGTGGTGAAGGAGGTCTCCCCTGGAGCAGTGCAGCTGAGGAAGGTGGCCACACAGCCGGAGGAGGAGGTCTTTCAGGAGGACTTCTCAGCAGCAGATGAGGAGGCTGAACAGGGGGAGGACGAGGCCTGGGGCTGGGAACTGGTTCCCCAGGAACCGGACCAGGACTGGGAGGGGGAAGGCGAGGAAGGTGCTGTGGAGGTCCCAGGGCTGACCAGGAGAGGTGAGATGGTGGCGTCAACAGGCCGGCTGGAGACTGGAAACAGTCGACCTTCACCCGCCCTTAACATTCTCCACCGTCCACCATCATGGCTCCATCTAAAGGCTTCACCTCATCTTCACCGTCGTATCTTCAGTGTCCCTCTCTTCCTGCTGCTTTGTGTTCTTTTTGTTGCCACCATGTGTCATGTCTCCCATCATCCATCACTCATATATGGATGTGTCCTCATGGTTTATCTTCATACCCTCTCATCATTGTCCCATCGCTCCTCCTTCACTGGTCTACTTGTAGTGTCCACCCAGCAGTGCCTCTGCCGTGTCCATCAAACTCATGCTTGCTTTCTCTGAACAGAGGGCCAGCCGGCTGAAGAGGCAGGACGAGGCCGTGGCAGGGGGCTGAAGCGTGAGTCCAAGAACTTTCTAACTGTCCCTCGAATTTCTCACCAGTGCCGCCAGATTCTGTCGTTTCAGTGTGAGATGTTGTGTTCTTTTTTTCCCTAGCCAAACAGACACCGTCGCCAGGAGAGGGACGCGGCCGAGGCCTGAAGCCCGGTGGCCGGGGGACCCCGCCGCCTGATGAACCTTTCGGGGGCTTCAAACTGAAGGCCGTCCCCCTCAAGTTCATCAAGAAGCTGCAGGACATCGTGCTGCAGGAGGCAGAGTCCATCGGCTCTGCTGCCGTCTTCGAGTGTGAGGTCTCACCCTCCACTGCCATCACCTCCTGGATGAAGGACGGCAGCAACCTGCGCGAGAGCCCAAAGCACAAGTTCACCTCAGACGGCAAAGACCGCAAGTTGAACATTATCGACGTGCAGCTGTCCGACACGGGCGAGTACACCTGTGTGGCCAAGAACGCCGGCAAGGAGATCTCCTGCACCGCCAAGCTCATCGTGGAAGGTAAAGGATGAGATCTGCTCCTCTTTGTTCTCACTGACAAGTTCGATCCAACTTTATCTATACAGGTCTGTGAAAGTTCTCAGTCGTCCAGGTCATCTTAACGTAGAAGGGTTAAGTTGAGACCACTGTTCTTGTTCTTGCCGGCAGAAAGTGTTCAAAATTAAGGGTAAAAGAAATCAGTTCGAGGCTACAAAATAAAAAATTGAGTTTTGAGCCTCCTTTTAAAAACATTAATAGTCTCTGCAGTCCTGGTGGCCTGTAGCAGGCTGTTCCAAAGCCTTAGACTATAGTGGCTAATTGGGAGGTAGGTTCTTGTCGGAACCTTTGGAATGATTCAAAAGTCTGGTGAGCTCAGGATTCACTAGGGCTGATAAATAAGATGACCCAAGACCGTTAAGACTCACCGCAGCTGTCCGTTGTTCTCCACATCATCAGAGCTGCCCGTCAAGTGGGTGAAGGAACTTGAGGAGGAGACCTCGGCACTGAAGGGTCAGCCCATCTACATGACCTGTGAGCTGAACAAGGAGAGGGATGTGGTGTGGAAGAGGAATGGCCAGGTCCTGAAGAAGAAGGCGGGCAAGGTCCAGATCAACATCATTGGTTTGCAGCATGCAGTCACCATCCAGAACTCCAGTGAGGAGGACACCGGCGCCTACACCTGCGAAGTGTCGGGCCAGGAGGAGGTCAAGACCTCCACCAATGTCAAGGTCATCGGTGAGTCCAGAAAACCGCCAAGTCTCTTTCATTAGCTGCAGCTTTGACTTCCTCACACCTTCAGCTGTAGGCATCAGATGATTACATCATATCGTAGTATGGTCACATTGTATGAGACTGACTCTGCCCACTCAGCCAGCTGACACGTGGTCCTGGTCTCTCACAGAAATCATCAAGGACTGGATCGTGAAGCCGCTGAGGGACCAGCACGTCAAGCCCAAAGCCGCCGCCACGTTTAAGTGTGAGCTGTTCAAGGACACGCCCAACTGGAAGTGGCTGAAGGGCGAGACCGAGGTCACGCCCTCCGACAAGGTGGAGATCAAGAAGGACGGGAAGGAGCTGACGCTCACCATCAAGAACTGCCAGCCAGACGATGTGGCTGAGTACGCCATGGAGGTGGAGGGCCGGGTCTACACCGCCAAGCTGACTCTCGGAGGTTCATCCTTCCTTCTCCCCTCTTTTTTTTCTCCTTCCTTTTCTCCTTCTTGCCTCCAACCTCCCTGCCTCCCTTGCTACCTTCTTACCATCCTTTTTGCCTACCTTCCATCCTTACTTCCGTCCAGATCCCTGCTACCTTCACCAACTTCTTCTACTATGCAGGCGTTGGGTTTTCAGCCGCTGTCCACTTCTCTTTGCTAACATGACCTTTCCCCTCAGAGCGGGAGGCCGACATCCTGAAGCCTCTGGCCAGCGTGGAGGTGACGGAGAAGGAGGACGCTGCCTTTGAGACGGAGATCTCAGAGGACGACGTTCCAGGAGAGTGGAAGCTGAGAGGAGAAGTTCTGACCAGATCCCCGGTGAGACTGACGCGATCACACCTGTGTCCACACCCACTTCATCGTCATGTGACAGTCTGAAGATCTGACCTCATCTTCTGATCTTCTGATCTAATCTGATGTTTTGATGATCTGACCTGATGATCTTCTGACATGATGATGATGCAGTGATGATCTGATGCGATGATTTCATGATGATGTAATACGATGCAATGTTTCCTGTCAGACTTGCGACATCCAAATGGAGGCCGGCATCCGGAGGCTCCTCCTGAAGAACGTGCAGCTGGAGCAGGCCGGCGAGGTCTCCTACCAGGCCCTGAACGCCGTCACCAGCGCCATGCTCAATGTCAAAGGTGAGAGGTCGCGGTCTCCTGCAGTCGAGCCGCCTCCACACGTCATCAGCTGTGAAAATAAAGGTGTAAGGTCTGGGGGGGGCGGGGCAATAAAGCTGATGTCAGACCTTAGATCTTTATTGGAGAGGTTCGAGGTTCTTCAGCACGCCACACACCAGAAGACTCCTTCCTCGGGCAGACACGTTGTGGTGTACATTTCTGTGTTGTATTGTCCCACAAAACTGTTTGTCAGTCCGTCAGCCCATTGGTCCGTTCAGAGTGGATGTTGACTGTCTGTGGCGCCTCCAGTGGCCAGTTTCTTGTCTGTAGAAGGTGAGAAGATGCCTCCTGGACGATGATGGACTCTGACGATGAAGATGATGGAACTGGTCCTTTAGAAACCAGCCCGGGTGGTTGGCTGGTGTTGGCTGGGTTGGCTGATGTCACATGAGCACTCCCTCAAACAGGAAGTGGGTGGACTGCAGCAGAAAGTTCTTTTTCTCCAGAGAGAGAGAGAGCGTCCAGGAGAAACTGGCCACTGCAGTGGGGTGTTGTGTTGATGTTGTGTCAATGTTGTGTTGTGTTGGTGTTGACGTTGTGTTGTGTTGACGTTGCCTTGATGATGTTGTGTTGATGTTGTTGTGTTGATGTTGTGTTGATGTTGTGTTAATGTGGTGTTGCGTTGATGATGTTGCGTTGATGTTGTGTTGATGATGTTGAGCCTCACTGAGGTTCCAATTGTTGTTGTTTAGCCTCGCCCAGGCTTTGTTGCGTCACCGTCGTCTCAATGTTGTGTTGACGTTGTGTGTTGTGTGTCCCGTCTTCAAAAACCCCTCAGAGATCGAGATGGACTTTGTGGTCCCGCTGAAGGACGTCTCAGTGTCTGAAAAGAAACAGGCCAAGTTTGAGTGTGCCATCACCAAGGACGTGGCCAAGGTCATGTGGCACAGAGGCGATGATGTCATTACCTCTGACCAGAAGTATGACATCATCGACGACGGCAAGAAACACATGTTGGTCATAAACTGCTGCGAGTTTGAGGACGAGGACGACTACACGGTGGCCGTCCTGGGGAAAACCAGTACGGCCAGGCTGACGGTGGAGGGTAAGTGCTGCTGCTGCTGCGACGCCATTGATCGGCCTGACCCGGATGTTGGCCCCGCCCACCCCCAGCCGGGCATGCCCCTCCCCTCCCCCCCTGCTGATGACAGCTGTGTCCGCTGACGCTGCCGCAGGTATCCGGCTGAAGGTGCTGTCGCCGCTGCGGGACCAGACGGTGAAGGAGGGCGCCACGGCTCGCTTTGAGCTGGAGCTGTCGCACGACGACGTGCCAGTCACATGGTACCGGAATGAGGTCAAGGTTCACCCCAGCAGAACGCTGCTCACTCTGGCCGAGGGCCGCAGGCACGTGCTGGAGATAAAGGACGTGACCTTGGACGATATCTGCCAGGTCAAGGCTGAGGCCAAGGGCATTCCCTGCATGGCCAACCTGACCGTCATAGGTCAGTGACCATTTTGTCACCCCGTGCCCGCTTCGCTCTCTTTTATCACACGTTTGTGCGGCTGTGTTGTGTCTTTTTTTTGTCTGTCTTTTTGTTGCGTGACTTCACTGTTTCTGTTCGTTGTTCTTGTTGTCTGTCTTTCGGACAACCTCTGACCTCTGACTTTTGGTCACCCCAACAATGACCCCTCCCCCACCTTCATGTGCACCGCCCCTCCTTCCAGAGGGCGACGCCTACTTCACGGTGAAGCTGCAGGACTACACTGCGGTGGAGAAGGACCAGGTGGTCCTGGAGTGTGAGCTCAACAAGGAGGTGGATGTGATCTGGTACCGCAATCAGGCTGAGGTCCGGCCCTCCAAGACAGTGGCCGTCAGGGCCGAGGGCCGGCGCCGGACCCTGGTCCTCAGGAGGGTCAGCAACGAGGATGCAGGGCAGTACACCTGCGACTGCGGGACGGACAAGACGACTGCGGCACTGCACATTGAAGGTAAAGACGTCTTGAGAAGCTGCAGCTCCTCTAGGCTGGAGCTCCTCCAGCTTCTGAAGGAGCTGGAGGAGCTCCACCTTCTAATGGAGCTCCTCAAGAATATGTATCTCCTCCAGGTTGGAGCTCTTCCAGCTCCACTAGAAGCTGCAGCTCCTATGGGCTGACTCTTTTCCATAAGCTGAAGCTTCTCCAGTTGGTGCAGCTGCTCCAGCTGGAAGCTTCTCATGCTGGATCTCATCCAGAAGCTGCAGCCTGGAGAAGCTCTAGCTCCTCCAGGCTGCAGCTCCATTAGAAGCTGCAGCTCCTCCTGCTCACCTCCCCTAAGTCACTGCAGCCGCTGCTGCCTCCATCACGTCAGGATGTCACGATATCGTCTCTCTGTCCTGTACACGTTGGATGTGTGTGTGTGTGTGTTTGTTTCTCAAACGCTCCTCTTAACTCAGAGGTTTGTGACCTTCTTCTGGCCACCAGCCCGGCAGGTTAAGGTGCTGCGACCTCTGTACGGAGTTGAGGTGTTTGATGGCGAGACAGCTCGCTTCGAGGTGGAGCTGAGTGAGGACGACGTGCACGGCCAGTGGAAGCTCAACGGCCAAGTCCTCAACCCGACTGCTGTACGTTCTCCTCAGACCTCCAGGGCTCCCTGCGGGGGGGGGTTCCTGGTGGTTCCTGGGTGTTCGGTCCACTTTCAGCACCGCCGTGGGTGCTCCAGGCAGACGGCTGAAAATGGACCGAACTCCTCCCAGGTTCCCGTCGCCTGACTCACACTTCCTCCCATAGCTTGTGTGACTTGGAGTGAAAGCTGAGCAAAGGTTTTTTGGCGCCCCCTGCAGGATGTAGAGATCGTGGAAGACGGAGCCAAGCACACTCTAGTCTTGTACAACTGCAAGGTGCCGCAGACCGGCGAGGTGGCCTTCAGCGCCGCCAACGCCAGGTGCCAGGCCAACCTGAAAGTAAAGGGTGAGAGCTCTCCTCTCATTGGCCAGGAAGTCCCCCTCGTCCTTGGGGCACCTCCTGTCTTTCTTCTTACTTCTTCACGAGTGCTGAATCTTCACGTCCAAATCTCCTGGAACCTTGAGGAACCTTCTCAGACTGGGCTGTGTTTCTGAAACCAACAGAGCTGCCGGTCTCCTTCATCACGCCGCTGTCTGACCTCCACGTCTACGAGAGGGATGACGCCAAGTTTGAGCTGGAGGTCTCTCGGGAGCCCAAGAGCTTCCGCTGGCTGAAGGGCTCCCAGGAGCTGAGTAGCGACGAGAGGTTCGAGCTGGCGGTGGACGGAACGAGACACACACTGACCATCAAGTCGGCCCGCTACGAAGACGAAGCCAAGTACATGTTCGAGGCGGAAGACAAGCGGACATCCGCAAAACTGGTCATCAAAGGTAAACGCAGGCCGAGTGGCTCAGGCTGCGCTGCCTTTTTGTCAGAAGGCTCCTGCAGAAGCTGCTGATCTTGCAGAAGCTTCTGATTGGGCAGATCATGCAGGAACTTCAGAACCATCAAAACCTCCGCTTCTGCAGAATCAGCAGAACCTTCATAGCCCTCTGATTCTGCAGATCTTGCAGATCCTTCAGGCTGCAGCAGCTTCAGACAAACGTCCAGCTGAGCATCACTCAGCTCCTCTTCACAGTCTGTCAATCTGTCTCAGCGTCACACCTGTCTCACTTCCTGTCTGTCCGTCCGTCTGCCTGTCTTCCTGTCTGTCTGTCCTCGCCCTGGTCAAGGGATCCGCCTGGAGTTTGTCAAGCCAACCCGGGATGTGACGGTGAAGGAACGGGAGACGGCTGAGTTCAGCGTGGAGCTGTCTCATGCCGACGTGCCGGTGGTCTGGTACAAGAATGGTGTGCGGCTGCACCCCAGCAAGGTGGTGCACATGACAGACCAGCAGAAGGTCCACACCCTGGCCTTCAAGGAGGTGGCGTTGGACGACACGTCCCAGATCAGGGTGGAGGCCCTGGGCCGCAGCTGCGATGCCTTGCTCACCGTGCTGGGTCAGTACCAGCCACCTGCTGGACCTGGACTTAGCCGACGCCCCCTTTTTAGTGACCACATCGCTGCCTTGTTGTCTGTTCTCTGTGTGTCCACTTATGTTGTTGTTGTTGTGTGTCGTTGTCGTCGTGGTTGTCCTCGTGGTTGTGGTGGCTCCTCCTCCCTCCAGAGGGCGACCTGTACTTCACAGCCAAGCTGCAGAACTACACGGCAGTGGAGAAGGACGAGGCCGTCCTGTCCTGCGAGCTGAGCCGAGCCACCGGCGAGGTCACCTGGTTCAAAGGCGGCGTGGAGGTCTTCCCCTCCAAGAACATCTCCTTCCAGTCAGACGGCAGGAAGCGGCTGCTGGTCATCAAGAAGGTGGCCAGTAACGACGCTGCCTCCTACAGCTGCGACTGCGGCACCGACAGAACCACGGCTGACCTCGCTGTCGAAGGTAACCGCTGCTGGGTCTCCCACCAGGACTCAGGCCCCGCCCACCACCGGCCCCCTGCGCCGAGGCTCCTCCCACCTGTTTTCGTGCGTGTGTGGAGACGAGATACAGCTGACTATCAGCCTCGTATGTTCCAATAATTCATGATTGAATTTCATCGGTCGGGATTCAGAATTAAATCAATTCAGAATTCAGATTCTGAATTTTTTTTAAACTCTGACTCCAATTCATCTTAGCAACAAATTCTCTGTACAAACTTCCATCTGTTATTACGAGGCAAAGGTTTTGTTTGCACTTGGGTTTTTTTGTATTGTTTTTTTTTTCATTTTACAAACTGTAAAATGTTGTTTTCTGGAGCTGATGATGATGATGATGATGATGATGATGATGATTTTTCATGGTTGTGATGCTGCAGACTGATCAGAACTCAGGGAGGGGGGGTTCCAGGAAGTGGGTTCACTGGTGAAATTGAGGGAAACTCTGTGTTTCCTGTTCTGGTTTGGTTCTGGTTTCAGGTTTAACTGGACTCCCAGTCTGTTGCTGCGCTAACACTCTGTGAAGCTAAACCTGGTCCACAGCAAACCCAGAGTTTCCTTCTTTTTCCACTCAGTGTTCAGCCTGCACTGCTGCCAAATGTCGCCCCCTGCTGGGATTAATGGACTCTAGTGTGATTGTGGCGGACATGCTGAGATGCACCGATACCACTTTGTTACCGAACAAGCAGAGCACGAGTACTTGCATTTCAGTATTGACCGATGCAGAGTACTTATTACTCATTATAGAATGACTTTCTTTCTGTTATTTGAACAACATTCACACACAAATTGAACAAAATTGTCATATACACACATATACAACTGGTATCGGTGTCGTGGCAGATATTTTCCAAGTACTCAATCCCTGTATCAGTATTATACTGGGAATACTGGGAGTTTGTTGAACCTCCTACCTGGAATTCCCCTGGTGTGTCCGTGCTGTACAGTGCTGAATCTTCTCCATCCTCACTGTTTTTCTGTCTGCTCTGACCTCTGCGACCTCTCTGCGACCTCTCTGTGACCTCTCTGACCTCTCTGTGGAACGCCCGCCTGCAGAGCGGGAGATCAAGGTGGTGCGGCCGCTCTACAGCGTGGAGGTGACCGAGACGGAGACGGCCAAGTTCGAGACGGAGATCTCGGAGGAGGACATCCACGCCACCTGGAAGCTGAAGGGCGAGACGCTGCACCCGTCTGCTGTGAGAACGCCGCTTAGCTCCGCCCCCCAGCCAGCGCAGACCCGCCCCACCTATGCCAGCCTCTGAACTCCTGTCTCTGTGTCCCAGGACGTGGAGGTGAAGGAGGAGGGGACCCGACACGTGCTGATCCTCTTCAACTGCAGGAAGGACATGGCAGGAAGTGTGGACTTTGCTGCTGCCAACGCCAAGTCCTCGGCTCAGCTCAGGGTCAAAGGTGACTCCTCTCTCCCTCACAACACTGCACTACCTCTGGAAGTGCTGCTTGGCCCTGATTGGTTGGTTCAAGTCTGACCTGCCAGGATCCAAGACCCATCCACCAAATCTTCTTAAGACCCGCTTCCTCCTCCTGCTGGAACCTATCCCAGCTTTTATAGGGAGGAGTGGGCGGGGCTACACTCTGGACCGGTCACCATTTCATCTCAGGGTCACATCGAAAAACAAACAATTAGACACTCATTCACACTCACGCACAACTGCGGACAGTTTTAGAGTTCCCATTTCACCCCACATGCATGTTTTTGCACTGTGGGAGGAAGCCAGAGACTCAGAGCCGAGGGTTCGCAGCCAGCAGCTCTGGAGACACAAGCGGCTTCTTTGCACCTCTGCATTGGCTCCCTTTAGTGTTGGGGCTAAAGAAAGAAAAGCAATTAAAAAAAAAAGAGAGATTACACGAAGCCGACCAAAAATATCTGCATGTAGACGGAAACGCTGCGCAGTACTCATGCCAGGCCTCATGGTGGCGCTGTGGCTTCACTCCCTGAAGGCGGAAGAAGAAGAAGACCTGCAGCCCTGTGTATTTACAGCAGTAGCAGCTCGCTAACATAGCGCTGCGCTCACTGACTCCGCCTTCTTTACGTCGTATCCACAAAGGTTTTGGCGCTAACGATATGCAGGCGCAAAAACAGCCAGAAATGCGGCAGCTGATGAGTCAGGAGCACAGTTTGCCCTCTAGTAACCCCCGCTGCATTTTGCGACCTAGATCGTCAGACATTGTAACGTTGGTGCAAACGTCAAATTACCGGACGTTTAATTTCCAACGGAATACTTTATTTTTTTGCTGTCAGACGACGCATTGGCTTCTCCTGAACTCACACCAAGACAGAGACGGTTGAAAAAAATCTCCACAGCCTCAGGCCTCCGTCACCCTCTTAAAGAGGCAGTAACGCCCCCCGGCTGCAGGTCAATGTTATTTGATGGCAGATGGGGCAAGATGGCGCTTTTGATAGCGAAGGTTGCCATTTATACATAAAGGCAAAAAAATAACAAGAAAACAAACGTTAAATGCAGTTTAATTTCATTTTAAATGTGAAAAAGGGTTTTGACCCCCAATGACCCCAGTTTCTGGGGTCCAAATGGCTCTTTGACTGGGAAAGCTTGCTGACCCCTGGTCTAGAGAGAACCCATAGAGAACCCACACAGATACTGGGTGAACATGCAGACATCCTACACAGAAAGGCCCTGGGAATCAAACCCGCGACCTTCTTGCTGTGAGGCAACAACAGTGCTCAAACTGATGGTGCTACATGACCACAAAACTTCCTCAGATTCCAAAGAGAAACAAGAGTTTAAACGTTTGAAGTCTTGTTCTTGCCCTACAAAATTCTAAAATGCAAACGCAAAGTCACACTGTGCTTTGGTTGTTAGTCTCAGACGGTTGTGCAGGTTGTAAACCTCTGACTGACTGACGGCTCTTGCAGTAAAACTCCGTGTCCAGTCGTTCCAACATCCCAAGCAGGCAGCTTGTAAATTCTTGATGCAGCCGGTGAATCCGAGGCCTCGTCCCTCCGAGTCCACCTGGAGCTGTGGCTCCCGGGTCCCTGGATGTCGTTGGGTAACATCCACATTCTCCTTTTCCTGGAAGTTTGCAGAGTTCTGGCTGATTGACGGGAGCAGATTGACCCCCCCCAACCCCCCAACCCCCCTACAGAGAAGTGGGCTATGGGCCAATGGGGCTTCTCTGGTTATTTTAGAAGCTGGCATGCCTTTTCTAGAACCACTGCCGGGGCTGTGATTGGCAGGCAGCGGGAGCGAGCGGCGCCCCCTCACGTCCATGCCTCAGCGGCACCCCCCAGTATGCTAATGAGGCCGACCCCCCAGCGGCCAGTCCCACAGCGGCCGGCCTCAGTTGAGCCTTCAGCTCAGCCACCATGCGGACCAGCAGCCGCTGCCGCTGAGGGACTCTAGTGGAAGGAAGTCTGGGTTTAGGATCTATCGAACCGTGGGATCTAGTTGATCTAGCGGAGGAATTTACGCCATGTCTTCTCTCCGACCCCCAGCCCGGCTCATCAGCCTGACGCAGGAACTGCAGGACGCCACAGTGACGGCCGGCGAGACCGCCACCTTCCAGTGCGAGCTGTCCTACGAGGGCATCGCCGTTGAATGGTTCCTGGCGGGGACCAAGCTGGAGCCCAGTGACAGAGTAAGTTCCACCACCTGGACCGTCGCAGCTCTTCACTTCCTGTTGACACCAGCTGCCGCCGCCACCTCTGCTCACACGCTTCACGTCTTCATATAAGGGCCGAGCACTCGATCCTGGTTTCCTGATAACGGAGGCGCTGGGAGGCTTTTCTGCCTTGCAAGCGTTCTTGTTCCTGGGCAGGGTTATTTTTAACAGCAGCTGGAGGTCTGAGCAGCAGGGCAGGTGGCAACAGGAGCTCCTGACAGCTCTGCACCGCCGGCTCTTTATTCTCCTGCCGCCGCTCGGTGTTTCCAGCTCCGCTTGGAAACACCGAGCGGCGGCAGGAGGCAGCGAGCGACGGAGACCTCGGGAAAACTCATAAAAAGGGGGATTAGTTTGATGATGGGATGTAAACAGAGAAAGTGTGAGGTTCTCCAGAGGTCTCGTGACCGCCACCGCCGCTTGTTGTGCAAGTGCCACTCTCACGGCGTTACGACACCAAACTCCAGCTGCTGCCTGACACCACAACATGAGATCACACCTGTCAAAATATTGAAGCTCAGCTTTTAAAATATGACATCGTATATGAACACTTTTCATTCTGTGGACTTTAATGAGTTCAGATTGATATTTGTGCGGCTGTTTGCAAATACCGTCAGTGAAACTCTAGAGCCTATTTTGAATCTGCAGTGTAACTTTATTTAGTGTCAATTAATATACGTTGACACAAGGCAGAAAAAGGGAGAGCAACTGTTTCTCAACAGCAGCTGTGTGTGTGTGTGTGTGTGTGTGTGTGTGTGTGTGTGTGTGTGTGTGTGTGTGTGTGTGTGTGTGTGTGTGTGTGTGGATGGTTTTACAGTGGGAAGCCAGGTGCCTCATTAGCTTGTGTAAAGACACATAAAAAGTCTGTAAAATACTGTAGATTCACTGACTGTCCAGTCTGACAGAAAGCCTGTTTGTCATTTGAAGACTTGCAAGTCAGCTGTTTCTTGTTTGGGCTGAACTGCTGTACTGATGCAAAAATACCAGCAGCAGGCGCCGTCACAACATTTAAAAAAAACAAAATATCTATAAGAGAAAAATGACTCAAAGTTATTTAATGCTTCACTCACTTCTGTCAGTTCTCAACTGAAAACATTTTTTTGAATCAGTTCAGCTGCTTGAACAACAAATACTCTAAATAATAATAATAATAATAATAATAATAATAATTCATCAATAATCCATCCCTCTTTATTGAACGTGAATGAATGATGACACTTTGGTCCCTGTGAAGGTTTAATAATGTGAATGTCTTCATCATCTTCTCAGAGCTGCTGCTGTAAACACGTCTCCCTCAGAAATAGCAGAAGAGCTGAATTCCTCAGTGTGACTTACAGTGCGAGGGTCATGTGATAAAATCAGCCAAAACGGTCAAAGGTCACGCTGTTTAAATCGGGGGGGGGTCAGGGGCTGGGGCGAGTGAAGCAGCTGCCTCTGTCTGTTGAGCTGTCAGCTGACCCAGGCAGACCAGGCACCTGTCAGAAGATCAGCGATCAGGAGGGGAAGAATCCAGCAGCGTCAAGAAGGAAAAAACCCACAGTCACAGCCTTCAAGGTCCAACACCTTGACCTGCCTGACAGCCTTAGCTGAAGGCAAAACCATCTGAGGGGACCAGTTCCAGACCTCAGTGACGAACGTGACGTTCTGGAGGTTCTTTGAACTTCTTGTGTGTTCTGGCAGGTGGTGCTGAAGGCCGAGGGTAAAGTCCACAGCGCCACGCTGAGGGACGTCCAGCTGAGCGAAGCTGGACAGGTGAAGCTCACTGCCAAAGACTTCCAGACGGAGGCCAGTCTCAACGTCAGAGGTGAGACTCCCCCATCAACTCGAGAACCTTCTCAGGTCCTCAGCGCAGGTCCTGACCAGAGGGACCTGCAAAAACAAAACCTGGATCGTAAACAGATGGAGGAGAATTTCCCCTGCATCTCCAGGCTGATGCTGTTTCCAAGCTTTGTGACCCTTTCCTAGGTTCTGATTGGTTGGGGCTGAGTCTGAATCCTGACTGTGTGCTGCTGGTTTTCAGAGCCGCCGGTGGAGTTCACCAAGCCTCTGGAGGACCAGACTGTGGAGGAGGAGGCCACCGCCACGCTGGAGTGCGAAGTCTCCAGGGAGAACGCAGAGGTGCAATGGTTCCGAGATGGACAGGAGGTCCGCAAGACCAAGAAGTTCGAGATGATCGTGGATGGCCGCAAGAGGGCGCTGCTCATCCACGACTGCACCCTAGACGACTCCAGGTCGTACACCTGCGACGCCAAAGACTTCAAGACGTCCTGCTTCCTCAGCGTTGAGCGTAAGTGCAGGGGTTTGGAAAACTACCGCCGGGTCCCTGGTTCAGACCACCGTTCTTAACCTGCTGTTTGTGTGTCTGCAGCACCACACGTGGAGTTCACCAAGCCCCTCCATGACGTGGAGGTCCGGGAGAAGGAAACTGCCCGGTTTGAGTGTGAAGTCTCCAGGGACAACATCAAGGTGAGGAGGAGCCCTGGGGCCTCTGGGTGAACTGTAGCTTTAATTTCATGTGACACCTTCCCCTGCCCTGCTGCCCTCCAGGTCCGCTGGTTTAAGGATGGAAGTGAAATCAGAAAGGGGAAGAAGTACGAAATTATCGCCCAGGGCCGCCAACACATCCTCGTCATCCACAAGTCAGTGTTTGACGATGAGGCCGAGTACGAATGTGACGCCAAGACCTCCAAGTCCTCCGGCATGCTGACCGTTGTCGGTGAGGAAGGCCGCCAGAACCCTTGAGTCCTGGTCCCCGGTCCTGGTGGAGGTGTCTCACTATGGTCGTCTGTCTTACTTGCAGAGGAGGAGGCCAGGTTCACCAAAAACCTGTCCAACGTGGAGGGAACAGAGACAGACAGCGTGAAGCTCATCTGCGAGGTGTCCAAGCCAGAGGCTGATGTCACCTGGTACTTCGGAGACCAGGAGCTGCCCGAGGGCGGGCGCTACGAGCAGATGGTGGACGGCAAGAGGAGAATCCTCCTCATCAGGGACCTGAAGATGGCCGACGCCGGACAGTACACCTGCCAGCTGAGTGCCAGCATCAAGACTACCGGGAGCCTCAAGATCAATGGTGAGACGCAGTGAAGGTCGTGCAGTCCAAAAAGATTCCGGTAGCTTCTCCGCACTCCACCTCACTTCCACTTTCTGCCTCCCCGCCCCAGAACTGGCCGCTGAGTTTATCTCACGGCCTCAGAGCCAGGAGGTGGTGGAGGGCGAGAAGGCCGAGTTCACCTGCTCTGTCTCCAAGGAGACCTTCGAAGTGAGGTGGCTGAAGGACGAGCAGGAGCTGCAGGCCGGGGACAGATACCAGCTGGTCAGCGACGGCAAGAGAAGGATGCTGGTCATCAGGAAGTCTGAGCTGAGGGACGAGGGCGGATACGTGGTGATGATCGGAACCACACGAGCCAGCGCCGAGCTGACCGTGCTGGGTAAGTCCTGGCTTCCATTAGTGGGTGTCATCATATCTAGGGATGCACCAATATCACTTTTTTACACGACTACTTGCATTTCAGAACTTACCAATACCGATACCAAGTACTTAATAATAATTTATTGATACATTTACTCAATCATTTACACACAATTTAATTACACATTATACAATTACTTAGTTTTTTTGATTTTTTTCACGTTGTGTTGTTTGAACAACATTCCTCAGCATGTTCTTCTGGAACAGGGTGACTGTCACAAGTTTCACTGCTGTACAAACACAAATTTAACAAAATTGTCACATGGATATACAACTGGTTTTGGCGTTGAGGTATCACCAAGTAGTTTACGAGTACGAGTAGGTATTTGTACTGATACTCGTTATCACTGTTAAACTGTTATCGGTATCGGTGTATCCCTAAGATATCTCTTCCAGTCCAGCTGAGTCTGAAAACAGAATGAAATTCAATCACTTCACCGCTGAAGCTTCCTTGTCTGATTGGCTACACCCAATTTTTATGTACCTATAGATGTATGTGTTGCTTCTGACTGAGAGTTCCCAGAGTGTAACGATGACTGCGTATTCTCCCGCAGAGAAACTAAAGATTGTGACGCCGCTGAAGGACACAGAGGCCCAGGAAGGACAGGAAGTGGTCCTGAACTGCGAGGTCAACACAGACAGTGCCAAGGCCAAGTGGCTGAAGAACGAGGAGACAGTGTTTGAGAGCAGCAAGTACATGATGGTCCAGAGGGACAACGTCTTCTCCCTGAGGATCAAAGACGCCCAGAAGGGAGATGAAGCCAACTTTAGCATCAGCGTGACCAATCATAGAGGAGAGCACGCCAAGAGCTCCTGCAATCTGTCTGTCAAAGGTGAGTGAGTGCCGGTAAACTCTGTGGACTGTCGGCAAACTGTTGGTTCTGATCTCCTGTGGTGGTCTTTGCTCTTCAGAGGAGAGTCTGAGGATCGTTGTTCCTCTGGAGGACATCGACACACAGGAGAAGAAGACTGTCAGCTTCTCCTGCAAGGTCAACCGGCCCAACGCCACCCTGAAGTGGCTAAAGGGCGGCCAGGAAGTGACCCTCGACAAGCGTGTGGTCTACCGGGTGGACAAGGACAAGCACACGCTCACCATCAAGGACTGCACGCTTTCCGACGAGGGCGAGTACACGGCTGTGGCTGGAGACAGCAAGTCCACTGCTGAGCTGGTCATCAGCGAGGCGCCCACAGACTTTTCTGTCCAGCTCAAGGACCAGACCATCACCGAGTTCGAGGACGCCGAGTTCACCTGTAAGCTGACCAAAGAGAAAGCCGACGTCAAGTGGTACAGGAATGGACGTGAGATCAGAGAAGGACCGAGGTACGTGTCTGAGGAACGCGTCCCATCTTCTGCCCAGTCTTACATCTCAGACCTCTATCCTGGACTGCAGTGGAGCAGCCTGACATGTTTACCTCGAGAAAGCATTTAGCCCTCTGTTTGCAAACTTTCTGTTGAAACTAACTTCCTTGTCATACCTTCCTTCCAAATTACTGGAAGGGGACAAAAACAAGTAGCGGAGCCCGCACCCGACTGGGCTGGGAGAAGGAGGTGTGGGGGTCAGTTTACAAAGCGTCGGTGCTCTTTGTGACATCACAGAGGGCTGTCGTCAGTAGACACTGTGTGAGAAACAGAGTAGCAGAAGAAGTGAAGACTGGTTACTGGGAACACTGGTGGAGGGCGTTTGGCAGACAGTGGGACCTTCAACTCTTAGAAAACCCCCGGAAGTTCCTGCTAAAGCTTCAAGCAGGTTTTGCAGAAGGTGCAAGTGTTGGGTGGTTGGCTCCATAAACTCACTGTCTTTTTTGACTTGCCCTTCCCGTGCAGATACACATTTGAGAAAGATGGGAAGCTCTGCACCCTGCGCATCAAGGAGTGCCGACCCGACGACGAGTGTGAATACGCCTGCGGTGTGGAGGACAAGAGATCCAGAGCCAGGCTCTTTGTTGAAGGTCTGTGGTGTCATGTTCTGTGGTGGGAAAACTGGAAGCTTTGACCTCATCTCTGCTCACCTCGGTGTGAATGTGATCCCCTCAGAGATCCCGGTGGAGATCGTTAGACCGCCGCAGGATGCGTTGGAGGCTCCCGGCACCGACGTGGTGTTCGAGGTGGAGCTGAACAAGGACAGGGTGGAGGTGAAGTGGCTCCGCAACAACATGCCGGTGGTCCAAGGAGACAAGTACCAGATGATGAGCGAGGGCAAAGTCCACCGGCTGCAGGTGTGCGAGATCAGACCCCGAGACCAGGGAGAGTACAGGATCGTCGCAAAGGACAAGGACGCCAAGGCCAAGCTGGAGCTTGCAGGTAGGAACCAGGACCGGCGCCAATGGAAGTCCCGATGGAGGTCCTGCAGGTGGCAGTTGGTGACTGTCCGCTGTCTCTCCCAGCTGTGCCCCAGATCAAGACCACAGACCAGAACTACGTGACGGACGCCAGGAAGCCCATTGTCATGGTCGTGCCCTACAGTGCCTACCCACAGGCCAAGGCCGACTGGCAGTACAACGGCCTCAGCCTCCCCAAGGACAACATCCACACCTCCACCGACCGCACAGAGTACCGACTCAAGGACCCGGTCAAGGCTGACGAGGGCCGCTACAAGGTCATCATCAAGAACAAGCACGGCGAGGGCGAGGCCTACATCAACCTGGAGGTCATCGGTGAGTTCCTGCCGTGGTCTCCATGTGAACACGGTGGTGGGAGTGTCTCCCCAGTTGTTGTCCTCTTCAAGTGATGATGCTTCAGGCAGACTCTCACTGTGTGAGAAGAAGAAAAAGCTCAGGTAGTTGAACAGAAATGGGAAGATTTTTGACAGGTCACTGACTGCTGGCAGATGAAGCAGGAAGTATATAAATATAAACATGATGTCTTAAAAATGAAGATGTGCATGAGCCCTGAACACTCGGTCGCTCCTCCTCCAGACGTCCCGGGACCCGTGAAGAACCTGCAGGTGGTGGACACAGCCGATGGCGAGGTCAGCCTGGCATGGGAGGAGCCAGAGAGCGACGGTGGCAGCAAGGTGATCGGCTACGTGGTGGAGAGGCGAGACGTGAAGCGCAAGACCTGGACGCTGGCCACGGACCATGCCGAGAGTCCGGAGTACACGGTGAGCGGCCTGCAGCGGGACTCCATGTACCTGTTCAGGGTCTGCGCCAGGAACCGGGTAGGCAGCGGACCAGCAGTGGAGACGGACAAACCAGTTCAGGCCAAGAACAAGTTCGGTAAGTGGACCTCAAGTGGTTCTCCAAAAGAACGCTCTGGTTCCCAGTTCTTGCTCAACCCTTGACTCCGTTTTCAGGCGTTCCCGACGCTCCTCAGAACGTCATCGTGGGGAACGTTACCAAGTTTGGCTGCAGTGTCTCCTGGGAGACCCCCCAGTCGGACGGTGGTTCTCCCATCACCTCCTACATTGTGGAGCTCCGTGACAGGACCTCGGTCAAGTGGTCCCCCGTCCAGGTGACCAGAGCTGACGAGCTCAGTGCCGTCATCAACGACGTCATCGAGAACAAAGAGTATATCTTCAGGGTAAAGGCCGAGAACAAGGCTGGCGAGGGGAAACCCAGCGCCGCCTCCAGGCCCGTCAAGATCATGGACCCCATCGGTGAGCCTCACCCTCCAAACAAACAGGTTTTCCTCCGCCGCTCTGGAGCCTTGATGATGTCTTTGTCGGTCCTGCGCAGAGCCTCCCAGTCCTCCTCAGAACCTGTCCTGGCAGGACCAGAACAAGAGCTCGGTGCAGCTGAGCTGGGAGACGCCCCTCAGGACTGGCGGCAGCATGATCACCGGCTACATTGTGGAGCGCTGCGAGGACGCCTCCGACAAGTGGCTGCGCTGCAACGCTCGCCTCTGTCCCGACCTCTTCTACAAGGTGAAAGATTTGATCGGCCGATCGATCGATTGATTCTTTTCCTGTCAAAACTCACCAACGTGTCCTGGAACCGCCCTCAGGTATCGGGTCTGAAGTACGGAGCCAAGTACAACTACAGAGTGTTTGCCGAGAATGCCGCCGGGGTGTCGGAGCCGTCCAACATCATTGGACCGCTGCTTGCTGACGACCTGCACGGTGAGAAGCAATCAGATTCATTTCACTGTTTGGTTCTGGATGAGAGGGTGAAGCTCGAGCACAGAGCACAGAGCTTTGAACAACAAGGGTTCAATGGAAAAGGCCGGAAAGACTTTTCAGTTATTTCCAAAGGTCAAAGGTGAAACATAAAGTCATGCTGCTGCGTTATTATAAGACATTATTGACTCAGTTATTACAATTGCAAAGATTTTGTATTTAACAGGCTTATGATGACATCATAACTTATGACATCATCTGATTGGCTTCTCCAAGGTTCTATTTCACTTCACATGATCTTGTTTTTCTTTGTCTTCCCTTCTGACTGGTCTCAGTTGCTCCGACCTTTGACCTTAGCGCCTTCAAAGACGGGCTGGAGGTGATTGTGCCTCAGCCGCTCACCATCAGGGTCCCCATCAGCGGCTACCCGGCCCCCACCGCCAAGTGGACCTTCGGCGACAAGGAGCTGACGGCGGCGGCCGACGAGCGCGTCTCCGTCACCACCAAGTCCACCTTCACCGAACTGATGGTGGCGCCGAGCGTGCGGCCTGACCGCGGGTGCTACGCCCTGCAGCTGGAGAACGACATGACCTCCGTCAGCGGAGAGATCGAAGTCAGCGTCATCGGTGAGACACGTACTGATTGACTCATTGATTGATTTAGATAAATTATAGTTCATTCATTTCAATGAAACACAAAGGTTGAAACTCTTGAATGAAAGCAGTAGAATCATTTTATATTTTTTACCATTTACCCAAAGAAATTAATTGACAAAGAACAAAGAAAGAAACATCCACAACAACACAATGAGTAAAGATCAACTATAGATCAAAATATTCACAATACTAACAATAATGACGACAGTATTAATAATAATAAATGGGTGACAGTCGCATTCTAAAGTTCAAAAGTGTAACATGATGATTATTTGTCACGACAATCCAGAGCTGCGTTTCCATGACGGCTTTTCGCAAAATAAAAACGATATTTCTAAAATTTTGACAAAGCACAATTTGCGATTTGCAGTTATTTCCATTGAATGATGCGAAGCTCAAAAGCCGTAATTCTGCTAAAACCTCGACCCGTGAGATTTGACCAGAATTACATTGGTTTTCTGTCCAGAATGGTTGTCACATTTTTACTTTGATGACTTGTAAAAAATATTCTGTGTCCTCCACCGTCCAATCATAACCCGGCATTTTCACCAGTCAGTCAACCGGTCACGTGACTCTGTACGTCACGTCCACTGACGTGTCAATGTGAAAAAAGTGACACTTTTGCGATACTCCTCTGTATGGATCCGTGTGGAAACCCACCTGATGAGAGTCAGAAGCTTTGAGCCGTGTTGGAGAGGTTTTTCCAAGCTGGGCTTTGGTTTCCACCACCAGGTTTTATTGACACGTTGAGGTTTGGTGCAATTCTAAGGATTTTGGAAACGCAGCTATGTTTCTTCCACATTCTTCTGCTCCTGCTTCGTGTGATGGCGCCCCCTGCCTGTGGGGTCTGACCCAGTGTTCTGTGTGCTGCTCTGCTCCACTAGCCGCCCCCAGCGCTCCCAGGGACCTGAAGGTTCTGGAGGTGACCCGGCAGCAGGTCCATCTGAGCTGGGAGGCCCCCGAGCACGACGGAGGCAGCCCGCTGACCGGGTACCAGGTGGAGAAACGGGACGTGTCCCGCAAGACCTGGGTCAAGGTACGAGAGCTGAGGTCGTGACCCGACCATCATGTGTTCCACCTGGAACCACCTGGAACCAGAACATCAGTCGATGCACTTTTTATTTGTACAGCACTAAATCACTGCCAAAGGAGAAAACCAAGTGAACCTCCAGAGCAGCAGGGGGCGACAGTGTGCAGGAAAAACCTGGAGTACATCCAGACACCAGAGGGCGCTGATCTGCTTTGACAGAGAGACAGAGAGAGAGAGAGTATAGCTATAGATGTACATAAATAAATCATTAAAATTTAGAAAAACATGCATAAGTAAATGACGTATAGAAATATAAACATGTATATAAATAAATGTTATGTAGTTATAGTACATGGAATGATTCTAACATTTAAATGGACTGAAGTCAGGAGGACGAGACTTCCTTCAGAGAGGTCCCACCTCCTCCTCCCCCTTAACTCCTCCATCACCTCCACCTCCTCCGTCTCCACATCCTCCTCTGACTCTGACCGTCCTCCCTGATGTTCTCAGGTGGTTACTGGTATCCAGGACCAGGAGTTCTCTGTCACTGACGTGGTCGAGGGGAAGGAGTATCTGTTCCGAGTCACCGCCGTCAACAAGTGCGGCCCCGGAGAGCCGGCGTACATCGACGAGCCCATCAATGTCTCCTCTCCTGCCAGTGAGTCCCAGCTCTCCACCACCTCCTCCTGCCCCTCCTCCTACTCCTCCTCTTCCTCCTGCTTCTTCATCTCCTTCTCCACCACCTCCTCTTCCTCTTCCATACATTTTTTTCTCTTCTATCGTTTGAATCTTGTTGTGTTTTATTTATAGTAACGCCGGACCTCACTGCCATCATTTCATTGTGTATTTTTATGCAAGGACAATAAAACTGTCTATCTATCTATCTATCTATCTATCTGTCTGTCTGTCTGTCTGTCTGTCTGTCTGTCTGTCTGTCTGTCTGTCTGTCTGTCTATCTGTCTATCTATCTATCTATCTATCTATCTATCTATCTATCTATCTGTCTGTCTATCTGTCTATCTATCTATCTATCTATCTGTCTGTGTGTCTGTCTATCTGTCTATCTATCTGTCTGTCTGTCTGTCTGTCTATCTATCTGTCTGTCTATCTATCTATCTATCTGTCTATCTATCTATCTATCTGTCTGTGTGTCTGTCTGTCTGTCTGTCTGTCTGTCTATCTATCTATCTGTCTATCTATCTATCTATCTGACTATCTATTCAATATAGTTGTGTCAGCTGGTAGTGTAGGCTAGATGTTCACAATGACCGACAAAAGACAAATAAATAAGACACTATAGGCGACTCACACCTGTCGTTCCACCCCTGCAGCCGTCCCCGACCCCCCGGAGAACCTGCGCTGGAGGGACAAGTCAGCCAGCAGCATCTTCCTCACCTGGGAGCCGCCCAGGTACGACGGCGGCTCCGGGATCCGCGGCTACAACGTGGACCGCTGCCAGAGAGGAAGCGACAAGTGGGAGGCCTGCGGCGACCTGGTGCCCGATCTGAAGTTCCAGGTGACTGGTCTGATGGAGGGCCAGTGGTACGCCTACAGGGTCCGGGCCCTCAACCGCCTGGGGGCTAGCATGCCCTGCAAGGCCACCGATGAGATCCAGGCTGTGGATCCAAAAGGTAACACAGAGTCCAGAACCGTCGGCAGTCAAATCACCCCGACCGGCGGGGATCACAGTGGGTTATCGATGCATGTTGCTCTTCAATCTCATAGTCGTATCAATGGAACTGAGGACAGAGCAATGGCTGCAGTGAGTCGGTAGCAGCTTTAGAACTGGACCCAGTTCTTTGGCTGAAGGTTGGAGTGTGATGTCACCAACACATCAACACTTTGTGCTAGTGTTTTTAGCATTCGTGCTAATTTCTGACACCAGTTGACAGATGAAGCAACAATATGAGAGGACATGGATGACAGTTGTGATTGTAGCAGCAACATCAGAAACAATAAACAACAATAAACAACAATAAACAACCTTTTGTGGACCAGTAAAGTTCGTCCAGGTTTTTCCAGTAACTTTCAAACCTTTGAATTCAATGAATGTGAGCTTCTCCATTGTAAAGCTGCAGGTGCAAGAGCTGCAGACCTTCTCTCTGATTCTCCTCCTCCTCTCCTGCCACCTCCTCCTCCTCCTGCTCCTCCTCCTCCCCCTGCAGAGCCTCCAGAGATCATGCTGGATGCCAAGCTGCTGGCAGGTCTGACCGCCAAGGCTGGCAGTAAGATTGAGCTCCCCGCCGAGGTGACGGGGAAGCCGGAGCCGCGGGTCAAGTGGACCAAGGCCGACCTGGTGCTGAAGGCGGACGAGCGGGTCAGCATCGACACCGTGCCGGGTCACTCCACCGTCACCATCGCCAAGACCAAGAGGGACGACAGCTCCACCTACATCATCGAGGCAACCAACAGCAGCGGCCGTGCCACCGCCACCGTGGACGTCAACATTCTGGGTGAGAGACCTTCTGACCTTCTGACCTTCACCCCCAACACAGCCTCCACGCTCCACATCCAATCATTGCACTACAAGGAAACTCATTGCGTTTTCCTATATATGTGTGTATGTATGTATGTATATATGTGTGTGTGTATATACTGTATATATATATATAAATATATAAAACTCCAAATGTGACAGATAGCCGTGTCTTCAACAAAGAATGTGAATTGCACATCTAGAGTCGCCCACTTTAATCAAATCCAACTGAGTGCGTCAGTCCATCGATCCTCATTCCTGCCAAACACTCAATCAATTTCTAGATCAAGGAGGACGTGAAGGGATTTTTATTATTATAAAAATGAATAATAACAGCCATAATATGCATTTTATTTGAGAATACTCAAGGTCACCGCACAGATTTTAAAAGGCAGTTAAAAATGTAAATTGTTGTGTTTTCTATACATTAATGTGTTTTTTTCTAATAATGTTTGATGTAATGCTCTACATTGTACACTTGATGTTTGAGATGAGTCTCAATGCAGCAACTGACTGAATAATGTCATTGATCAGTTATCGATCAAGCAACCAACCGATCTATCGATCCCTCACACAGACAAGCCCGGCCCTCCAGCCGCATTTGACATCTCAGAGATCACCAACGAGACGTGCCTGCTGGCCTGGAATCCTCCGCGCGATGACGGCGGCTCCAGGGTGACCAACTACCTGGTGGAGCGGCGAGCGGCCGACAGCGAGATCTGGCACCGCCTCTCCTCCACCGTCAAGCAGACAGGCTACAAGGCCGTCGGCCTGGTCAAGTTCAAGGAGTACGTCTTCAGAGTCTTCGCAGAGAACCAGTTTGGCGTTGGCCTGCCGGCCGAGCACCCACCCATCATCGCCAGATACCCCTTCGGTGAGGTCACATGACTGCCCCTGGTTCGGCCCCCCCGACTGACTAACTGACTGACAGTTAGTAAAATAAAATCAATTAAAACTGAACTCTGTCCTTCAGACACTCCCGGAGCTCCTTACAAGCTGGAGCCCTCAGACATCGCCAAGGACTCGCTGACCTTGTCCTGGTACGAGCCCGACGAGGACGGTGGAAGTCCCATCACAGGGTACTGGGTGGAGAGACACGAGCCGGAGCACGACAAGTGGATCAGATGCAACAAATTGCCCATCAAAGATACCAACTACAGGTTCCTCCTCCGTCTCCTGCCTGAGACCACAGCTACTGCTGCTGCACTTTTATTCTTTTTCAATCCATATCATTCATTTCATGTGATTTGTTTTCTTCTGCAGAGTCAAAGGGCTTCCCACCAGGAAGAAGTACAAGTTCAGAGTTCTGGCTGAGAACCTGGCTGGAACCGGAAAGCCCAGCAAGGAGACGGATCCCATCCTCGTGAAGGATCCAATCGGTTGGTGCTAATGTTAATCAATCAATCAATCAATAAACCAACTTTTTTTATTTGTAAAGCGCTGAATCACAGCCAAAGATGTCTCAAAGCATCTTTGCACAATCAGGATAAAACCAACTGAAACCCTCCAGAGCAGCAGGGGGCGACAGTGGCCACGAAAATCTAAGAAATCTAAAAACCGAGAGCAGATGCAGAATCCTGAGGGCACTCTTCTGCTTTGACCATTGGGTTAGGGTCAAAAGGAAATAGATAGAAATAGACTAGAAGATATAATAGTGGACTGTTTCTTACTGCTGCTCATCATGTTTCCTTCAGATCCTCCTTGGGCTCCTGGGAAGCCTTCAGTCAAGGACGTGGCCAAAACCTCCTGCTTCCTCTCGTGGACCAAGCCCGAGCACGACGGCGGCGCCAAGATCGACGGCTACGTCATTGAGATGCTGAAGAGCGGCACCACCGACTGGATCCGTGTGGCCGAGAACGTCCCCTCTGTAGAGTTCTTCCTCAAGGGCCTGATGGAGAAGCAGGAGTACTCCTTCAGGGTGCGTGCCGTCAACGTGGCCGGAGAAAGCGAACCCAGCGAGCCCAGCGAGCCGGTGCTGTGCAAGGAGAGACTCAGTAAGTTTTCTGTGTGTGTCGTCAGTGAAAACAAATATCCCAATAAACCAAATCAGTCAATCAATCATTAGCATTCACGGCTAATGATAGATTAGAAAAACTTGAATTTGTCACAAACATTCATTAATTATATTATACAGACTGTCGAACATCAGCATGTGCAGCACATGAGTCATCCAACGTCTGTTGGCTGTGTAAAGAAAGTCAGGAAATGATTTTCAGGAAAATACATCAAATTCAGCGGGGGTTTTTTTACCGTAAAAATGTCTGCGAATACCTGCAAAAAAAACTCAGATCTTGAGCAGGTTTTTCTCTGTTCTCCTCAGACCCTCCCAGCGCCCCCCGCTGGCTGGACGTCATCAACATCAGCAGGAACAGCGCCGACCTGAAGTGGACGGCGCCGGAGCGCGACGGCGGCTCGCCCATCACCAACTACGTGGTGGAGAAGCGCGACGCCCGGCGGAAGGGCTGGCAGACGGTGGACACCACCGTCAAGGAGCTCAAGTACACGGTGACGCCGCTCAACGAGGGCTCGCTCTACGTCTTCCGCGTGGCCGCCGAGAACGCCGTGGGCGTCGGCCCCTTCTGTGAGCTGCCCGACTCGGTTCTGGCCAAAGATACGTTCAGTGAGTTTCCCGTCTTTCTTTTTTCACACAACCGTTCCAAAAGTTGGATTCTGCTCCGGCGCTAAAAAAAAGTAATTTGTCCGTTGTGTTCCAGCGACTCCCGGGCCGCCGTACGCCCTCGCCGTCAACGCCGTGACCAAGCGATACGTGGACCTGCAGTGGGAGGCGCCCAAAAACGACGGCGGCCGACCGATCCTCAAGTACGTCTTCGCCCGGAGATCTTTGCTGTCCCTCCAGCGCCGACCTTTTCTTTCCTTTGAACTTATTCTATTGTCTTTTAGAATAGTTACAAGACCTTTATTGTCTCTATACACATGCAATGAGATTGAAGCGACTCCAGCACCAGCGGAAATAGTGTCAAAATATCAATACGTGACATCAGCCAAAAGCCTCTGCGGTTCTGAGGCGACGTAATTGACAGAATTTTAACTTTTAGCTCTTTTTATTCTGTTCTGCTCTTTGTGTTGCATTTTCTTCATATGAAAATTGCTGAGTGATTGATTTTGTTGCATTGTGAACAAAAAAAAGGTGTCACAAGTGTTCCTTGTGAAGAGCAGGTTGCAGATTGTCTGTGCTGCTCCTCCTGCCCTGCAGGTATTCCCTGGAGAAGAAGGAGAAGCTGGGAACGCGCTGGGTCAAGTGCGGCAAGACGTCCGGACCCGACTGCAAGTACAGAGTGACGGACGTCATCGAGGGGACCGAGGTCCAGTTCCAGGTCAGCGCTGAGAACGAGGCCGGCATCGGTCACCCCAGCGAGCCCACAGAGATCCTCACCATTGAAGACCCTACAGGTTAGGCTCCTCCCCTCCCCCCACCTAGGGTTAGGGTTAGAGTTAGAGTTAGGGCTAACTCAAACCCTAACCCTCCCCACCAACCACACTCGAGTGAAATGTATCGACAGTATCTGGTGTAAATATTGATACATGAATATATAATTACTATATAGGGGTATATATGTTTTTACTTCTCCCTACTCCTTTTCAAGCATGTTTAATTATATTTTTATATTTTAGGAGTAGACTTGGATATAAAGATTTCAAACCAAATCCAAAAATCAAATCAAACTCTGGTCTCCTCGCCCCGCCACAGGTGTTCCGTCGGCACCGGTGGAACTGCACGTGACCGGTGCCAGCCGCGACTTCCTGTCTATCGCCTGGAAGCCCCCGCAGAGGGACGGCGGCTGCCCCGTCACCGGCTACCACGTGGAGATGTGCCTTGCCGGAACAGAGAAGTGGATGAGGGTCAACTCTCGTCCGGTCAAGGAACTCAAGTACCGCGTGGAGGAAGGCATCGTCCCGGAGAAGGAGTACATCCTGCGAGTGAGGGCCATCAACGCCGTGGGCGTCAGCGAGCCCTCCGACATCTCCGAGAACGTCTTCGCCAAAGAATCCGACTGTGAGCCCCCCCTGTTGGCCAGGCCTGCCTGCTGTCCGTGCACCTTCTCACCCCGGACCCTGGCACTGACCGGCTGAGCTTCCTGTGTTTTCTCCTCCAGGTAACCCAACGCTGGACTTCCAGACTCTGGACCTGGTGGTGGTAGAGACGGAGAAGTTGCACATCCCGGTTCCCTTCAGAGCCGTGCCCTCGCCCAGGGTCACCTGGCACAAAGACGGGAAGGAGCTGAAGGCTGACGAGCGCCTGGGCTTCAGGTCGGTGCACCGAGCCGACCGGATGTCAGAAAATCCTCCAGCCAACGCTGGTCGGTTGTGGTCTAACCCCTGACCTCTGACCCTGTCCCAACAGGAAGGAGTACACCTCCTGCCACCTGGAGGTGGACAGCAGCATTCACCCTGACGCCGGTCAGTACAAAGTGACCCTGGAGAACAAACTGGGAGCGGCCAGCGCTACCATCAACGTCAAAGTCATCGGTACTGTCAGAATCCAGCATGTTTACACCCTAGTTTTGACTCCTTGTCGGCTTTTTTTTTTTCTTCTTTTTTTTAAAAAAAAAGAAACTATTCTTGTCCTCTGTGTTTAGGTCTTCCTGGTCCCTGCAAGGAAATTGTGGCCTCTGAAATCACAAAAAGTTCATGCAAGCTGTCCTGGGATCCTCCAGACTTTGACGGCGGCAGCCCCGTTGTCCACTACGTGCTGCAGGTCAGTATCGCGGTTCTGGTCCCACGGCAGCTCGAGGCTGCACTGGGTCACAAGCAGAAGCTGATTTTGCCCCTACGTCTTGATGTGCGTGTGCAGCGCCGTGAGGCTGGCAGGAGGACGTATGTCAACATGATGTCGGGTGAGAACAAAGTGAGCTGGAATGTGAAGGACCTCATCCCCAACGGAGAGTACTACTTCCGCGTCCAGGCGGTCAACAAGATTGGTGGTGGAGAATTCATCGAGCTCCGGAACCCGGTCATCGCTGAGGACCAGAAACGTAAGAGTTTGGGATTCGTAGCAATGGTTCTAGCGCTAGTCTATGAGCATTATCAGAGTTTTTTTTTTTTTTTAAATGGAAGTTAGAAGTTGATACGAGTTGTTCATTAAAAAAGAACGTCCAGAAACTTTTGAGGCTTATAATTCCGAAGAACTTGAGCCTGAACTTCAAGGATGATTCCCTGCAGACGCCCCGGATCCACCTGTGGACGTAGAGACTCACAACCCCACCTCCAGCACCATCACCCTGACCTGGAAGCCTCCCATGTACGATGGCGGCTGCAAAATCATGGGCTACGTCCTGGAGAAACAGCAAAAGGGCGACGACAAGTGGGAGCGCTGCAACGACTTCCTGGTGCCGGTCCTGTCCTACACTGTCAGAGGCCTGACGGAGGCCAAGAGCTATTCCTTCAGGGTCCGGGCGGAGAACGCCGCCGGGGTCAGCGAGCCCTCGCGCAACACGCCTTTTGTTAAAGCCTCAGACGCTGTTGGTAAGGATCTAACAACGCTAATGTCTTCCTGCACTCCTACATGTTCAGGACAAGTGAAGAAGAAATTATCTCTCTTGCAGATCCTCCCAAGGTCTTCCTGAGCGGCAGCCTGCAGTCTGGCCTCAGCGTGAAACGAGGCAGCGAGATCTCCCTCACGGCCAACATCTCTGGCTCCCCCTATCCTGAGATCACCTGGTACTGGAACAACCAGGTGATCCAGCCAGAGCCTCTTCGCAAGAGGCCCGAAAAAGCCCTGAGGAAGAAGGTTGAAAAGAAGGAGGAGGAGCAGAAGGAAGTGGTGGCAGAGGCCGAAAAGAAAGACGAGAAGGAGGTGAAGGAAGGAGAGGACAAGAAGAAGGAAGGAGAGGACAAGAAGAAGGAAGGAGAGGAGGAGGAGAAGAAGGCGGCAGAGGAGAAGAAGGAGGAGGAGGCTGCAGAGCCAGAGGTGGAGGAGCCGGACTACCCCACCATTAACGAACGCCTTGCCGTGGACAACAGACGGAGGGGAACCTCCTCCATTGTGGTCAGAGACTCGATCCGGGCCGACCACGGTGTCTACACTGTGAAGGTGGAGAATGACCACGGCACCGCCTCGGCCACCTGCGAGGTCAACATTCTCGGTAGGACTTGCAGATTTCCGACTGATTCCCTATTTGCATTCTAATGACAGATAAAAGTGTGTACTTATTTTGGAGGTTTGCACCAGTCTAGAATCTAAGCAGAGTTCTCTTCTAATCAGCTACTTTTATACATTTCTAAAAACTTTTTGCAGATACTCCTGGGCCTCCTCTGAACTTTAGATTTGAGGAAGTGAGGAAGAACTCTGTGATTTGTAAGTGGGATCCTCCAATGGACGACGGCGGCAGTGAGATCCTCAATTACATCCTGGAGAAGAAGGACAACTCCAAGCTGGAGATCGGCTGGAGCTGCGTCACTTCCACACTAAGAGGATGCCGCTACCTGGTGCCCAAGCTCATTGAGAAGAAGGAGTACATCTTCAGGGTGACGGCAGAGAACAAGTACGGCGCCGGGCCGCACTGCGTCTCCAAACCGCTGGTAGCCAAGAATCCTTTCGGTACGGACACGGATAACTTCTCTCTGCAGCTTCGCTGATGATGTCACTTTTTTGACAAACCAGTTCCTTGAACATCTTCTTCCACAGAGCTTCCAGGTGTTCCTGAGAAACCACAGATTGAGGACGTCACAGCCAACAGCATGCTGGTCACCTGGCAGGAACCGGACGATCATGGCAGCCCCATCCTGGGATACTGGGTGGAGAAGCGAGAGATCAACAGTTCCCACTGGGCGCGTGTCAACCGGTGAGGAAACTTAACCCTCTCAACATCTCACCTGTGTCTTGCAAACATCCTGAAAGTCTGCTCATACTGGCACCTGTTTGTTGTTCTCCAGAGACATGGTCCCGGACACTGAGCTCAATGTCGAGGGTCTGCTCGAGGGCCTGACTTACATCTTCAGGGTGGCAGCTGAGAACCAGGCTGGGCCTGGAAAGTTCAGCGTCCCCTCTGACCCAAAGACAGCCCAGGCTCCAATCTGTACGTACACTGCGTCTGAAGGCCTGATTGCGCTCTGCTTCACTTTGCACCTTCAGATCGATGATTGCTGCCACCTGCAGTTTGAGAGTAAAACTCTTGTGCTAATGGAGACGCAGGACAGACTAAATATGCTTCTTCTCTTGTCCTGCAGCACCTCCTGGACCTCCTGCCCCCAGAGTGGTGGAGACCACAGACCACTCCATCGATGTGGAGTGGGACCCACCAGCAGACAACGGCGGCGGAGAGATCTTGGGATACCACGTTGACAAGGTCAGTTAGTTTCAGCTCTTCCCTAAAATCCTCATTCCCCTTCAACCTTCATGATGTCCTGCTGTTTTCCTCCAGGCCATGGCTGGAACCAAAGACTGGTCCAGGTCCACAGAGCGTCCCTGGAAGAGCCGGGCCTTCACCGTCTATGGAGTCCGTGAAGGAGCCAAATACCAGGTCCGAGTCATTGCCTGCAACGCTGCTGGAGAGGGAACACCCGGATTCACAGAGTCCGTGTTTGTCAGGAATCCAGCAGGTCTGTCAGAAACGCACACCTAAACATTTCAAATATCTTCTGAATCAGCGTTGACCCAGTCACCTAATTTGTTTTGTTTTTCCCTGTGGGTCCTGCTTGGCGAAAACAGAGAAGCCTGTGATTGACCTTGAGCTGTCTGTCAAGAATGGTATTGTCATCAGAGCCGGCGAGACCCTCAGGGTCCCGGCCACGGTCACAGGTAAACCCTACCCGTCCATCACTTGGACCATCAATGACTCTAAACCGGACAAGGACCGCGTGGAGGTCGTCGCCGAAGGTAACGACAGCGTCGTCGTGATCAAGAATGTTCAAAGGAAGGACTGTGGAAAGTACCACATCTCTGCCTGCAACCCAAGTGGCATCAAAGCTGCTTCCATCAGAGTGGAGGTCATGGGTGAGTACAAGTCAAGTCAAGGAGGAGAACGTCTCAGCTTCATAGTGGAAGCTAAGTCAATAAAAAACATGAACCCCCTTTTAATTTAACTTCTTAGATGTTCCTGGACCCATTACGGACTTGAAACCTGTCGTGGTCACCCGCAAAATGATCTTCCTGAACTGGGACGACCCCGAGGACGATGGCGGCAGCGACTTGACGGGCTTCATTGTGGAGAGACGGGACGCCAAGATGCACACGTGGAGGCAGCCAATCGAAACGGCCTCATCCAAGTGCGAGTGTGTTGGCATCATGGAAGGGCAGGAGTACATGTTCCGTGTCATTGCCAAGAACAAGTACGGCATGGGCCCCCCTGTGGAGCTGGGACCTATCAAGGCTGTGGATCCACAGGGTGAGTCCCAGTCACCTAAAACCCGGAGAGCAAAACCTGAAAGTTCTGCGCAGGGTCAGACGATGGCTTTGTGAATGTAGAAGGGTTAAGTTGAGGCCAGTGGACTTGCAAACTGTAAGATCTTGAAGATTGCACAAACAACTCCAGTGGCCTCTACTTAGCCCTTCTAACATAAAGACGACCTGGACGACTGAGAATCTACACCTTCACAGACACGATGGAATTTGTTACTTAATGTGGGTATTTTGCCGTGTGTTGTAGGTCCTCCATCCTACCCCGAGAAGTTCCACTACACCGAACGCACCAAGAACTCCGTCACGCTGGCCTGGAAGCCACCGCGTAACGACGGCGGAAGCCCAGTCATTGGCTACTTTCTGGAGAAGAAGAGGCAGGACCAGCCGGCCTTCGAGCCCTGCAACACGGAAATCTGCCCCAACATGACCATGACGGTGGAGGGCCTGGATGAGTCCTGGATGTACGAATTCAGGATTAAGTGCGCCAACCTGATCGGAGAGAGCGAGCCGTCCATCCCGCTCACTGTGGTCATTCAGGATGACGAGGGTGAGCGTGACGCCCCACAAGTAACACATTGTATTGGAACATGGCTTGTCCAATATAACGTGTCATATTTAGGATGTCAGGACCCCCGTGACCCTGAACAGGAATAAGCGGGTATAGAAAATGAATGAATGAAAGATCCTCAACTTGATCTGACATAAAAATGTCCAGGAAACATAAGGAACGAGAGTTCAGTCTGTTACTGTGGAAGCTAGCCATGCTAACAGGTGTTTTTTGGGTCTGTTAGTGGCTCCTGAGATCCACATGCTGAAGCACTTCAAGGGAGATGCCATCACTGTGAGGAAGGGTGAGCCCATCGAGATCCCCGCCGATGTCCTGGGCCTCCCTATCCCCAAGGTCGAGTGGTCCAAGGACGACGTCGTGATGGAGACGCCCACCGAGACTCTGCTCATGGAGACAAAGGAGACCGGCAGAATGAACTGCAAGACCAAGCTGTCCATCCCGGCAGCCAACAGGAAGGACCGTGGCGTCTACACAGTTTTGGCCTCCAACAACATGGGCTCTGCCAAGCACAGCATCACCGTCATGGTGTTGGGTGAGTTGTTGTTGAGACTTACCAGCAGCTCCTGTGTCGCTATGTGAAGTTTAGTGTGCTCTAAAAGTCTTCCCTGTCACACCAGACCGACCTCTGCCACCGAGGAACGTGACGGTGTCCAATATCAAGGCTGAGTCTTGCTACCTCCACTGGGACGCTCCTCTGGACAACGGCGGCAGTGAGCTGACAAACTACATTGTTGAGAAGATGGAAGTGATGAAAGACGAGCCAGAACTGGAGGAGGGACAGGAGGCTCCTCCTGAACCACAGTGGGTGGAGGTCACCAACACCATCATTGACAAGAAATACGGCGTACGTCCCCCGGCTTTAGCAGTGAAAAAGCACAATTGGTCTCTAGAGCTAACTTTAAGATCTGATGGCAAAGTCACTTCCTGTCCCTGCAGCTTTGGAACCTCGAGACCAACAAGACCTACCTGTTCAGAGTCAGAGCTGAGAACCGCTACGGCAAATCTGACCCATGCGCTACTGAGGAAGTCCAAATCGTGGACCCGATGGGACTCCCTGGACCACCGGAGAAGCCGGCTATTGCAGAGTACTCCAAGACTTCCATGACCCTGACCTGGGAGCCACCCAGGGACAACGGTGGCTCCATGATCATTGGCTACTGGCTGGAGAAGAGGGAGAAGGGCACCGACTACTGGGCCAGAGTGAACAAGATGCCCGTCACCAAGAGAGGCATAAAGGGTTGGGAGTACCAGGTGTGCAGCTGGAGCCATGTTCACTGGTGATGTTGGTCCACGTTGAGTCCGTGCATATCTCAAAGAGTTCTCACATCGCTCCTCTGATTGTTTCCAGATAACTCGTCTGATCGAAGGGACAGAATACGAGTTCAGGGTCGCCGCCTCCAACTCTGCAGGAATGGGACCCTTCAGCTCCCCCTCAGACTCTGCCTTCGCCGTGGACCCACTCAGTGAGTGACAGTGATTATTGTTTCCTTGAGTTGGGCCCTTCAAAGCTGTATTGGCTGTAACTCAGCTCTGAACCTCCTTCCAGCTCCACCCAGCATGCCTGCAGCTCCTGTGGTGGCTGACAAGACCAAGTACAGTGTCACTCTGTCCTGGAAGCCACCAGAGAAGGACGGGGGAAGCCCCATCAAGGGGTACATTATCCAGATTCAGGATGAGGGTCAATCTGACTGGGTGCGCGTCAATGACCCAGAATCCCTTCATCCCACCACTGAGTTCACCGTGCCCAGCCTGCGGGCACTTAAACGCCACCGCTTCAGGATCATTGCCGTCAATGACATTGGAGAGTCGGACCCCAGCCCGAGGACCAGCGAGGTCCTGGTGGAAGACATCCAGCGTGAGTCTACTTTGGACAAGATTGGAGGACAAGCGCTTTTGTGGGCTTCTTCTCTGTCACTCACCTTTTTGTACTCTGACTCCACAGTCCCTCCTTCGATAAGCATTGATGTGATGGCTGATGACCTGCTGTGCATCCGTGCCGGCGACCCCATCAGGATCCCTGCCACCATCAAGGGCCGCCCCGCCCCAAAAGTCACCTGGGACTTTGACGGCAAAGCCAAGTCGCACAAGAAGAACAAGCTGCACACGTTGCCCGTCGACTCTGAGGTGAAGCCGAGTTCCACAGAGCTGCGGAGTCTTCCCCTCAGCAGCAGGTCGACTTACTCATCTTTGTGTGTCCAGGTCGAGTCCACTGACACCACATCTGTGGTGAGCATCCCCGTCAGTCTGAGGAGCCACTCTGGGCGCTACACCATCACTGCCAAGAACAAGTCTGGACAGAAGCACGTCAACGTCAGAGTCATTGTACTTGGTAGGAGTCACACCACGTCTAAGAAGGACCTCGGCACCTTCAGCACACTGAGCCGATTGACATTTTTCCTCTTGCCCTTAGATGTTCCTGGGCCTCCCAAGGACCTCAGGGTCACCGACATCACCCACTCCACCATGAGGCTGATCTGGAAGCTTCCTGACAATGATGGAGGGGAAAGAATCAAGAGCTACTTTATTGAGAAGAAGTGTGTCACTGACAAAGCCTGGACCAAGGTGAGCAGCTCTGCCCGTGTTTTTAATTCACATGAGCTTTTTTTTGGTTGGTGCACTGCAGCAGGTGACCTGACGGGGTTTGGCTGATCTGTTTCAGGTCAACGCAGCCTGTGCCAGCCAGGCCTTTGTGGTGCCAGGACTGCTGGAGGGTCAGGACTACCTGTTCAGGGTGCGAGCAGAGAACAGACTCGGCTTTGGTCCCTATACCATGACCAGCGACCCAGCCAGAGCCAGAGACCCCATCTGTGAGCATGCCCACCCTCCCATCCCCCACTGACAGATCCAGTGCACAGCCACTGGCACTCAGATCTCACTGACTTGACCCTCTTCCTCCTCCACCTCTTCCTCAGACCCTCCCGACCCCCCCACCAAGGTGAGGGTCAACCTGGTGACCAAGAGCACCGTGACTCTGACCTGGGAGGCCCCCAAGAACAATGGCGGCTCTCCGGTCACACATTACGTCATCGAGCGCCTGAGCTGGGACACCAGCGGCAAGGAGAAGGAGACGTGGAAGCAGTGCAACAAGAGAGACGTGGAGGAACTCACCTTTGTGGTGGAGGACCTGAAAGAGGTGAGTGCTGCAGTGTGACCCTTAGGTGACCTTCCACCAAGGTTTCTGCTGCTTCAATGAGATTATCAAGCAGTTTCTGGCTGAAATACAAATTTTAGCCCCATAGCCAGATGGATGTTCCTGTTCCTGGCATAAAACCTGGCGTTAGTGTCACCACATTAAGGATTCTGTAAAGTCGACGGTACTTGTAGGCTGTAGACTCATTGGTGACGTCTTTTACTTGCAGGGAGGTGAATACGAGTTCAGGGTGAAAGCTGTGAACGCTGCTGGACCCAGCAGACCCTCGGCCACCGCCGGACCGTTGGTCATCAAGGATCAGACCTGTGAGTGGCCAGCAGCACAGAAACCTGCTTCTTCTCAACGCACTGCACCCTTCCTAGAGTTAAATAGAGGTTTTTTTTCCATCAATTACCAATAAATCTGTCTTCAGGTGCTCCCACCATTGACATGCGAGAGGTTTTGGAGGGCGAGGAGGACTGCGATGTCAGCATGGTGGCCAAGGTGAGCGGATGTCCCTTCCCCACGCTCACCTGGCAGCGGGCCAGCATGGCCAAGCCTGAGGAAAAGACTGCCGTCCAGTACGACCAGCACATGAACAAACTGGTGACACACGACAAGTGCACACTGCTCATCCAGCAGGCCAGCAGGCTGGACAGTGCCCTGTACAGCCTGACAGCCAGCAACAGCCTGGGCACCGTCACCAAGGACATCAAGCTCTTTGTTCTCGGTGAGAAAACTCAACTTTCACATAATGTTGCCTCGGCTGGTTGCCTCTTGTCATGTCCCATTAATCCTCCACTGCTCCCTCCTCCTCCTGCCATGGCACCTCCTATAGGACCACCTGGTCCACCCGTGGGGCCCCTCAAGTTCACTGAGGTGTTTGCCGAAAGGATCGGCCTGGCCTGGAACCCTCCCCTCGACGACGGTGGATCCAAGATCACCAACTATGTGGTGGAGAAGCGCGAAGACAACAGGAAGTCCTGGGTCCACGTCACTAACGACCCCAAAGAGTGCGCCTACGTGGTGACCCGGCTGACGGAGAACCACACATACGAGTTCAGAGTCATGGCACAGAACAAGTTTGGTGTGGGACCAGCAGTGGTCAGCGAACCCGAGAAGGCCAGAAACCTCTTCAGTAAGTTCACACCGCACTGTCTTTCCCTCTCAAGTGTTTTCATTTTCTTCACGATAAATATTTGGTGCTGTATTTATGTGAAGATGTCACTTAAAAAAAAAACAATTGCGTAGATCCCTCACACTTGACTGACACTGACACCTTCTGCAGCCGTTCCTGGTCAGTGTGAGAAACCGACCGTGACCGAGGTCTGTCTGGAGTCAATGACCGTCAACTGGGACGAGCCCAAGTACGATGGTGGCTCACCGGTCACCGGCTACTTCATCGAGAAGAAGGAGACCACCTCCAAGCGTTGGAGCCGCGTGAGCCGCGACCCGATCCGGGCACTGCCACTGGGCAACAACTGGGATGTCAGCGGCCTGCTGGAGGGCTCCATGTACCAGTTCCGGGTCATCGCCATCAACGCCGCCGGCTGCGGGTTGCCCAGCGTGCCCTCTGACCCCGTCCTCTGCAGGGACCCCATCAGTAAGAGCCACTTCCTTTGTTGGCCACACCCCCAGGGATCAACACAGCAAAAGAGAAACTGACTGAGATGTTGCTGGAAATTTTGTGTGTGTGTGTGTGTGTGTGTGTGTGTGTGTGTGCGCGCGATGAACAGAACCCCCTGGACCGCCGACTCCAAAGGTGATCGACTGGACCAAGTCGACCGTTGAGCTGGAGTGGATCCCTCCCACTGTGGATGGAGGGTCAAAGGTCACAGGCTACATCGTGGAGTTTAAGGAGGTGGACAAGCAGGAGGAAGAGAAGAAGGCGCAGAGGAAGCTCCTCTTGCTCAGCGAGACTGAGGAGGAGAAGGAGCCTGAGGGCGAGGAACCCTGGGAGAAGGTAGGAAGCTCTCCTCCTTCTGTGTTGGAACTGACACTGAGGAAAAAAAGACGTATGAAAACACAGCAAAGTATCACAACTTTTCTGCTATGTCTGTCTTCAGGCCAAGGACACAGAGATCAGAGGAACCAAGTTCGTGGTGGCCGGCCTGAAGGAAGGAGGTCTGTATCGCTTCAGAGTGCGAGCCGTCAACGCTGCCGGAGAAGGTGACCCGGGGTTGGTGTCTGAGCTGATCGAGGTCAAAGACCGAACCAGTGAGTGTCTGACTTGTGGTGAGATGTCAGCTGGTGTGACCGACAGCAGAACCTCTTACTAAATACACACCAATCTCCCTCAGTTCCACCTGAAATGGATCTGGACGCCTCAGTCAAGGAGAAGATCGTGGTCCACGCTGGTGGAACCATTCGCATCATTGCCTATGTGTCCGGGAAACCCGCCCCTCAGATCACCTGGTGTCGGGATGATGGCGAGGTTCCCAAAGAGGCCGTGGTGGAGACCACTGGCATCTCCAATTCACTGGTCATCAAGAACTGCAGACGCCAACACCAGGGCATCTACACACTGAGTGCCAAGAACGAGGGAGGAGAGAGGAAGAAGGCCGTCATCGTTGAGGTTCTGGGTGAGTACAGCAGGCCGGTTCAGCCCAGCGGTCAGAGCCTTCTGTTGGTCAGGATGCTAAACAAAGTTCTCTGTGTCCACCAGATGTCCCTGGCCCAGTCGGGCTCCCATTCGCCGGCGAGAACCTGACCAGCGACTCCTGCAGGCTCACCTGGTACTCTCCGGAGGATGACGGTGGCTCCGCCATCACCAACTATATCATTGAAAAGAGGGAGTCCGACCGTATGGGCTGGACTTCGGTGTCCTACACCGTGACCAGGAACAACGCCGTGGTCCAGGGACTCATCGACGGAAAGGGCTACTTCTTCAGGATCGCAGCGGAGAACATCATTGGCATGGGGCCATTCATCGAAACAGACAAGATGGTTCTCATCAAGGACCCAATCTGTACGTCCCACTAGGAACTTTTGTTTTTGTTTGATTTTGTTGGTTTTATGACTAAAAATTGTCACGTTTTTTCCTCGTTCCAGTTCAGATTTTTTGCTTAAAAATTCCAGAACCTCAGTTCTTTTGTGATTGACCTTCATCCAGGATGAAAGGCTGTGACATGCTAATGCTCTGACGGTGCTTCTGTCTCTTTCCTAGCCATCCCAGAGCGTCCAGAGGATCTCATCATCACTGCTGTCACCAAAGATTCCATCTCCGTGGCCTGGAGGCCTCCCAAGTATGACGGCGGCGCCGAAGTCACAGAGTACGTCCTGGAGTCCCGCATGGTCGGCCGCGATAGCTTTGTGCGAGTGGGCGGCGATGACAAGCTGATGGACAGGAAGTTCACACTGACGGGACTGAAGGACGGTTCCAGCCACGAGTTCAGAGTCTCTGCCGTCAACCAGGTGGGACGGGGGAAACCGTCCTTTGCCACCAAACCCATCCAGTGCAAAGACGAGCTAGGTGAGTCCCGTGCAGCGCTGAAAGTTCAACACGTCAACACTTTATCCTCTCTTCCACTAAATATACGTTGTATTCTCGTGTGAAATCATCACTTTGTTCCCAACTTGTCGCAGAACCACCAACTCTGGACATGGACATCAGGGAGAAGATGATGGTCAAGGTGGGCGACAGCTGTACACTGTCCGGCCGCTACAGCGGCAAGCCGGCTCCCACCATCGCCTGGTCCAAGAACGACGAGGAGCTAAAGGCGGACGAGGAGATCAGCCTCCACAGCACCGCTCGTCACCTCAGCCTCACTGTCAACAAGGCCAAGAGAGAGCACAGCGGCTGCTATGGCGTCACTGTGGAGAACGCTGCCGGCTCCCGCACGGGGGTCTGCACCATCACTGTGGTCGGTACGTATCCATGCCCCCACCTGGCACCCAGAAGCACAAGAGTCAGTGTTCAATAGTTAGTATTACCTCCTTCCATCAGCAGGGGGCGCTGTCATTCGACTCGAAAAAATAACCAGAGGGCTGAAAAAACATCAGCAGACTCAATGTCTGCTGATAACGATAATGTTAATAATAAAAGTCTTTTCATTTCAAATAATTATTATTTTTATCACTTCTTGTAGGTGCAAATATAAAACATGAGTGAAATAAAACATTTTAATCCAGAAACAATTTGGTATTTCAATGGCCTCTTGGTTTAAAAGAAGTTTTAAAGCAGGAGATTAAATTACGCTTTCACGATTCCTCTCCTCAGACCGTCCTCAGGCACCAGAGGGCCCCGTTGTCTTCGACGAGGTCTACAGGAACCACATGGTCATCTCCTGGAATCCTCCCCTGGATGACGGCGGCTGTGCCATCTCCAACTACATCATCGAGAAGAGGGACACCAACAGGGACCTGTGGATGCCCGTCACCTCCTCCTGCACCAGGACCACCTGCAGGGTGAGAACAAATGAAATCGAGATGCAGATTCTTTGAAACAATTAAAAATATTGTTAATCGCTGCATTTAATTTATTGTATTTTAATCCATTTAATTCTAAAACCAATTGTCTTGTTTGTTCAGGTGCCGAAACTGATCGAAGGTCGTGAATACATCATCCGCATCATGGCCCAGAACATTTATGGCATCAGTGACCCTCTGCTGTCAGCCGAGACCAAGGCCAGAGACATATTCAGTAAGTCCCCCACCCAGACCACACCTCAGAACCGGGCCCTGTCTCCCCTATGGTGTTTCATCAATGCAACCACTGCTGTTTGTCTGTCATCACAGAGGTGCCTGATGCCCCGAGACAGCCGGTCATCAAGGAGGTCTACCATGACTCTGCCCTCGTCAGCTGGGAGCCTCCCGCCGACGGAGGGAAGCCAATCACAGGCTACATTGTGGAGAGGAAAGAGACGATGGCCAACAGGTGGGGCCCGCAAATACATTCAGCTGACCCTGAGTTAAAGTCGAAAAAAGTGCATTTCTGGCCATGAGAGAAGTTTCAGCCACTGAGTTCACAGCAAACTAAATTATAACATCTTCTTTTAAAAGAGCTCAAATAAAAGATGGAAATCCTCTCGGCAGTCCGGTACTGCCTATCAGAGCCTCTGGACAAACTCTGTTCTGATCTGTTGTGCTCAGGTGGGTGCGTTGCAACACGGAGAAGATCCATCCAAAGGTGGAATACTGGGTTACGGAGCTGCTGCAAGGTTGCGAGTATGAATTCAGAGTCAGCGCTGAGAATGAGGTGGGTGCTGGAGACCCCAGCCCACCTTCCAAACCTGTCTTCGCCAAAGATCCAATCAGTAAGTTCTCACCCAGACAGTGATGTTCTTGCCATCGGCCTCTGTGTCCACTAAGAGTTGCCCTCTGTCCTGTGTCTCCAGTCAAACCAGGTCCACCAGTGAACCTGCAGGCCATTGACTTCACCAAGGAGTCTGTGACTCTGACATGGCAGCCACCCACTGACACTGGCAGGGGAAAGATTTTCGGGTACCTGCTGGAGTTCCAGATGGCTGGAGAAGAGGAGTGGACCAAGGTGAGGCAGCTTTCCTTCCAAACAGGAAGCGGCCGTCACTGCATTCAGCCGTAGTTTTAAGGCTGAACTCTTGGTTCCGCCCACAGGTGAACCACACTCCAGACTCCTGCCAGGAGACCAAGTTTAAGGTGATCAACCTAGAGGATGGAGCTTTGTACCGATTCAGAGTCATGGCTGTGAACGCTGCCGGAGAGTCAGATCCCACCAACCTCAAGGAGCCAATCAGAGCGCAGGACAGACTCGGTGCGTCATCGCCTCAGCTTTCTTGTCTTACTCATCTTTGTTGTCTTACTCTTTTATTTATATTGTTTCTCACACACTTGTTTCCTGTCCACAGAGCCCCCAGAGCTGATCCTGGATGCAGGAATGACCCGAGAGGTGAAGGCCATGGCAGGAACTCACATCAGCCTGATGGCCACAATCAAGGGCGTCCCCTTCCCCACCGTCACCTGGAAGAAGAACGAAGCTGAAGTGCCTGCCAGGGCTGACATTGAGACCAACCAGATAGGCACCAAGCTGGAGATGAGGTTCTGCCATCGTGGAGACTGTGGAGACTACACCCTGACAGTGGAGAACCCAGCTGGATCCAAGACAGTGACATGTACTGTTCTGGTTCTGGGTAAGAGATACACCCTTCCCGTCTGATAATCACCCTCCCGGAAACCTGCTTCACTCCTGACTGCCCTTCTGTTGTTCAGATAAACCTGGTCCCATCCAGCACCTTCGCGTGTCTGATGTCAGGAGTGACTCCGCCTATCTGTCATGGAAAGATCCAGAGGACAACGGCGGTACTCGCATCACTAACTTTGTGGTGGAAAAGAAAGACACCGCATCCACTCAGTGGGTGCCTGTGTGCTCCACGTCCAAGAAGCGCAGCATGATGCTGAAACACCTGATGGAGGGAACTTCCTACTCATTCAGAGTCGCTGCTGAGAACCAGTACGGTCGCAGCGAATATGTGGAGACGCCTAAAGCCATCAAGGCCATGAACCCTCTTTGTGAGTAACTCCCTGTTGATAAGCAGCTGTGAGGTGGCCTTGGCACATTGAGAACAGAAATAATGTCCAAAGATTATTAGCTTAGTGTACATGTGCTGACATGAAAAACGTCTCACTGAATTGTAATATTTAAATTGTAGGTGCAGTTAAAGGTGTAAAAATAGAAGTGAGTGTATTCCTATGCTTTAAAGGTCAATGAGTTAAGAACCCTGCTGTCCTATTTCAGTCCCCCCTGGTCCTCCCAAAGACCTGCACCACACCGACGTGGACAAGACTGAAGTGTGGTTGGTCTGGAACTGGCCCGACCGCAATGGTGGAAGTGAGATCACTGGATTCTTTGTAGAGTATCAGGAGGAGGGAGTGAAGGAGTGGGACGAGTGGAAGACAGTCAGCATCCCTGAGACCCACGTGACAGGCTTGGAGGAGGGCAAGACCTACCGCTTCAGAGTGAGGGCTGAGAACGCAATCGGCCTGAGCAGACCAGACACCACTGTGCCTATCCTCTGCCAGGAGAAACTGGGTGAGTCACATCACATCAGGCACACCTTACTGCAATGGTTCTGTATCTCCGGTCTAGATGTAGGAATCATTGCAGTTCAGTTGAGAGACTGAATATGCCATTAATGTGTAAACAATAGAGAGCTTTTAGGACCAACAGTGTTCCCTGCCTCACCAGCTCTGTCTGTATTTCCACAGTGCCTCCTGTTCTGGAGGTGGATGTCAAGCTTACGGAAGGTATCATCGTAAAGGCTGGCACCACTATCAGACTTCCAGCTATCATGAGGGGAATCCCTGTCCCCACTGCCAAGTGGACCATTGAAGGAGAGGAGATTGTCAGCGAGGGAAACACAAAGATCGACACGGACAACTTCTCCACAGTGCTCAGCATCAATGAGTGCACTAGGAACCACAGCGGCACCTACCTGCTCACTGTGTCCAACCCAGCTGGAACCAAGACCGCTGCTCTGAACGTGACTGTACTGGATGTTCCTGCTGCGCCCATTGGCCCCATTGACATCCTGGAGGTCACTCCAGACTCCATGATGATTGAATGGCGTCCGCCAAAGGATGATGGAGGCAGTCCTATCACCAACTACATTGTTGAGAAGAGAGAGTCCAACAAGGAGACGTGGGGAGGTGTGAGCTCCAGCAGCCTTGCCACCAACATCAACATCACCCGCCTTCAGAAGGGCGTGGAGTACGTGGTCCGTGTCCGTGCCCAGAACAAGATGGGTATCGGTGCGCCACTGGAAAGTAAACCGACTGTTGCCGAGCACTCCTTCATGCCACCCAGCCCACCTGGCAAACCACAGCCCTCTGATGTCTCAGAGGACGCCGTCACACTCGGCTGGACCATGCCCCTCAGTGACGGCGGCAGCCAGATCACTGGCTACATTATTGAGCGCAGACACACAGGAGGAAAATGGATCCGTGTCAACAAGACACCATGCAAGGAGATGAGGTACAGAGTCCTGGGCCTGTTTGAGGGCAGCGAGTATGAGTTCAGGGTATTTGCTGAGAATATTGCTGGCTACAGTGGCCCCTCCCCCATCTCTGATCCCTGCAAGCCCTGCAGGCCAATCACTGTCCCCAGTCCTCCAGTCAACCCTAAAATTAAGGATTACAGCAAGAGCACCGCTGACTTGGTGTGGATGAAGCCAACCAAAGATGGAGGCAGCCCCATCCTTGGCTACACCGTGGAAATGAAGAAGGCTGACACTGAAGAATGGAAAAAACTCAACCAGGAGGACTTCATTAAACAATGTGCCTACAAGGTCAAGTGCCTGGAGGAGGGAGAGACCTACAGATTCAGGGTCTTTGCCTCAAATATGATTGGAGACGGAGAGTCCAGAGAAATCCCAGAGTCCGTTACAGCAAAGGACATCCTCATCCCTCCAGAAATTGAGATGGAGGCCACATGTCGTGAGCGTGTCACTGTGCGCGTTGGACACAATATCAATATTATTGGCTACATCAAAGCCCGCCCGGACCCAGAAGTGCTTTGGTCAAAGGAAGAGGTTGTTCTGGAGAATAGCAAACGTGTTACCGTCATGCAGAATTTGCCTGTGGTACACCTGAGGATCAAGGAGGCCACAAGAGCCGACCACGGCAAATACGTGCTGAAGGCCTCAAATGAAGGTGGCGAGGCATCCTGTGTCATCACTGTGAATGTGCTTGACAGACCGAGTCACTGCCAGAATCTGCATTTGACCTATGTCACCAAAGATTCTTGCATGATCAACTGGGAGACCCCTGTCGACAACGGTGGATCTGAGATCACCAACTACATAGTGGAGTGCCGCGAGCCCAGCATCAGTATGTGGTCAATGGTCTCTTCCAACTGCACCAACCGCAAGATCAAGACCAAGCTGATGGAGGGCCATGAGTACCTGTTCCGCGTGTGTGCTGTAAACAAGATGGGACCAGGACCCACTGTGGAGACAAAGACACCTGTGCTGGCCATCGACCCCCTGGAGAAGCCGGGTGAACCTGAGAACTTCAGAGTCACAGACATTGGTAAAAACTATGTCCACCTGAGGTGGAGGAGGCCTGACTATGACGGAGGTAGCCCCAACCTGTCCTACAACCTGGAGCGCAAAGTCAGAGATGCAGAGGAGTGGGAGAAGCTCAACAGCGGCACACTCACAGACACCTTTTTCTTGGCTGACAAATGTGTTGAAAACCAGGTGTACACCTTCAGGTGAGTTGTTGTGCATTTGCTATATTGTCTTGAATATCATTACCTTCTCCAGATACTCATTGTCAACACTGATTTGGCTATTGTGTGTTCCAGGGTGCAGACTGTTAACGAAGGCGGAGAGAGTGCTTGGGTGAAACTCAGCGACATTGTGGTGAAAGAAGAGATCCAGAAACCCGTCATTGACCTGAAGCTCTCCGGAACCTTGACAGTGATGGTCGGAGAATCAGTCAGAATTGAGGCCGGCTTGAGGGGGAAACCTCAGCCTGAGGTGAAATGGACCAAAGACAAGGCCGTAGGTGACAACCCAAGAATCAGCTATGAGACTGGCACCGACTATTCCAAGTTCTTGTTGACCAAGTCCAGGCGCACAGACACTGGAAAATATGTCATCACTGCCACCAATTCAGCTGGCACCTTCACAGCCTATGCCAACGTCAATGTCTTAGATGTTCCAGGCCTAGTAAGAAATCTCAGGGTTACGGGCATCGGAGCAGACAAGTGCAGAGTGGTGTGGGACGGTCCGGAGGATGATGGTGGTTGTGAGGTGGACAGCTACATCCTGGAGAAATGCGAGACCAGGAGGATGGTTTGGTCAACATATTCTGCTTCTGTGGTCACACCGTACTGCAACATAACTCGTCTGGTGGAGGGCAATGAGTACATCTTCAGGGTGAGGGCTGAAAACAAGATGGGAACTGGTCCTTCCACTGAGACCAAGCCTGTTACCGTCAAGACTCAGTTCAACAGGCCCGGACCCCCTGAGGCACCAGAGGTCACAAAGGTGAGAAGAAGACTCTGTGTCTCCTTGGTCAGGGCACAGCTGACAGTTTACCAACTTGCTTATTTTGTTATTGTTGTGTTCCAGGTGAGTAAGGACGAAATGACAGTTGTCTGGGCTCCCCCTGAGAATGATGGTGGAAAGTCAATCACTGGATACATCCTGGAGAGGAAAGAGAAGAGAGCTGTCCGCTGGGTTCCATGCACCAAGAGCCCCATCTCAGAGAGGCGCATGAAAGTTGCTAATTTGATTCCCAACCATGAATACCAGTTCAGAGTAAAGGCTGAGAACGAAGTCGGCCTGGGAGATCCCAGCAAGCCCTGCAGACCAGTTGCAGCCAAAGATCCCATTGGTGAGTGCTTACCGTGGCTATTTTGCAAAGGCTTTCCTCATATTTGTCCCGAAGTCAGATAACGAGCACAGCTTGGAATTCTTGGATCGACCTGTGAGAATTTTGCACTGTAAATTCTTTTGGTGTTTCAGTATTTTGAATATTTGTTTTACTACCACCACCTGCAGAGCCACCCGGTCCCCCAGCTGGCCTGAAGGTGGGCGACAGCACCAAGACCTCAATCACCCTGTGCTGGTCCAAACCTGTGTATGATGGTGGCGCCCCCATCATTGGCTACAGCCTAGACATGAGGCTGAAGAGCGAGGCGGACCCTGAGAAGCCCACAGAGGGCTGGAAGAGAATTGACACCCACGGACCTCTGGTGTTAACAGAATTCACCATTGGCCAGCTGGATGAGAAGCAGGAGTATGACTTCAAGGTTTCTGCACAGAACCAGGTGGGCTGGGGACGCCATGCCTATCTGAAAGAGGCGGTCTTCCCCAAGGAGATCCTGGGTAAGAATCAGTAGCTCCAGGGATTCCCCTCGTTAGTGAGTGGTTTGTGGGAGAAAATCTCACCGCACTGTGTTTCCTTGACAACAGAGGCCCCAGAGATCGACCTGGATGCCAGTCTCAGGAAAGGTCTGGCTGTGAGAGCCGGCTGTCCAATCAGACTGTTTGCAGTGATAAGAGGAAGGCCTGCCCCCAAGGTGACCTGGAAACGTTTGGGAGTCGACAATGTGATCCGCAGAGGTCATGTGGACCAGGTCGACACTATGTCCTTCCTGGTCATCCCTGAAAGCACCAGGGAGGATTCTGGGAGATACTCGCTGACTCTGAGCAACTCTGCAGGAGAGAAAGCTGTATTTGTCCGTGTCAAAGTGCTTGGTGAGAAAGCTCTTCTCTTGAAAATTCACCTAGTTGATTAAGTCCTGTCACTGCCAAGCACAAAATTAATACATGGCACAAAATTGATTATGTTAATTTAATCTCCGCAGATACTCCTGGTCCTGTCGGCGGCCTGGATGCAACTGACATCACCAAGACAACAGCTCAGCTTTCCTGGCTGCCACCTGAGAATGACGGTGGCAGTCCCATCCTCAACTACATTGTGGAGAAACGTGAGGTGGACAGGAAGACCTGGAACAAATGCACAGAAGACCTTAAAAAGACCAGTTTCAAGGTGACCAACATGACACCAGGCATCGAGTACTACTTCAGAGTCATGGCCTGCAACAAATACGGCATTGGAGTTCCTCAGGACTCTCCGAAGTCCTACCTGGCTGTTGATCCCATCAGTGAGTAACCACTGCTTTTTTCCCTTTGCCTTGTTGTTCTTCTTCCCTCTAACACCTCCCGTCTTTTTTTTTTTCAGGTGAGCCTGACCCTCCAAAGAAGATGGACGTTCTGGAGATCACAAAGAACAGCGCCACATTAGGTTGGCTGAAGCCACTTAGAGATGGAGGAGCCAAGATTAATGGTTACGTGGTGGACTACCAGGAGGAGGGAGCACCTGAGGACAAGTGGACTCCTTACTCTGTTGTCAAAGATCTGACCATTGTTGTAGTTGGTCTAAAGGAAGGAAAGAAGTACAAGTTCAGAGTGGCGGCCAGGAACTCTGTGGGAGTCAGTCTGGCCCGAGAGGCCGAGGGAGTGTTCGAGGTCAAGGAGCAACTGAGTGAGTACCAGACACCAAGAGGTCAAGCCTGAGTCCTGGAGACAAATTGGCAGAAATGAACAACACGTGATTGTGTGACGTACTAACGTTTTTTCCTGTTTCCTCCCAGTGGCACCTAAAATCATTATGCCTGACGTCGTGACTGTCAGAGCAGGATCAAAAATGGTTGTTGAGGCCTTAGTGGCTGGTAAACCTGCACCCTTCTGCAAGTGGAAGCAGGGCAACGAGGACGTCCTGACTTCTGACCGCCTTTCCGTTGTCAAGACGCTGACAACTTGCACACTCATAATTAAAAATGTGAACAGAAAAGACAGTGGCTACTACAGCCTGTCAGCTGAGAACAGCACCAGCAAGGTCAACCAGATCCTGAGAGTCACTGTCATGGGTCAGTACAGGAAGAGCCCCTTAACATTTGACACTTTGACACTGTTGGTTAGTTTTTAAACATATATCTGTGCCTTGGTGCCTGCAGACATCCCAGGACCCCCTGAAGCACTGGAGATCACCGAACAGGACATTGATGCCTGCACACTCCTCTGGAACTCCCCGCAGGAAGATGGTGGAAGCAATATTACCAACTACATAGTGGAGAAGTGTGACGTCAGCCAGGGTGACTGGGTCACAGTGTCGTCATCGTGCACCAAAACCAGCTTTAGAATGACTAAGCTGACTCCCGGCAAAGAATATGGCTTCCGGGTGCGTGCCGAGAACAGACTTGGCATCTCTGAGCCCATCTACTCGGCCAAGATGATCGCTAGACATCCGTTTGGTAAGTGTTGCTCTTGGAAGAAACACATGTATCCATGTCCTGCATGCATGGCACAACACTGTTAACATCTGGCATTGTGTTTTCCACTCAGACCCACCCAGTGAGCCTCAGAACCTCCAGATCAACAAAATCAATAAAGACTTTGTCATCCTGTCCTGGGAGCGGCCCAGCAGCGACGGCGGCTCTCCCATCACCGGATACTGCATTGAGAAGAAGGAGAGGAACAGCCTTCTGTGGGTGAAGGCCAACGAGTCTGTGATCAAAGCCACCCAGTACACATGCACTGGCCTGATGGAGGGTCTGGAGTACACATTCAGGGTGTCGGCGCTGAACCTTGCTGGCCAGGGAAAACCTTGCAAGCAGACTGACTTCATCACTGCCAGGACCGCAGTTGGTAGGAACATTTTTTTCACACATCATTTCAGACTTGTTTTGGCATTTTTTTGACACGTACACATACAAGTTTCACATGTTTACAGGTTTTCAATGTCTAAATAGTAATCTAGCCAACAAAGTACTGCTGGAGTCATTTGATTTTTTGCAGGAAACACAAATTTGAGTGCTCTCCCCTGTATCACTTGAAGCTACAACCAACCCTGTTTCCATCCAGACCCACCAGGTAAACCGGAGGCCATGGATGTGACCAAGAGCTCTGTCTCGCTGGTCTGGAGCCGACCCAAGCATGATGGTGGCAGCAAGCTAATTGGCTACTACATGGAGTTCACCAAGCTTCCAGAGGAGAAGTGGACACGCTGCAATGCAAACTGCATGAACATCCAGACGGAGAGTTACGTGGTGACTGGACTAGAGGAGGGCCAGCAGTACCAGTTCAGAGTAATCGCCAAGACTGCCGTTAACGTCAGCCTGCCGTCCGAGCTGTCCAACCCCATCGCCGTCTTTGCAGAAAACGGTATGACGCTCAACCCTGGGCAGGACTGGTGAGGATAAATGCAATTCTCAGACAAAAGTAACACTTTTTCTCTCTCCTCACTTGCAGTGCCTCCACGTGTGGACCTGGGTGTCGACATGAAAAACCTGATTGTTGTGAAAGCTGGAGAGAACGTGTTCCTGGACGCCGAGGTGTTCGGCAAGCCTCTGCCGAAGGTGAGCTGGAAGAGGGATGGAGCACCTCTAGTGCTGGCAGAGGGAATGAAGATGGACCAGAAGAAGCACGTCCACCTGTTGGAGCTCTACTCTGTTACTAGGAAGGAGTCTGGAGACTACACCATAACTGCCGAGAACATCAATGGCAGCAAGTATGCGACTATCAAGGTTAAGGTGCTTGGTAAGTGGAATTCTGTATATGTATGTAGACATCTATTTGCATTTATTCATCCCCACTTTTAAATAAGTTATGGACCCCTGATTGCTTGCCTTGCAGACAAACCTGGACCTCCAGCCTCAGTGAAAACCACCAAAGTTTTTGCCGACCGAGTGAAACTGCGATGGGAGCCCCCAGTTGCAGACGGTGGCTCAGAGATCACCAACTACATCATTGAGAAGCGTGAGACCAGCAGAGCCAACTGGGCCCTGGTCACCGCCAACATTCACGGTCACATCACCGACTGCTCGGTGGAAAAGCTCATTGAAGGACATGAGTACCAGTTCAGGGTCAGTGCTGAGAACCAGTATGGAGTGGGAGACGCCGTCATGACAGAACCCGTCATGGTCAAGAACCCATATGGTAAATTCAGCTCAAGCCAGTAAAAGTAAAATGTAATATTGTGATGAGATTGTGTGCCTATTTGTCATCATACAGTGTTATGAAGAATTGACATTAAGAGAACATGAAGTCCTGGTATGAGACTGATGTGGCTGAATTCACTCTCACAGATGTTCCTGGTCCCTGCGAGCCGCCTGTCATCACCAACATCACAAAAAACTCCATGACTGTGAGCTGGAAGGCCCCAGCCAATGACGGCAAGGCCACTATTCTGGGCTACATGGTGGAGAAGCGCGAGGCCACCGAGCTTACCTGGGCCAAGGTCAACAGGAGGCCAGTTATCGACAGGACCATCAAGGCCGCCCAGCTGACTGAGGGCTCCGAGTACGAGTTCAGAGTCATTGCCATTAACAAAGCCGGCCTTGGCAAACCCAGCGATGCTTCCAGTGCCGCCTTGGCTGTTGACCCTGTTTGTAAGTATCAGTACTAAACCGTACTGGCTGGCTAAAGTGTTGCTTTACTATTTTAGAGAAATCTGTGACATAACTCACAGTCCCTTTCTTCCAAGCTATTGGCTATCCTGTGTGAGCAGCACAGAGGTGACTTACTGGTGGATTTTCTGATAATGAAAACCTTTCAACTCCAGATCCTCCTGGACCACCTGCTTTCCCCAAGGTGGTGGACTCCACCAAGAGCTCCATCAGCCTCAGCTGGACCAAACCAGCCTATGATGGAGGCTGTGAGATCATCGGATACCTGGTAGAGTGCAAGCGAGCTGAAGCCGAGGACTGGAACAAGTGCAATGTGCCAAAGAAGCTCCAGGCCACCAAGTTCCTGGTGACAGGCCTGATGGACAACACAGAGTACCAGTTCAGAGTCACAGCAGTCAATCGGATTGGCTTCAGTGAGCCCAGTGACGTCCCTGGAAACCACACGCCCAAGGACATCCTAAGTACGCAGCTCAACTTAGTTTAGCTTTACCTTGCCTGAGGAAAACCATCTTTTAGTATGATGTTAGCATTTTAACTCCTTTGATTAGTTGTTGATTGGTGACTAGTAATCCATTAGCTTATAAACAGTGCTTCTGACTTAAAAATAAAAAAGGGGGACATAAAAAGGGGAACTATGACAGAAAGCCATTTATAAAAGCCTAGCCGTAGCTGCCAGCTTGTAAACTCAACTGAAATATCATCACTGAATTGATTGATATGAATTTTGATCCATCTAGTTGCTCCTGAAGCTGAGCTGGACGCTGACCTGAGGAAGGCTTTGGTTCTGCGCGCTGGCGTCACCATGAGGCTTTATGTTCCACTGAGAGGTCGGCCAGCACCAAAGGTCACATGGACGAAGGCAGACGCCAACCTGAGGGAGAGGCAGGGCCTGCTCATCAACACCTCAGAGTGGGACACACTGCTAATGATTGAAGATATTAATAGATACGATGCCGGCAAGTACATCCTGACACTGGAGAACAGCAGCGGCTCCAAAAGCTACACCATTGTGGTCAAGGTCCTTGGTAAGAAGTGAAATTGTACACGACTAGAATTCACCTAGCTAGGAAACACATCAACCTAAACCCAAACTTGGCTCAATTGATAAAGTTCTAAGCTAAAGTTGCTGCTGCCCCTCCTCTGTTGTAGATTCTCCGGGACCACCTGTAAACCTGGTTGTGAAGGAGACCTCCAGGAGCCACGCCTGGATCAGCTGGGACGCTCCACTGATTGATGGCGGCAGTCCAGTCAAGAGTTACGTCGTAGAGAAACGTCTAGCTGAGAGAAAAGCCTGGACCTGTGTGGCAGCAGAGACTCCTAAGACCTCCTTCAGGATCCTGAACCTGGAGGCAGGACAGGCCTACTGTTTCAGAGTGCTGGCTGAGAATGCCTATGGCATCGGAGAAGGCTGTGAGACAGCAGGCAGTGTCCGAGCCTCAGGTACCTCCTGCTCATTTGTCTGGTTTCCAGTATCAGTGGCAGGAAGTTTTCTTCTTCTCTTCCACACAAACTCACTCCCTATTCCTTTCTTTTCAGAGCAACCAGGCCCAGTCACAGACTTTAAAGCTCACAAGACCACCAAGAACTCCATCACCCTGGGCTGGAAGAAGCCAATCAGTGATGGGGGAAGCTACATTACTGCCTACATCCTGGAGTTGAACGAGGGCGAGGGGAAGTGGACGCAGATCAAGAAGAGCAAGGAAACCTCCCACACCATGGCTGAGCTGACAGAGGGCAAGGAGTACTGCTTTAGAGTTAAAGCCCTCAACGAGTCGGGAGAGGGACCGCCCACAGAGCTGACTGTCGTTGCTAAGGACCAGTTTGGTAAGTATTGGACTCAGCCCGCCACCTGTGGTCGTGGTAACATGCTTGAAAAAGGACAAACGTTTTTCTCATCTATAAAATCCTTGACATTTCAGTACTGCCCGATTGCAACTTGAGTGCTCTGCATGACAACTGCTGCACAGTCAAGGAGGGCACCACCACACGCATTAATATTCCCGTTATCGGAAAGCCCTACCCCAGCGCCACCTGGAAAAAAGGTGACACCATGGTCGGGGACACTGGCAGGATGTGTGTGGAGGCGTCTCAGGGTTTGACCACCCTTCTGATCAGAGACTGTCAGAGAGGAGACGCCGACACCTACACCATCACCGTCAAAAACAGCACCGGCTCCAAGGACTGCAAGTTCCTTCTCAAGGTGGTGGGCAAGCCAGGCATCTGCACGGGACCCATCAAGTTTGATGAAATAACGGCCGACGGTATCACTCTGGAATGGGAACCGCCCAAGGACGACGGTGGCGCTGAGGTGTCCAACTACATTGTAGAAAAGAGGAGAACTACTGACAACAAGTGGGCCACAGTAGCCTCAGCCATTCAGAAGACCACCATGAGGGTGATCAGGCTCCATGATGGAGTCGAGTATATCTTCAGAGTGTTTGCAGAGAACAAGTATGGTGTTGGAGAGTGTCTGAGGTCTGACCCGGTCATCGCCCAGCATCCATTCAGTAAGTTTACTGACGGCCCGTGATCGCCACCTTACGCTTCACGTGTGTTTTATTGAATGTATTAATAATAGCTACTGAAAACGATTCGAGTCACAATGTGTCCAGTTGAGCTCCACACCAAAATCAGAAAGTGTTTTTTTCAACTGACTAGTGATCTTTCTATTATGAAACATATCACAACAACAAGTTTCTGCAGAGGCCGTGTAGTTGTTTTAGTCATTATTGTTTTTTGCTAATCTTGAGAAATGTCTTTTTAAGACTTGTCTTCTAACCCTTCCACCCTGATACGCTCCTCCTAGATGTGCCTGAGGCGCCTGCTCCTCCAGAAATTGTGAGCATCCGCCACGAGTCAGCCATTTTGACCTGGGCTGACCCCAAGGACACTGGTGGCTCTCCCATTACTGGTAATAGACTGTAGTCAAATAGATGTCTGCCTTTAGTTAACCGTAAGCAGTTATCAAGCGGGAGTGTCCATGACTGAGTCACTTTAATGTTTTCTGCAGGATATCACGTTGAGTTTAAGGAGAGAAACAGTCTGATGTGGAAGAGGGCCACTAAGACCCCACTGAGGGTGAAGGAATGCAGAGTAACTGGCCTGATTGAAGGGCTGGAGTATGAATTCAGGGTGATGGCCATGAACATGGCTGGTCTCGGAAAAGCAAGCAGGGCCACTGAGGCGGTGGTCGCATTGGATCCCATTGGTAAACTGATTGTTGACTGGATTTATTTTTCACCAACTTGAATAGATTTGTTTTAATGCATCAACTCTGTGCACTGTTAGATCCTCCTGGCAAGCCAGAAGTTATTAACGTCACCAGGAACACAGTCACTCTGATCTGGACACCTCCTAAATACGATGGTGGCCACAAGCTGACTGGCTACATGGTGGAGAAGTTGGAGGCTGGAGGAAAGGCGTGGATGAAAGCCAATCATGTCAACGTCCAGAGCTGTGCGTTTACTGTGCCTGACCTGAAGGAGGGAGCTCAGTACCAGTTCAGGGTCAGAGCAAAAAATGCTGCTGGCGCTATTGGAACTGCATCAGAACCCACTGAGTCTCTCACCTGCAAGGATGAATACGGTAAGCCTTGTATTTTGCTATATAAGCTTGTAAATACATTTGAATCTATCTGGGACATATCCAAGGGTAATAATAATTAAAATGTTCCCACCCCTTCTGCAGAGCCACCAACAATCACTATCGACCCAGAGATGAAGGACGGCGTGTCAGTCATGGCAGGAGACACCATTGTGGTCTCTGCCTGTAAGATTGTGGGTAAACCACCACCAACCTCCGTCTGGTCAAAGGGAGGTCGTGAGCTGAAAAGCTCTGATGTGGTTACCATTACTAGCACCCCAACATCTTCCACTCTGGCTATCAAGTATGCAAGCCGGAAGAACACGGGAGAATACACCATCACAGCCAGCAACCCCTTCGGTATTAAGGAAGAGCACGTAAAGGTGAAGGTGCTGGATGTACCTGGTCCTCCAGGACCAGTTGAAGCCAGCAACATCTCTGCTGAGAAGTGCACTCTGACTTGGCTTCCACCAGAAGAAGATGGAGGCTGCACTATCAAGTCCTACATCCTGGAAAAGAGAGAGACTAGTCGCCTTCAGTGGACCAAGCTGGCAGAAAACGTGATGGACTGCAGATATGTAGCCAGTAAACTGATAAAGGGCAACGAGTACATCTTTAGAGTGTCTGCTGTCAACCAGTATGGCACAGGAGACGCCAGCCAGTCTGGTCCAGTTAAAATGTCTGACAGTTTCCGTAAGTTTGCTCATGTGGAATGTATCAGTGATTACAGAAAAAATATACCAGTTTCTATTTAATCTTAGCAGCCTTTAAAATTTCTTTTCTATTCCTAATTGCTAGGTGCACCTGGTCCACCTTCAGTTCCTGAGATTGATAACGTCAGTAGGAACGCTATCACCATTTCATGGAGGAGACCAGTTCAAGATGGAGGAAGTGACATCAGAGGATATTGTGTAGAGAGGAAAGAGAGGAAAGGAATGCGATGGGTGAGAGCCAGCAAGAGAACTGTCCCAGACTTGCGCTTCAAAGTGCAAGGCCTGAGTGAGGGAGTCGAGTATGAGTTTAGGGTGACTGCTGAGAACAAGGCTGGATTTGGGGAGCCGAGTGAGCCATCACAGCCTGTCATGACAAAGGACATTGTGTGTAAGTGATGATAAAATTCTTACCGAAATCTAACTTATTTTATTGGGATTGAAAATGCCTATGTAGGAAAGTTACAATATGCATAAAAAGCATGCATTTTCTTAAAACTTGTGATATTTTTTCTTTCTTGTTAGATCCACCTGGTCCTCCCTCCAACCCCAGAATTACAGATACCACCAAAACCACAGCCTCCTTTGCCTGGGGCCGACCACACTATGATGGTGGGCTTGAGGTAGACGGTTATATTGTTGAGTACAAAAAGGAAGGGCATGACGATTGGGAGACAGAGACACAGTTCCCACTGAAAGTTACTGAATATGTTATTGGTAAACTTCAAAAAGGAGGCAAGTACCACTTTAGAGTCTCTGCAGTCAACTCAGAGGGAGTTGGCGAGCCTGCAGAGGTTGAAAAAGTGACTAAACTGGTGGACCAGGAGACACTGCCAGACTTTGAGCTGGATGCAGAACTCAGAAGAACCCTGGTGGTCAGGTCACGTGCTTCAATTCGCATGTTTGTTCCCATCAGAGGTCGCCCCGTTCCTGAAATAACCTGGAGCAAGGACGATACCAACCTGAAAAAACGTGCACACATTGATACTACAGAGTCCTACACTCTCCTTGTAATTCCTGACTGCACCAGATATGATGCTGGAAAGTATCACCTCTCTCTGGAGAATGTTGCTGGGAAGAAAACTGGTTTTGTTAACGTGAAAGTTCTGGACACGCCTGGACCACCAGTTAATCTAAAACCAAGAGAAATCACCAAAAATAGCATCACACTCCAGTGGGAAATTCCAATAATTGATGGTGGTTCAAAGATTCACAATTACATCATTGAAAAGAGAGAGGCCACAAAGAAAGCCTACACAGTACTTAGCACTGCGTGGCAGAAGTGTTCCTATAAGATTTCTGATCTTGAGGAGGGAGCATACTACTACTTCCGTGTTACCGCTGAGAATGACTTGGGCATAGGTGAGCCGGCTGAGACCCCTGAGCCAATCAGAGTGTCTCAGGCACCCTCTCCGCCAGAGAATTTGTACGTGACAGATGTTACAGCAGACAGTGCCAGCCTGGCATGGACAAAACCGCTGCATGATGGTGGCAGTTTGATCACAGGATATGTTATTGAGGCTCAGAAAAAGGACACCAGTCAGTGGGTCCATGTGGTTGCCATCAAAGCTCTGGACTACACTGTTACAGATCTGATTGAGGGCGCAGAGTATACCTTCCGGATCATGGCTGTTAATGCATCAGGAAGGAGTGACCCCCGTGAGAGCAGACCTGCTATTGTTAAGGAGCAGACTTCTGCTCCGTCCTTTGACCTGCGTGGAGTCTACCAGAAGACAGTCATTGCCAAGGCAGGGGACCGTGTGAAGGTTGAAATTCCAGTGCTTGGCAAACCCAGGCCTGCTGTTTCTTGGAAGAAGGGAGACATTGCACTTAAGGAAACACAAAGAATTAACACTGAAACCACAGCAACATCGACTATTCTAAATATTAGTGAGATCAAGAGGACCGATGGAGGCCAGTATTCAGTAACTGGGAAGAATTTGCTTGGTACGATGACTGAGGTGATCACTGTCCTGGTCCATGACATCCCTGGTCCTCCCACTGGACCTATAAAGCTGGATGAGGTCTCCTGTGACTATGTTCTCTTTTCCTGGGATGCACCTGAAAATGATGGTGGTGTTCCAATTAACAACTATATTGTTGAGATGAGGGAGACGACTGGCACTTCCTGGATGGAATTGGCGGCAACTGTGATACGCACAACTTTTAAGGCTGCTCGCCTCACCACCGGAACCCACTATCAATTCCGCGTCAAGGCCCAGAACAGGTACGGCGTTGGACCAAGCATTGTATCTGAGCAAGTGGTGGCTGCCTATCCATTTGATGTACCTAGCCAGCCAGGCACACCCACAGTCTCGTCTTTCAACAAGGATGCTATGACAGTGACCTGGAATGAGCCATCCTCCGATGGTGGCAGTCCCATTCTTGGCTATCATGTGGACAGAAAAGAGAAAAACAGCATTCTTTGGCAGAGGATCAGCAGAGCTCTTGTTGTAGGAAATATCTTTAAATCAACAGGCCTTGTTGATGGAATTGCATATGAATACCGTGTTACTGCTGAAAACATGGCTGGACTTAGCAAACCAAGCAAACCCTCTGAGCCCCTGTATGCTTTAGACCCTGTCGATCCACCAGGTAGGCCGGTGGCACTGAATATCACCAGACATGAGGTCACAGTGTCCTGGACTAAGCCAGAGGGAGATGGTGGGTTTTCCATCACTGGGTACACAGTGGAGAGGAGAGAGATGCCAAATGGACGCTGGCTTAAAGCCAACTTCAATAACATCCTTGAGACCATATACACAGTCAGTGGTCTGATAGAAGATGCCACTTATGAATTCCGTGTGATTGCTAAAAACTCAGCTGGTGGCGTTAGTGCTCCATCTCAGCCATCAGAGGCAATCACATGCAGAGACGACATTGAAGAACCAAGACTTGATGTTGATGCATCTTATAGCAGCAATATTGTTGTCATGGCAGGAGAAATTTTCAAGCTAGAAGCCAACGTGACTGGCAGGCCTATCCCATCTATGGTATGGACCAAGGAAGGAAAGGAGTTAGAGGATACGGCCAAAATGGAAATAAAGACATTTGACTTCCATACAGTTTTATTAAACAAGGATTCTCTGAGAAGAGATGGTGGTGCTTTCACTTTGACGGCCAGTAATCCTGGCGGCTATGCCAAGTTCACTTACAACGTTAAGGTGCTTGACAGACCTGGGCCACCAGACTCCCTCACTGTGTCAGACGTTACTGCTGAGAAATGTGTCTTGAACTGGCTGCATCCAACGCATGATGGTGGCGCCAAAATAGAATACTTTATTATTCAGAGGCGAGAGACCAGTAGGTTGGCCTGGACAAATGTAGCCACAGACCTTCAAGCTAACAGATTCAAGGTCACCAAGCTTTTGAAGGGCAATGAATACATCTTCAGAGTTATGGCTGTTAACAAGTATGGCATAGGTGAACCGCTGGAGTCTGAGCCTGTCATCTGTGCCAACCCCTACGTCCCAAGTGACGCACCAACGCAGCCTGAGGTCACCACCATCACTAAAGACTCTATGGTGGTGTGCTGGGAACGCCCTGAACATGATGGAGGCAGCAGAATTAATACATATGTAATTGAGAGAAGAGACAAGACTGGGCTCCGCTGGGTGAAGTGTAACAAAAGAACGGTGACTGACTTGAGATTTAAGGTATCTGGGCTCACAACAGGACATGAGTACGAATTCAGAGTTTTTGCAGAGAACAATGCCGGTCTAAGCCAGCCCAGTCCTTCCAGCCCATTCTACAAAGCTGTAGACACAATCTTCCAGCCTGGACCTCCTGGTAACCCAAGAGTACTTGATACAACCAAGTCCTCAATCACACTATCCTGGAACAAGCCTGTTTATGACGGTGGTTCTGAAATCACTGGTTACATGGTAGAGACCTGCCTACCAGAGGAGGATGAATGGACAATTCACACTCCTAAAAAGGGATGGACTGCCACTTCATTCACTATCACCAACTTGAAAGAAAACCAAGAATACAAAATAAACATCTGTGCCACTAATTGTGAAGGAGTAGGAGAGCCTGCTGCTGTTCCTGGAACTCCAAAAGCTGAAGACAGACTGCTTCCACCAGAAATTGAACTTGGAGCTGAGCTACGTAAGGTGGTCTGTATCAGAGCCTGTAGCACACTACGACTATTTGTTCCAATTAAAGGTAGACCAGCACCTGAGGTGAAATGGTCTCGAGAGCATGGAGAGTCCTTGGACAAAGCTATCATTGAAATGACCTCATCATTCACGAGTCTTCAAGTGGAGAATGTTGATAGATTTGATGGCGGTAAATACATTGTGACTGTTGAGAATGCCTCTGGAAGCAAGTCAGCTTTTGTTAATGTCAGGGTGCTAGACACTCCAGGTGCACCTCAAAATCTCACTCTCAAGGAAGTCACTCGAGATTCTGTTTCCCTTGTTTGGGATGCTCCTCTGATTGACGGTGGCTCCAGAGTTCGCAACTACATTGTGGAGAAGCGAGAATCAACAAGAAAAGCCTACTCAACAGTTTGTGCCAGTTGCCACAAGTCTAGTTGGAAGGTTGGAGACTTGGAGGAAGGTAAAATGTACTCCTTCAGAATCCTGGCGGAGAACGAATACGGTGTTGGTCTTCCAGCAGAGACTCCTGAACCAATCAAAGTATCAGAGAGGCCTCTACCTCCAGGCAAAGTGACACTTCGTGAAGTTACCAGCCATAGTGTCATGCTCTCTTGGGAAAAGCCTGACCATGATGGTGGCAGCAGAATCACTGGCTACAGTGTTGAAATGCAGGGCAAAGGAAGTGAAAAGTGGACTCAGGTTATGGTGGTGAAGACAAATGGGGCTCTTGTATCTGGCCTCACAGAAGGAGAGGAGTACATGTTCCGTATCTCTGCTACCAATGAAAAAGGAGTTAGTGACCCACGTTCTCTCAGTGTGCCGGTGGTAGCTAAAGATCTCGTCATCCCACCAACATTCAAAGTGCTTTTCAGTACATTCAGTGTGTTAGCAGGAGATGATCTGAAAATAGATGTACCCTATGCTGCCTGTCCCAAGGCGACGGCCACTTGGCTCAAAGATGGCATTGCTCTCAAGGAGACAACTCGAGTCAATGCTGAAGCTACAGACAAAAACCTTCTATTGGTCATAAAAGAGGCCTGCAGAGATGATGTAGGTACATACACCATTAAACTGACCAACACCGTTGGAGAGGCATCTACAGACATAAATGTCATTGTTCTAGATAAGCCTTGGCCTCCCACCGGGCCAATAAAGCTAGATGAGGTCACTGCTGACAGTGTAGTTCTGTCTTGGAATCCACCAGAGTATGATGGTGGTTGTGCAATAAACAACTACATTGTTGAAAAGAGAGATACATCTACCACAAACTGGCAAATTGTCTCTGCCACAGTTGCTAGAACCACCATCAAGGCAGTTCGCCTTAAGACTGGATGCGAATATCAGTTTAGGATTGCTGCAGAAAACAGATATGGAAAGTCCTCAGTCTTGCTTTCGGAATCTATTATTGCTCAGTATCCATTTGAAGTTCCAAGCCAACCCCGGTCTGTTACTGTCCAGTCAGCTACAAAGGAGAGCATGGTGGTTGTGTGGGACAAACCAAGCAATGACGGTGGAAGTAAAATTTTGGGCTACCACTTGGAGCTTAAAGAAAGAAATAGTTTATTATGGGTCAAGCAAAACAAACAGCTTATCCCGGAGAGCAGATTTAAGGTTCTTGGGCTTGAAGAAGGTATTGAGTATGAATTTAGAGTTTATGCTGAGAACATTGTTGGTCTGAGCAAAGCTAGCAAAGTAAGTGAAATGCAGGTAGCCAGAGATCCTTGCGAAAGACCTGGAAAACCAGAGGCTGTCATTGTGACCAGAAACAAAGTGGCACTCAGATGGACCAAACCTGAATATGACGGTGGCATCAAGATTACAGGCTACATGGTTGAAAAGAAGGAGGGAGCAGGCCGCTGGATGAAGGCAAGTTTTGCAAACATCATTGAAACTGAATTCGTCGTCACAGGACTCATTGAAGATCAGATTTATGAGTTCCGCGTTATCGCCAGAAATGCAGCCAGTGTTTCCAGTCAGCCATCTGACTCCACTGGACCAATCACTGCAAAGGATGAAGTGGATCCACCCAAGATTGACCTGGAATCAAAGTACTCTCAGGTAGTGGTGGTGAATGCTGGAGAGACATTTAGGCTTGAGGCTGCTATTTCTGGTAAGCCTGTGCCAACAGTACACTGGCTTAAGGAGGGCCAACAGATTGCTGAGGCAGCTCGCCTGGAGATCAAGAACACAGACTTTGTAGCATGCATAGTTGTCAAAGAGGCCATCCGTGTTGATGGAGGTCAATACACTTTGCTTGTAAAGAATGTTGGTGGAGAGAAATCTGTTAATATTAATGTTAAGGTATTGGACCGACCTGGTCCACCCGAGGGCCCCGTCTCCATCTATGGGGTCACAAATGAAAAATGCTCCATTTCTTGGATGTCTCCATTGCAAGATGGTGGTAGCGATGTGTCCCACTACATTGTTGAGAGGAGAGAAACCAGCCGCCTGGTTTGGACAGTAGTTGAGCCCAAAGTCCAAACGCTAAACCTGAAGATCACAAAGCTTCTGCCTGGCAATGAGTACATTTTCAGGGTGATTCCAGTCAACAAATATGGAGTCGGTGAGCCTCTAGAATCTGAACCAATGATTGCCAGAAATCCATTTGTCACTCCCAAACCACCAACAGAATTAGAGGTCTCTACTATAACCAAAGATTCCATGGTAGTTACCTGGGAGAGGTCAAACAATGATGGCGGCAGCCCCATCCAGGGATACATTGTTGAGAAACGTGACAAAGATGGAGTCAGATGGACTCGGTGCAACAAGCGCACTGTTAGTGAGTTGCGCTTTAGAGTCACAGGACTTCTGGAAAACCACAGCTATGAGTTCAGAGTGGCTGCTGAGAATGCAGCTGGTATTGGCACGCCTAGTGAGCCAACAGTGTACTACAAGGCACTGGATCCTATTTTCAAAGCTGGACCACCAAACAACCCTAAGGTCGTGGACACATCAAGATCCACTGTGTCCCTGACATGGGGAAAACCCATCTATGATGGCGGCTGTGAAATTCAAGCTTATATTGTTGAGGCTTGCGATGTCGTATCCGATGAGTGGTTTATATGCACTCCTCCCAGTGGAATCACAGACACAAAGTTTACAGTGAAAAAACTGCTCGAGAAACATGAGTACCAGTTTAGAGTGTGTGCAGTCAACAAAGTTGGTGTTGGTGAGCATGCTGATGTTCCTGGAAAAATTATTTTGGAGGACAAACTTGAGGCTCCTGATCTCGATTTGGATGCTGAGATGAGAAAGATGATCAACATTCGATCCGCGAGTACTCTCAGACTGTTTGTTCCTGTAAGAGGACGGCCAGCACCTGAGGTAAAATGGGGCAAGGCAGATGGTGAGATAAAAGAAACTGCCCAGATTGACAACACAGGCACCTATGCTTCCCTCGTCATTGAGAATGTTGACAGATTTGACACTGGCAAATACACCCTGACTGCTGAAAATGCAAGTGGACTGAAGTCAGTATTCATTAGTGTCAGAGTCCTGGACTCACCCAGTCCACCAAATAACTTCATAGTGAAAGAGATTACCAAAAATTCAGTTACACTAACATGGGAACCTCCACTTCTGGACGGTGGTTCAAAGATCAAGCATTACATTGTTGAGAAGCGTGAAAGCACCAGAAAGGTTTACTCCCCTATCACCACTACCAACAGAATGTCATGGAAAGTTGAACCTCTTCCTGAGGCTGGAATCTTCTTTTTCAGAGTCTCAGCTGAAAATGAATATGGCGTTGGTCTCCCAGCTAAAACTGTAGAACCGATTAAAGTATCAGAGAAGCCTCAGCCACCAGGTAAAGTTAGTCTTGTTGATGTCACTTCAAGCACGGTAACTCTCTCTTGGGAGAAGCCCACACATGATGGCGGCAGCAGGATCAGCAACTATGAAGTTGAACTGGCACCGAAAGACAGTGAAGTTTGGTCTGTCTGTGCCAGTGTAAAGGCATTAGAGACTGTAGTGACAAATCTTCTAAAAGGAGAAGAGTACCAGTTTAGAGTTGTAGCTGTCAATGATAAGGGCAAGAGTGACCCCAGACAACTCGTCCAGTCAGTTGTTGCAAAGGACCTAGTAATTGAGCCCACTGTTAGACCAAAAGTTAGCACTTACAATGTACAGGTTGGCCATGACCTCAAAATAGAGGTTCCAATTGCTGCTCATCCAAAGCCAACTATTACTTGGACGAAGGATGGAGTTGCCCTTAAACAGACCACAAGAGTCAATGTCACTGACACAGCACATCTTACCACTCTATCCATTAAGGATGCAACCAGAGAGGATGGCGGCATGTACAGCATCAATATTGCAAATGTCCTCGGCTCAAAGGATGCCACTATTGAGGTGATCACCTTGGACAAACCAGGTCCACCAACAGGCCCAGTCAAGGTGGATGAAGTTAGTGCCGAAAGTCTCACTCTCAGCTGGGAACCCCCTACTTACACAGGTGGCTGCCAAATTTCCAACTATGTGGTTGAGAAAAGAGATACAACCACAACCAACTGGGTGGTTGTTTCTGCCACTGTTGCTCGAACCACCCTGAAAGTTGGCAATCTGAAGACGGGCGCAGAATATCAATTTAGAATCTATGCTGAAAATAGATATGGAAAGAGTTACGCAATTGACTCTGAGCCTGTATTAGCGCAGTTTCCTTTCAAGGAACCTGGCCCACCAGGAACACCATTTGTGTCCTCATATACCAAAGATTATATGGTGGTCGAATGGCACAAGCCCCCATCTGATGGAGGTAGTGCCATCTTAGGGTACCATCTAGAGCGGAAAGAGAAGAACAGCATTCTATGGACAAAGGTCAATAAAATGCTTATCCAAGACTGCAGATTTAAATCTACTCCTCTCGAGGAAGGCATTGAGTATGAGTACAGAGTTTATGCTGAGAATATTGTTGGCATTGGCAATTGCAGCAAAGTCTCTGAAATCTATGTAGCCCGTGACCCCTGTGACCCTCCAGGTCGCCCTGAAGCTGTGATTGTCACCAGGCACTCTGTGAAGTTGAGATGGACTCCTCCACAGTACGATGGTGGAAGCTTAGTCACTGGCTACGTAGTTGAGAAACGTGACCTTCCTGAAGGAAAATGGATGAAAGCTAGTTTTGCAAACATTCTTCAACATGAATTTGATGTTACTGGCCTGACTGAAGACTGTAAATATGACTTTAGAGTAATTGCAAGGAATGGTGCTGGTGCAGTGAGCAAGCCATCTGAAAGCACAGGATCCATCACCGCTAAAGATGAAGTTGAACCGCCAAAGTGTGAGACAGATCCTTTGTATAATCAGACCATTGTTATTACTGCTGGTGAGACATTTAACCTGGAGGCCACTGTTGGAGGAAAGCCCATTCCAGCTGCACAGTGGTTCAAAGGAGATGTTGAGGTTGAGAACTCTGCAAGAGCTGAAATAAAAAACACTGATTTTAAGGCCTTGCTTGTTGTGAAGGATGCAATCAGAGTGGATGGCGGACAATACACACTGGTACTGACAAATGTGGCAGGAACTAAAACAGTTCCATTTAATGTCAAAGTCCTGGACAGACCAGGCCCATCGCAGGGACCTCTAACTGTCAGCAATGTCACTGAGGAAAAGTGCTCGCTATCATGGTTACCACCGAGGCACGACGGAGGAGCTAGTATTTCTCACTATGTAATCCAGAAACGAGAAACGAGCAGACTGACATGGACCGTGGTCTCTGGTGACTGTGGTGCCACTATGTTCAAGGTTACAAAATTATTGAAAGGCAACGAGTACATATTTAGAGTTATGGCTGTCAACAAGTATGGTGAGGGTGAGCCTCTCGAGTCTTTGCCAGTCATCATGAGGAATCCATTTGTTCCTCCCGGCTCACCTCAGGAGCTTGAGATCACAAATATTACGAGAGATTCAATGACCGTCTGCTGGAACCGCCCTGAGACTTCTGGAGGCAGTGATATTGCGGGTTACATTATTGAGAAAAGAGACAGAGCTGGAGTGAGATGGACCAAATGTAACAAACGTAGAGTCACAGACTTGCGTTTCCGGGTAACAGGACTAACGGAGGACCATGAATATGAATTCAGGGTTTCTGCTGAGAATGCAGCTGGAGTGGGTCAACCAAGCCCAGCAACATCCTACCTCAAAGCCTGTGACCCCACCTTTGAACCCGGCTCTCCATCAAATGCTCATGTTGTCGATATGACTAAAGACTCTGTCACTTTGGCCTGGCATCGGCCAATTTACGATGGTGGCTGTGAGATTCAAGGTTACGCTGTTGAAATTACAAAAGCTGATGAAGAAGATTGGACTATATGCACACCACCTACTGGAGTTAACGCTACCAAGTTTACCATTACAAAGCTGATTGAGCACCAGGAGTACAAGGTGCGCATATGTGCCATCAATAAGTTAGGTGTTGGTGAACCGACTGAGATCCAAGGAGTTGTGAAACCTATGGACAAAATTGATCCTCCTGAGGTGATCCTTGATTCTGAGCTTAGGAAAGGAGTAGTTATTCGTGCAGGTGGCTCAATGAGAATCTGTGTCCCATTCAAAGGACGCCCTACCCCTGAGATCAGCTGGGCCAAAGAAGATGGACAATTGCCAAGCAAAGTTCAGATCGAGACTGGTGAAGACTATTCACAGCTTTCCATTGACATTTGTGACAGATATGATGCTGGAAAATACATTCTTAATTTGGAAAACAGTGCTGGCACGAAATCGGCCTTTGTCTCCGTTAAGGTTCTTGACACTCCAGGGGCCCCAGTTAATCTTACAGTAAAAGATATTAAAAGGCAAAGTGTAACTCTGACCTGGGAGCCACCTGTGATTGATGGTGGTGCAAGAATTAAGAACTACCTTGTTGAAAAGCGAGAGTCCAACAGAAAGGTTTACTCTAACGTGGACAACAAATGCACAAAAACAAGCTACCGTATCACTGGCCTCACTGAAGGAACAGTTTACTACTTCAGAGTACTAGCAGAAAACGAGTTTGGTGTGGGACAACCAGCTGAGACAACAGACCCAGTTAAGACCTCTGAGCCTCCTCTACCTGTAGGCAAGGTAACTTTGACTGAAGTGACCAAAACCACTGCCTCATTTTCCTGGGAGAAGCCAGACCATGATGGTGGAAGTAGGATCATGGGCTACTACATTGAAATGCAACCTGTCGGCTCAGAAGAATGGGTAGTAGCTGCCACAACTAAGACTTGTGAGGGAACTGTCACAGGACTCAGTGCAGGACATGAATACCTATTCAGAGTGTCAGCTTTCAACGAGAAAGGCAAGAGTGACCCTCGGGCTCTAGCTGCACCAGTTGTGGCTAAAGATGTAACTATTGCACCACAATTTAAGATGACATTTAACACATACAGTTTACTAAATGGTGAGGATTTGAAGGTTGAGATTCCAGTGATTGGACGCCCAGCTCCCAAGGTTGAATGGAAGAAAGATGGACATGCACTGAAAGAGACAACCAGGCTGAATGTATCCAGCACACCTTCATCTACTAAACTGTATATCAAGGATGCAAACAAAGATGACTCTGGAAAATACACAATTTCAGCCACCAGCAGTGTTGGAACAACAACAGAGGAGATTACCGTTATAATTCTTGATAAACCTGGTCCACCCACAGGCCCAGTGAAGATTGAGGAGGTGAGCTCAGACTTTGTTACGCTGTCCTGGGAGCCACCAGTATACACTGGTGGTTGTCAGATCAACAACTATATTGTGGAGAAGAGAGACACCACCACAACAGCATGGCAAATTGTGTCTGCTACAATTGCAAGGACAACAATCAAAGTGAACAAGCTAAAGACTGGAGTTGAATATCAATTCAGAGTGTCTGCTGAGAATAGATATGGAAAGAGTTCAGCTATTCTTTCTCCCACTGTTGTTGCTCAGTATTCGTTCACTGAACCTGCAGCACCAGGAACACCAGTTGTTTCTGCTGCAACCAAGGACAACATGGTTGTTGAGTGGAAAGTCCCCACTAATAATGGAGGCAGTCCAATTCTAGGCTATCACCTTGAGAGAAAGGAGAAGAATAGCCTCTTGTGGACTAAGCTTAACAAGCTTCTTATCCCAGAATGCCGTTTCAAGTCTACAGAGCTGGAAGAAGGTATTGAGTATGAGTTCAGGGTTTATGCAGAGAACACTGCTGGACTCAGCCCAGCTAGCAAAGTCTCGGCGGCTGCGGTGGCTCGTGACCCCTGTGATCCACCAGGTACTCCAGAGGCCATTGACATTACCAGAAACCATGTCACACTTCAATGGACCAGGCCTCAGTACAATGGAGGCAGCGTGATCACTGGCTATGCAGTTGAGCTTAAACAGCATCCAGACACTCGCTGGATGAAGGCCAGCTTCACAAATATCATTGATACCCAATTTACTGTCACCGGCCTCACAGAAGACTGTGTTTATGAGTTCAGAGTCATTGCCAAAAATGCAGCTGGAATTTCTAGCCAGCCTTCTCAGAGCACTGGAGAAATTACCGCTAAAGATGAAATTGAGGCCCCAGACGCTACTATGGATTCTAAATTCAAAGATCTCACCATTGTTCATGCAGGAGAGACATTTGTCATTGATGCCGACTACACTGGCAAGCCTTTGCCTGAGGTGATTTGGTTAAAAGATGGAAAAGAGATTGACAAAACCACGCCGAGAATGGAGGTCAAGACCACACTCACGCGCACAATTCTGACAGTCAAAGATTGTATTAGAGTGGATGGTGGACACTTTGTTCTTAAACTTGTCAATGTGGGTGGAGTTAAAATGGTCCCAGTAAACGTTAAGGTGCTGGATAGACCTGGTCCTCCAGATGGGCCTCTTGAAGTCAAAGGAGTTAGAGCGGAGAAGTGCTACCTGCACTGGAACCATCCCACACATGACGGTGGAGCCAGTATCTCCCACTACATCATTGAAAAGAGAGAGACCAGTCGTCTGTCATGGACTATGGTTGAACCAAAGATCCAAGCTATTAGCTACAAAATCACAAAACTTTTGCCCGGCAATGAGTACATCTTTAGAGTCACTGCAGTGAATAAATATGGTGTTGGTGAGCCTTTGGAATCTGAGCCTGTAATTGCCCGTAACCCCTTTACCACTCCAAGTGCTCCTTCCACCCCAGAGGCCAGTGCTATCACCAGGGACTCCATGGTGCTAACTTGGGAAAGACCAGAAGATAATGGTGGAGCTGCAATTGAGGGATATATTCTTGAAAAACGTGACAAGGATGGCATCAGATGGACTAAGTGCAACAAAAAGAGACTGAATGACCTGAGATTCAGATGCACCGGTCTCACAGAAGGACATTCATTCGAATTTAGGGTCTCAGCAGAAAATGCTGCTGGTGTGGGCAAACCAAGTGCACCATCTGAATACATCAAGGCTTGTGATGCTGTTTATCCACCTGGACCTCCAAATAATCCTAAAGTCACAGGCCATTCAAGCACCACAGTTTCTTTGGCCTGGTCTAGGCCCATCTACAATGGTGGCGCACAGATCACTGGATATATTGTGGAAATGAAAGAGGCCACAGATGATGAATGGATCATTTGCACACCACCCTCGGGTGTCCAGGACACTCATTACACAGTGAAGAAACTAAAGGAAAATGTTGAGTATAACTTCCGCATCTGTGCTGTTAACTGTGAAGGAGTAGGAGAGCATGTGGACCTGCCAGGGTCTGTGCTTGCTGCAGAGAAGCTGGAGGCACCTGAAATAGAGCTTGATGCTGACCTGAGAAAAATGGTCAATATCCGAGCAACTTCCACTCTTCGTCTGTTTGTGACAATTAGAGGAATGCCCGAACCTGAGGTCAAATGGTCCAAGGCTGACGGCACTCTGAACGAACGTGCCCAGATTGATGTCACAAGCTCTTACACAATGCTCGTCATAGATAATGTTGACAGATTTGACACTGGGAAATATGTACTGACTCTTGAGAATCTTAGCGGTTCAAAATCAGCATTCATCAATGTCAGAGTCCTGGATTCCCCAAGTGCGCCTACCAACTTGCAGGTCAAGGATGTTAAAAGAAATTCTGTCTCTCTGTCTTGGGAACCTCCTTTCATTGATGGTGGGGCTAAGATATCACACTATATTGTGGAGAAGAGAGAACAAAAAAGGATGGCCTTTACCAGTGTTTGCACTAACTGTGTAAGGAACTCATACATCATATCTGACCTTCAGGAGGGAGGCAGATACTATTTCAGAGTGCTGGCTGTGAATGAGCTGGGAGTTGGTCTTCCTGCCTGCACGGATCAAGTCAAAGTGTCTGAGCCCCTCTGCCACCTGGCAAGATTGTCCTAGTTGATGTGACACGTCATACTGTCACCTTGTCCTGGGAAAAACCAGATTATGATGGAGGAAGCAAAATAACAAATTATATTGTGGAGATGCAGCCCAAAGGAGATGAGAAATGGACAGTATGCAGTGAAGTTAAGGCACTGGAAGCTACAATTGATGGTTTGTCAACTGGAGAGGAATATGCCTTTAGGGTGACTGCTGTCAATGACAAAGGAAAGAGTGATCCTAAGCCTTTAGCTACTCCAGTGGTAGTTAAAGATATTACAATGGCGCCAGTCTTGAACCTGTTGTTTGATACATACAGTGTGAAAGCAGGAGATGACTTGAAGATTGACGTCCCGTTCAAGGGCAGACCTCAGCCCGAGGTATCCTGGAAGAAGGGAGGCCAGGCATTAAAGCAGACAACTAGAGTCAATGTCGTGACTTCGAAGACCTTGTCAAAGATCATTATCAAAGAAGCAAACAAAGACGATGTCGGTAAATATGAGATTACGCTCACAAATTCAGTTGGCTCAACAAAAGCCGCAATCTCTGTCATAATTCTGGACAAACCTGGCCCACCAAGCAACATTAAATTAGATGAGGTGAGCGCAGACTTCGTCTCCTTATCTTGGGATCCTCCAACCTATGATGGTGGATGCCAAATCAACAACTATGTCGTGGAGAAAAGAGATACTACCACTACCACATGGCAGATTGTTTCAGCGACTGTTGCCAGGACATCAATAAAAGTGACCCGTCTCTCTCAGGGAATAGAGTACCAATTCCGCATTGCATCTGAGAACCGCTATGGCAAGAGTCATGCAATTGACTCTGCTCCAGTGGTGGCTCAATACCCCTTCGAACCTCCCGGGCCTCCAACAAACCTACATGTTGCTCATGCCACCAAGTATGGCATGCTTGTGGAATGGGGCAGACCTAGCAGTGATGGTGGTAGCCCTATTATTGGTTACCACATTGAATGCAAGGATCAAAGCAGTATCCTGTGGACAAAGGTCAACAGAGGTCTCCTGACTGAGAATCAATTTAAGATGACAGGAATTGAAGAGGGCCTGCTCTATCAGTTCAGAGTCTATGCTGAGAATATTGCTGGCATTGGTCCATGCACAAAGGCCTGTGATGCAGTGGCAGCCAGAGATCCATGTGAACCTCCATCTAACCTCAGAGTCACCAACATTACCAGAAACTCAGTTTCCCTCTTTTGGGAGAAACCACAGTATGATGGTGGAGTCAAGATTACTGGTTACATTGTTGAGCGGAAAGAACTCCCTAATGGCCGTTGGCTGAAATGTAATTTTACCAACCTGCAAGAAACCTACTTTGATGTCACAGGCCTTACCGAAGATGTCCAGTATGACTTCCATGTGATTGCGAAGAATTCTGCAGAGCTGTTGAGCGTCCCCTCAGAAAGCACTGGCCCTGTCACAGTAAAGGATGACGTTGATCCCCCCACTATCATCCTGGAAGAGAAATTCAGACAGCTGGTGGTTATCAAGGCCGGTGAGATAATAAAAATTGATGCTGAAATCACAGGTCGTCCACTCCCAGTTGTCTCTTGGTCCAAGGATAGCAAAGAGATCGATGCTAAGGCCCGGTGTGAAATCACCTCCACAAATTTTGCATCCACTCTGATTGTCAGGGATGCCATCAGGAGGGACTCTGGCCAATATGTCCTTACCTTGCACAATGTGGCTGGAACCAGATCTGTGGCTATCAATTGCAAGGTTTTGGACAGACCTGGACCTTCTTCAGGTCCTCTGGCTGTGTCTGGCCTTACCGGAGAGAAATGTACCTTGACCTGGGGGCCGCCACAGGAGAACGGTGGCGCTGAAATAATGCACTATATTGTGGAAAAACGGGAGACCAGTCGTCTTGCCTGGACTCTTGTCCACGGTGACATGAAGGCAACAACCTGTAAAGTGACCAAGCTTCTCAAAGGAAATGAGTATATCTTCAGAGTCAGGGGAGTCAACAAATATGGAGATGGTGAAGCATTAGAGAGTGAGCCCACTAAGGCCGTGGATCCTTTTACTGTGCCTGCATCCCCCACAAATGTCCAGGTGACTTCTGTGACCAGTCAGGCAATGACCATCTGCTGGGAAAGACCATCTTCTGATGGTGGCAGCAGCATCGCTGGCTATGTTATTGAAAAGCGAGAGAAGACTGGCCTTCGTTGGTGCCGTGTCAACAAGAAGCCTGTGTATGACCTTAGAGTCAAAGCCTCAAACCTTCGTGAGGGCTGTGAATATGAGTACAGGGTGTTTGCAGAGAACTCTGCTGGCCTCAGTGCTCCCAGCATTCCATGCCCACTTACCAAGGCCGAAGATCCACAGTTCCTGCCTTCTCCTCCTGCTAAACCCAAGATCATTGACTCAACAAAGAGTACAGTCACACTGTCATGGAACAAACCGCTATTTGACGGTGGTGCACCTGTGACTGGTTACAGAGTCGAATACAGGAAGACTTCAGATGATGAATGGCTAGTTGGAGTGCAAAATACCAAGAACACTGAGTTTACAATTGTAAAATTGACACCTGGAGCTGAGTATGTGTTTGTTGTCAAGTCTATTAACAAGATTGGTATCAGTGAGCCCAGTCCTGAGTCAGACAGACAAATCGCCAAAGAAAGAGAGGAGGAGCCAGTCTTCGACATCAGCAATGAGATGAGGAAGACTCTCATTGTGAAGGATGGAAGCTCATTTACCATGACTGTGCCCTTCAGGGGAAAACCAATCCCAGCTGTTACGTGGACTAAGCCTGATGTGGATCTGAGAGTTCGTGCTGTTATCGATACCACAGACACCTTCACAGCCATCACTCTAGAAAAAGCTACGCGCAATGACTCTGGCAAATACACGGTCACGTTATCAAGCGTCGCTGGAACTGCCTCCTTAGCTCTCAACGTTAGAGTCCTTGACTCTCCTGGACCTCCTGCGCATGTTGACGTCAAGGATGTGACCAAGACATCTGCTACCGTGACTTGGGACACTCCTGAGAATGAAGGAGGTGGACCAGTAAAGAACTATCTTGTCGATATCCGTGAGGCCAGCAAAAAAGGCTGGACTAGGTTGACCGATACATGTCACAGGCTGACTTACAAGGTTACAGAACTCCAGGAGGGTGAAGTCTACTACTTCAGAGTGACGGGCGAGAATGAGTATGGTGTTGGTGTTTCAGCTGAGACCAAAGAGGGAACGAAGATCACAGGTATTACATTTTATGTCTGTTTTCATATTATTTGTTTTATTACAAAACAATGTAATGAGCTATACTAATCCACGACACTGTGTTCTTCTTCCTTAGAAAAACCAAGTCCTCCATCAAAACTGGGTGTGACTGATGTGAGTAAGGAGAGTGTAACCCTTGCTTGGGCTAAACCAGAACAGGACGGGGGTAGTAGAATTACTGGTTACCTGGTGGAAGCTCTGGAAAAAGGCCAGGAGAAGTGGGTAAAGTGTGGATTTACCAAGTCCATCCATCTGACAGTTTCTGGTCTACGAGAGAATGCTGAGTACTTCTTCAGGGTTAGAGCGGAGAATCATGCTGGATTCAGTGACATTAAAGAAATGGTTAATCCTGTTGTCGTCAAAGACCAACTTGGTGAGTGAAACAGAGAACACACTAATTTTAGAACACAAATTAAGATCAAATAAACTGCTGTAAATGTACATGTGCTTATTTCATTTTACCAACGAAGTTTTAATCGCTACTCTTTTACCACAGAACCTCCTGAAATCAATATGAAGGACTTCCCACACAACACAGTTTATGTTAGAGCAGGCTCCACCCTCAAGTGTGAGATCCCACTGACGGGCCGACCTTTGCCCAAAGTCAGTTTGTCGAAGGATAATGTGCTGCTCAAGTCAACAATGAGGTTCAACTCTGAAGTCACCCCTGACACCATTAAGATTACTTTGCGGGAGAGCATTGCGGGAGACTCTGGACGCTACGATATCATTGCCTCCAACTCCAGTGGAACCACCAAATCGTTTGTAAACATTGTGGTTCTAGACCGTCCTAGTGTCCCAGTAGGACCTGTGGAGCTGTTCGATGTCACAGAGGATAGTGTGAGCCTTAAGTGGCTTCCACCCACCTATGATGGTGGCAGCCCCATAACCAATTATATCATCCAGAAGAGGGAGACCACAACTGCCAATTGGGTGGACGTATCTTCGGCTGTAGCCCGGTCCACCATTAAGATCATGAAACTGACCACTGGGCTAGAGTACCAGTTCAGAATCAGGGCTGAGAACAAGTATGGAATCAGTGAACACATTGACTCACCAGCTGTTTCTGTCAACCTCCCATACAGTAAGTGGTATTTGTTTTACCGCTCTGTTATGTTTTCACCCTCAGCATTAATTTCTGCTCAGCTGCATTTCCTTGGTGAAAACCTGTGACACCTATTAATTTACCCAACAGCTGTTCCTGATGCACCATCAACTCCAGAGATCACTGGTGTTACCAGGGAGACCATCACAGTTGCTTGGAAAGAGCCCAAATCAGATGGTGGCAGCCACGTGTTTGGCTACCATCTTCAAATGAAAGACCGCAACAGCATCCTGTGGCAAAGAGTGAGCAAAACGGTGATCCGTGCTACTCATCTCAAGGTCACCAACATCAGTGCTGGACTTATCTATGAGTTTAAGGTAGCAGCAGAGAACGCTGCCGGACTTGGTGCCTTCAGCAAGGTTTCTGATGCCGTGCTGGCCATTGATGCCTGTGGTAAGTTCACTTTCAAAACAAGTCAGGGAACTACTGTAATTATACTTCAGTTGCCTCAAAATAAGTCTTTCACTTTCCTGTCTCTGCAGAGCCGCCCATCAATTTGCGCATCAATGACATCACAAAGAACTCTATTAGCCTGGTCTGGGAGAAACCCAACTATAGTGGTGGATCCCCGGTCACTGGCTACATCATCGAGAAGAGAGAGGGTGCTAGTGCCAAGTGGTCCAAGGCTAATCTCACCAACATTACCGACACCCGCTTCACCGTGACTGGTCTCAGTCAAGAGGTGACTTATGAATTTAGAGTCATGGCTAAGAATGCTGTGGGCTCAGTGAGTAACCCATCAATGACTGCGGGACCAGCCACATGTGTGGACACCTATGGTAAACATTTAGTCTTTTTCATAGAATGAATGACCGACATCCAAACTTGAAGGTTTTCGAAATCAACTTTTTTTTTTCATTATTATGACCTAGGTGCCCCAGAAATTGAAATACCTCAGGAATATCTCAACGAGGTCAAGTACAGGGCTGAATCCAATGTGGAGCTCAAGTTTAACATCACAGCGAAACCAGCGCCAACTATTGAGTGGTTTAAGGATGGCAGAGAGTTGAAGCCTTCTGCCCAGCACTCGTTCAAGCACACTTCTGAGTCCACCAGTCTGTTCCTGAAGGAAACCACTCGTCTCAACTCTGGTGTCTACGAGGTCAAGCTGAAAAACTCCCTCGGATCTGCATGCGCCACGGTCAAACTTTTGATTCAAGGTAATGTTGCTCGAGTCATTGGTGTGACATTAATGGTCCCACGAGCAGACAAGCATAGACATATTGTAGTATTACAGTATCACAGCACTGAGCCCGGATCTGTTCCATCTGTATCCAGACAAACCAGGTCCCCCTGATGGAGAGATCCAGTGTAAGAAGATTACAGCAGACAACATCACCATCATGTGGTCCCCACCTGCGGATGAGGGCGGGGCTATGGTGACGCATTACATTGTGGAAAAGAGGGAGACCAGCAGGATCATGTGGTCTATTGTCTCAGAGAAGCTGGTGGACTGTATTGTCAACGTTCCCAGACTCATCCAGGGCAACGAGTACATCTTCAGAGTCCGCGGAGTCAACAAGTACGGCATTGGCGATGCTCTGGAGTCTGAGCCCGTCATCGCCAAGAATGCATTTGGTATGTAAATTGTCTATCGTCTACTTCAACTGCTTTTTAGCTAAATTTGACTATTAGATTTCATGTAAGGAAATGCATTAGATTCTTCTGGATATTTGCTTATTTTTACACATGCAGAAATAAAGGGAACAGAAAGAAATTACTTTCATTTTACTGAAAACTAATTGCATTCAATTATCTTACCTGCTTACTTGCTCATTTTTTCCCTAGTTCCTCCAAGTGAGCCATCCAAGCCTAAAGTGACCATGATCACTAAGTCTACCATGACAGTGATCTGGGAAAGACCCGCACTGGATGGAGGCAGTGACATTGATGGCTACTACCTGGAGAAGCGCGAAAAGAAGAGTCTGCAGTGGTTCAAAGTGAGTTTACCTGCCTTTTTTAAGTCTTTATTTTTTTTTATTGGAAAATAAAAACTGAGTTCAATTCCATTGTCTTTATGCAGGTGGTGAAAGGAACCATCAGAGACACCAGACAGAAAGTCACAAATCTGGTAGAGAACAACGAGTACCAGTACAGAGTTTGTGCTGTCAACAAGGCCGGAGCTGGAAACTACTCTGAGGATTCTGATCTCTACAAGGCCTACGACCCAATTGGTATTCACAAAATTTAGACCTTATCTTTCTTAATATCTGCATTGTAGAAATTCAAATTTGCAATACCTTCGTGGCCCACTGTTTGAACTGCTGACAATCACGCCCTTCTGCCTTCTCCAGATCTCCCTGGTGAACCGTCAAAGTTGCGTGTGGTGGACTCCACCAAGACCTCAATCACTCTGGGCTGGGAGAAACCCGTCTACGATGGTGGCAGTGAAATCAAACACTATATTTTGGAACAATTGAACACAGAAGAAAAGGAATGGGTGATCACCAACCCACAGGTCAAGGCCTGTGAGTATGTGGTGTCCCACCTGAAACCTGGAACGTACTATTTCTTCAGAGTGTCTGCCGTCAACTGCAAAGGCAAAGGAGAAGACACCAAAATGTACCAGCCTGTGCAAGCAAAGGACATCCTGGGTTTGTATACATATGGACCCTTCTTGGCTCTCCGCACAGAACATAAAATTACACCTCATAAGCACGTATACATTTGTGTTGTGCTGCATGACGTTATTGTTGACAATATTGTTGTTGTTGTTTTGTTTTGTTTTTTACCACAGAGGAGGCTGATTTGGACTTGGATGTTCCCATGTCAACCCAGTATACAGCCAGGGCCGGCCGTGACGTGGAAGTCTTCATTCCCCTCAAAGGACGACCTGCTCCTAATGTGACCTGGCGCCGTGGAGACCGCAACATGGCTGGAGATAACCGCTACACTATTACCAGCACCGAGAGAGCCACAACCCTTCTTATCCCCAAGGTTACCCGTGATGACTGTGGGAAGTACCTGCTGGAGATTGAGAACGGCGTTGGAGATCCCAAGATAATCACAGTTTCACTGAAGGTTCTGGACAGTCCGTCTACCTGCCAGAAACTAATGGTTAAGAATGTAACCAGAGGAAAGCTGACGCTGAGCTGGGAGGCTCCTCTCATTGATGGTGGTTCCCCTGTGACTAATTACATTGTTGAGAAGAAAGCCTCCACCATGAAGGCTTACCAGGTGATCACTGCCGAATGCGGCAACACCACGTACAAGGTCTCGGACTTGGAAGAAGAGTTAGCCTACTTTTTCCGTGTGTCTGCTGAAAATGAGTATGGTGTAGGTGACACATGTGAGACAACTGAGCCCGTCAGAGCCACAGAAACCCCAGGAGCTGTGAAAGACCTGGTTATGGTGGATTCTACAAAGACCTCTGTCACCTTGCAGTGGACAAGACCTGACCACGATGGCGGAAGCTACATCACAGATTACATAATTGAAAAGAGAACCGAGGAAGATCTTACCTGGACTTTGGGTGCAACGTGCAAACGCTGCAGCTGCGAGGTGACGGGACTCAAGGAGAATGCCGTCATGGACTTCCGAGTGTTTGCCAAGAACGAGAAAGGCAGGAGTGACTTCTCCCAAATTGGCCCAATTACAGTCAAGGACTACATCATTGAACCTGTGGCCTGCCTCAATGACTATCCGAATGGAGAGCTCGCTGTTCGCATTGGTCAGAACATCCACATCGAGTTACCCTTCAAGGGAAAACCCAGACCTGTAATCAGCTGGCTTAAGGATAATCTGCCTCTGAAGGAAAGTGAAAAGGTTCGCTTTAGAACCACCGACAACAAGACGTCAGTCACAGTCAGAAGCGTCAAGAAGGAGCATGCTGGCCAGTACACCTTGGTGCTGGACAACAGAATTGTCAAAAACTACTTTGACATAAACGTTATCACTCTCGGACCTCCCTCAGTGCCGGCTGGACCAATCCGCTTCGATGAGATTAAAGCCCAGAGTGTCATCATCTCGTGGGATGAGCCAAAAGAAGATGGAGGTGGTGAGATCACCTGCTACAGTGTAGAAAAACGCGAGACCTCTCAGGCCAACTGGAAAATGGTTTGCTCCAGTGTTGTCAGGACCTCCTTTAAGATCCCAAACCTGGTTAAGGGAACTCAGTACCAATTCAGAGTCCGTGCAGAGAACAAGTATGGAGTGAGTGAGGCCCTTACCTCCACAGACGTTGTAGCTCAGCACCAGTACAAACCACCAGGACCTCCAGGGAAACCAGTGGCTTTCAACATTACCAGTGACGGCATGACCATTAAATGGGAGGCTCCAGGCTTTGACGGAGGCTCTCCAATTTTGGGCTATCACGTCGAGAAGAAAGACAGAAATAGCCTTATGTGGCAGAAGGTCAACTCCACCATCATTTCCAACAAAGAGTACAGGATCATTGGTCTCATTGAGGGTCTGGAGTACTCCTTCAAAGTCTATGCAGAAAACAATGCTGGATTAAGTCCTGCTAGTGAACAGAGCAAACATGCACTAGCTATTTCCCCCGTTGGTAAGTGACTATCAACTCACATCATAAGAAAGTCTTGTTTTCGTAAGTTTGTTTGTATGTACCACAAGCCCTCCAAATGTTTGGTTCTTTCAGTCATAGATAAGAGGATTGGTGGAAGAAGAATAACGCTGGCAATTTTCCACTATTCCACCTAAAGAATGTCCTCCAACACACTGATGATAATAACCTTATTTTTACTGTCACAACTAGATCCACCTGGCACCCCAGTTTGCATCGATGTGACCAGAGACTCAGTCACCCTACAGTGGGATATTCCCAAACGAGACGGTGGAAGCAAAATTGTTGCCTACAGTGTGGAGAGACGCCAAGGCAGAAGCAAATGGCTACGTTGCAACTTCACTGATATCAGTGAGACCCAGTTCACTGTGACTGGTCTGTCTCCTGGGGACAGATTTGAGTTCAGAGTGATTGCTAGGAACGCTGTGGGCACAGTCAGTCCACCATCAAACTCCTCTGGACACATTATGACCAAAGATGAAAGCAGTAAGTTTATCAAATTAAGATGTTAATAATAGTTTCTGCACCTCTCTAAGTGTAATATTCTGTAATTTCTATTTCCTTTTTCTAGTTACTCCTGAGATCGAATGGTCTGCAGACCAGATGCTTACTTTGAAGGCCGGAGAAAATGTTAAGCTTGGCTGCAGCATAACTGGACGCCCTGTCCCTCAAGTTGTCTGGTACAAGGACGGCAAAGAGATTGACAGGAGGACTACGATAGACATTGAGATCACTACTGGCATTGGTACCAGCAGTCTTTTCGTCCGCGATGCTGATAGGAACCACCGTGGTATATACACTGTTGAGGCAAAGAACAGCTCAGGGACAAAGAAAGCCGACGTGAATGTCAGAGTTCAAGGTTTGTGTCATCACACATGAAACAACAAATTCCAAAAGTCTTTCCATGAGAACAAAATCAAACCCTAGAGTTATACTACACTGCATTACAATTATAAATTTATCATCGATTATATTTTTTCCTCTTTCTCCAAAGACACCCCTGGGCCTGTTGAGGGTCCGATCCGTTTCACTGGCATCACGGCTGAAAAGTGCACAGTGTGGTGGAACCCACCAGAGAACGACGGCTGTGCTGCCATCACGCACTATGTGGTCGAGAAGAGGGAGACATCCAGGATCTCCTGGGCTATGGTCACATCTAAGTGTGAGGCTTGTTCTTTCAATGCCACCAACCTTATTAAGGGCAATGAGTACCAGTTCAGAATCTCTGCTGTCAACAAGTTTGGAGTTGGTAAACCTCTGGACTCTGATCCTATCATCGCACAGATGCAATACAGTAAGTATGCTATGAACAAATGTGTATTGTCTGATGTTTTGTCCAGACCTGAAGACAGAAGAAATCAGTACTTATCCAACCACGAAAAAATGCATTCAAATCTCAACTAATCTTGTTCCTGTTTTTCCCCTCCAGCCGTGCCTGATGCTCCAGGCACTCCAGATGCTACTCATGTAACTGGGAACAGCATCACCTTGTGCTGGACAAGACCAAGGTCAGATGGAGGCAATGAGATCAAGCATTATATCCTTGAGAGAAGAGAGAAGAAGAGTCTGCGCTGGGTCAAGGTTTCCTCCAAGAGGACAATCACGGAGCTTCGACATCGTGTAACCAACCTCACTGAGGGCAATGAATATGAGTTCCGGGTCATGGCTGAAAATGGAGCAGGTGTAGGTCCTTCCAGCAGTACCTCAAGGCTCTTTAAATGCAAAGAACCAACAAGTGCTCCCAGTGCTCCCTCAGTCATCAAGGTAGGTATTCAGAAATGTTACACAAATTTGTAGTATGTAAGAAATTTTTTATAGCTACTATAGTTACTGGAAAAGTTTCAGGGAGTTTCTTGAAATCTACATGTGAAAATGTGCAGTCTAACCAGAAAGAAAATGCTACATAGCGACAGAAGTTAAATGAAAATATCCTGCTACCTTCTTGTTGATCAGGTCATCGACTCGACCAAGTCCTCAGTGACACTGGAATGGACGAAGCCAGTCTTTGACGGTGGCATGGAGATCATTGGCTACAACATTGACATGTGCAAAGCCAGTCTAGAAGAGTGGCACAGAGTCAACAGCCAGATCTGCATCCACACCAGGTACACAGCGAAGGGCCTGGTGCCTGGAGAGCTCTACAAGTTTAGGGTCAGTGCTGTGAATGGATCTGGGGAGGGTGAAACCTCAGTCATACCAAACCCTGTTCAAGCTCTGGACAGGCTCACATCTCCTGAGATCGACATTGATGCCAACTTCAAGCAGACTCACGTTGTGAAAAATGGCGGCACTGTCACCCTCCAAGTGGCCTTCCGTGGCAAACCTGCACCTCTGGCCACGTGGTCTAAGGTTGATAGCGAACTGCCTGTCATGGCTGATGTCAACACTACAGATTCCTGCTCCACCCTGACAATTGAGGGCTGCACAAGGTACGAAGCTGGCAAATACACTCTGTCCCTGGAGAACAACAGTGGCCGCAAGTCCATCACGTTCACCGTTAAAGTATTAGACACACCTGGACCTCCAGGAGCCATCACTTTCAAAGATGTGACTCGCGGTGCCCTCACAATGATGTGGGATGCTCCGACGAATGATGGCGGAGCTCGAGTTCACCACTATGTTGTAGACAAGCGTGAGGCCAGCCGCCTGGCCTGGCAGGAAGTTAGCACCAAATGCTCCCGTCAGATAACCAGGGTAACTGGTCTGGACATCGGCGTGCCTTACCTGTTTAGAGTGATTGCTGTTAACCAGTATGGCCAGGGAGAAGCTCATGAGATGACCGAGCCGGTGACTGCAACAGAAGAACCAGCACCACCAAAGAGGCTGGATGTGGTCGACACAAGCAGCTCCACTGCCTCCCTGGTGTGGCTGAAACCTGAGCACGATGGAGGCAGCCACATTCGAGGCTACATTGTTGAATTCAGAGCTAAAGGCACTGCCAGTTGGATCTTAGGTGGGGAAACCAAGTCCCTGAAGATGCTGCTGGAGGGTCTAACTGAGAACACAGAATATGACTTCAGAGTCAGAGCCAAGAATGATGCTGGAATCAGTGAACCTCAGGGCACCTTGAGCTCTGTGGTGATCAAGGAGCCTCGCATCATTCCAACTGCTGACCTCAGCAGCATCACCAACCAGCTCATTACCTGTAAACTCTCCAACACCTTCACAATTGACATCCCCATCAGTGGCAGGCCTTCACCAAAGGTCACCTGGAAGCTTGAGGAGATGAAGCTGAAGGAGACGGACAGAGTTTTGATCAGAACAACAAATGAGAGAACAACGCTGATCGTGAGAGAAAGCAAGAGAAGCGACAGCGGCAAATATTACCTCATCCTGGAGAACGCAGCAGGTGTCATGACCTTCACAGTGACTGTGAACGTTGTTGGAAGGCCAAGTCCTCCCACCGGACCGCTGGAGATTTCTGGAGTCTCGTCCGAGTCCTGCACCCTGGCTTGGTCTGAGCCAGCTGACGATGGCGGCACTGACATCTCCAACTACATTGTGGAGAAGCGAGAGTCTGGCTCATCCTCATGGCAGGTGGTCAACTCCAGTGTCAAGAGAACAACCATCAAAGTGACTCACCTCACCAAGTATATGGAATATACCTTCAGGGTCTGTGCTGAGAATAAATTTGGAGTCAGCAAGTCGATGGAGTCTGCACCGGTTGTCATTGAGCATCCATTTGGTAAGACCCTTTGCAGCAGAAGGTCAAATGTATTCAATTACTGCCACAACATCGATAAGGGTGCTATGAAAATCTTTATTTACCTCTCTGTTTCATGTCTGCAGTTCCTCCAAGTCCTCCAACCCGTCCAGATGTTGTGTCTGTCTCTGCCAACGCCATCTGCATCAAATGGGAGGTGCCATATGCCGATGGCGGGAGCCAGGTGACCGGCTATTGGATAGAAAAGAAGGAGAGAAATACAATTCTCTGGGTTAGAGAGAACAAGCTGCCATGCCTGGAGTGTCATTACAAGGTGTCCAACCTGATCGAGGGACTGGAGTACCAGTTCAGAGCTTATGCCATGAACATCGCCGGACTTAGCAAGGCCAGCGAGGCCTCCAGACCTGTGCTGGCCCTCAATCCTGTTGGTGAGGAAAAAGTCAAAAATAAAATTAATCTGTGATTACACTCTATGGATGTTGTGTCAACACTCCTTCTGTCTGTCTGCTTAGATCCTCCTGGCAAACCGGAGGTCACAGACATTACACGCTCCTCTGTGTCGCTGTGCTGGACCGTGCCCCTCAACGATGGCGGCAGCAAGATCATTGGTTACGTGGTGGAAAGGAAAGTGTACAGCACAGATGAGTGGGACGACTACCGCTGGCTGAAATGCAACTACACCACAATCACAGAGAACTACTTCACTGTCGCCAACCTGGGAGAAGGGGAGACCTACGAGTACCGCGTCATTGCTAAGAATGCCGCCGGCGTCCACAGCATGCCCTCCGAAACCACAGGGCCTGTCACGTGCAAGGACGAATACTGTGAGTTGAAGACTTGGTTGACATTTGGTTTGATGTGGATCTTCTAAGTGCAGACTAAAAGAAAACATCTCCTCATTGCTGCAGCACCTCCCAAAGCCGAGCTGGACAGCAAGTTGATTGGCGAGACTGTCACTGTCACTGCTGGCTCTGACCTTGTCCTGGATGGCTCTGTGGGTGGGAAACCAGACCCCACAGTCTACTGGTCGAAGGGAGAGAAGGTTTTGGAGCTCGGGGAGAAATACTCACTGACATACACGGCAACCAGAGCCATGGCTGTCATCAAGAGTTGCGATAGATATGACACAGGCAGGTACGTCCTGACCGTGAAGAATGCCAGTGGAACCAAGACCGCCTCTGTCAACGTCAAAGTTCTGGGTGAGCAGATTTTCTTGGCTTTAGTTGGAGACATTTGGGTAAACCAGGGATATGAGGTTGGGTCGTCAGAAATGTCTGATCTGACTGTGGTTCTGTTGCATTTCAGACACTCCTGGACCTCCAGCTGATAAAATTGTGATCAGCAGAGTGACAGAGGAGAAATGCACCGTGTCCTGGAAGATCCCTCTGGAGGACGGCGGCGACACTGTCACTCATTACATCGTGGAGCGACGTGAGACCAGTCGGCTGAACTGGGTCATGATGGAGACTGAGTGCAAGACACTGTCATGCGTCAGTTCCAGGCTGATCAAGAACAACGAGTACATCTTCAGAGTCAGGGGAGTCAACAAGTTTGGACCGGGAGTTCCTCTGGAGTCTGAGCCAGTCATTGCCAGGAATGCATACAGTAAGCCACAACTTGTCATATTTAAGGAAAATCAAAGACCAATAGATTAAAAATTCAAATTTCTAAATTTATTTCACCCATTTTATGGCCACCATATACTCTCCCACTGTGGGATGCGGTTTGAGGGTTAGGTTAGAAAAGTCACAGATTTCTTTATTTTCCCTGTCTCTCAGCAATCCCATCCCAGCCAGGCTCACCTGAGGCCACAGCTGTGGGCAAGGAGCACGTCATCATCGAATGGCTGAAGCCTGAGAGTGATGGCGGCAGTGAGCTCAGAAACTATATTGTGGATAAACGGGAGACGAGCAGTACCAGGTGAGGGCAGCAACAGCACTGTTTTGATGGAGAGATTTTTTAGTAGTTAATCTTTGCTGCGACTCATTTGTCTTCTTGCTCGGAATTGTTTTTATCTCTGGTCCAGGTGGACACGGGTTAACAAGACCTACACCATCTATGACACCCGTCTGAAGATCAGTGGCTTGCTGGAGGGCAGCGAGTACCAGTTCAGAGTCACGGCGGTCAACGCTGCCGGCTACAGCCAGCCGAGCGACGCCTCGCCGTACATCCTCTGCAAGGACCCCACATGTAAGGAGCTCATCTTCCTGTCTGCTGAACCTCAGCTGCATTCCATTGTCATCAGAAATCTTTTGGGAAAACTCTTGGAACGGATTGCAGAAGACAAGGCACACACATTGACCTTCACTTTCTGTTATTCAGATACTCCAGCCCCTCCGTCCATGCCCCGCATCACCGACACAACCAAGCACAGCATCAGCATGACCTGGACTAGGCCCATGTACGACGGAGGCTCAGATGTCACAGGGTATGTGGTAGAGATCCTGGAGGAGGGCACCGAGCAGTGGTACCGCGCCACCACCAAGGCTCTGAAGACCAACCAGTATGTAGCTGCTGGCCTGGCGGCCAACAAGAAGTACCAGTTCAGGGTTGCGGCTATCAACAGCAAAGGCACTGGAGAGTTCAGTGAACCCAGTGCAGAGATCGAACCACTGGAGAGAGTCGGTGAGTCGGTGCTGCTCTTTGTGGTAGAACACCAAGTCCTAAATATTCAATATCTTAAACTTGCTCTGGGACCTGTGTGAAGCAATGGTTTGCACTTTTTTTTTTTGGAATGTTTTCATAACAACCTGGCTAATAATGCTGCAAATGAGACCTTTGAACGTGAGTCCTGACTAATTTTACTGTGTACATCTTCAGAAATGCCTGACTTGGAATTGGCCGACGACCTGAAGAAAACAGTGTGTCTGCGTGCTGGAGGAACAATGCGTCTGATGGTGTTTGTCACTGGTCGGCCGCTGCCCGTCGTGGCCTGGAGGAAATCAGGTGTGGAGCTGCAGAGCCGTGGCTTCATCGAGACCACCGACAGCTACACGTCCCTCATGGTGGAGAACGTCACGCGTTATGATTCTGGAAAGTATGTGGTCGAGGCCGAGAACCCATCTGGGAAGAAGACTGCCACCATCCTGGTTAAAATATATGGTATGCAGGGAAAACCCCAACATTTTTAGAAATGTCTTTGGTCCTTTGTTTTATCACAATTTAGTTTCAATACATTTTTAACCGTGTCTCTCTTTTGGACATTGTCTGGCAGACACACCTGGTCCTCCTGGTTCTGTGAAGGTGAAGGACTACACCAGGGAGTCTGTTGTGATAACCTGGGATGTCCCAAGCATAGACGGCGGTGCACACGTCAGCAACTACATCGTAGAGAAGCGCGAAGCCAACATGAAGTCATACAAGACAGTAACCACCGAGTGCAGGAAGACCTTGTTCAGGATCACTGGTCTGGAGGAAGGCATGCACTACTTCTTCAGGGTCTTGCCGGAAAACATCTACGGTGTGGGCGAGCCCTGTGACACGGCTGACGCCGTGCTGGTGTGCGAGGTTCCGTCGGTGCCTCAGGACCTCCAGGTTGTTGACGTCAACAAGTCTTCTGTCACGCTGAACTGGGAGAAACCTCTGCACGACGGTGGCAGCAGGCTGACTGGTTACACTCTTGAAGCCTGTAAGGTGGGTTCGGACCGGTGGAGCAGCGTGGCATCAGTCAAGTCCTCCGTCTCTCACTACACTGTCCAGTCTCTGATGGAGCACGACCAGTACCTCTTCAGAGTCCGAGCTACCAACAGCAGAGGCGCCAGTGAGCCAATGGACACTGTCACTCCTGTGGTCATCCAGGATATTACAAGTAAGGGGTTTTGCATTCTTCACATCCTTCTCTTAATCAAAGATCCACCTTGATAAGTTGCTGTGACCTTTTTGAAACTCCCTTGAAGTCACGCTCCTGGTCAATAAAACCTGTTTGTGTGTTTATTTCTAACTCTACCTTTTTTGTTGTTTCAGTTATGCCCAAGATTGATATGACCAGTATTCCTCAGAAGATCGTGCATGTGCACCGGGGAAAACCAATCGACCTCAACATCCCCATTAAAGCCAAACCGCAGGCTGTCTGCTCTTGGTTCTTTGCTGGCGTCAAACTCAAAGACAGTCTGGATCGCATCAAGATAGACGGCAATGGAAAATACACGCACCTCACCATCCGTGACACCACCATCAACGACACGGGCGACTACACACTCGAAGTGAAAAATGCCGTTGGGGTTGCCACCGAGCTCATCAAGGTCATCATCCTCGGTAAGTGGGAAACATGCAGATTTCACCTGACAGTGTGCAGCTTCACCTCTGTAAAGGCCCGAAAACCATTAGTATGGAGTTCAGGGGAATGAAAAGAATCATTCCAAAACTGCTTATTGTGTCTGTCCAGACAAACCTGGCATCCCACTGGGTCCGGTGAAGATTGAGGAGGTTGATGGTGTGTCAGTGACAGTCAGCTGGGAGCTTCCAGAGAAGGATGGCGGCGCCAACGTCAGTGGCTACGTGGTGGAGCAGCGGGACGCTCATAGGCCAGGCTGGACCACCATCTCAGAGTCGGTCACCCGACCCTGCTTCAAGTTCACCAGACTCTCTGAGGGCACCGAGTACGTCTTCCGTGTTGCTGCCATGAACCGCTTTGGCGTTGGTGGTTTCCTGCAGTCGGAAGTGGTGGAGTGCAAAAGCGCAGACAGTGAGTAACAGTGTGATTCAAAAAAAATAAAAATTGTGGAAATAATTGAACTCCAGTTGCTCTGGACTGTGTGGGCCTCACCTGTTCATTTTTGGGAAAATGTATGCTTTCGCCCTGCTGACACTAAATTGTACGGTTAATCTATATCCGTGCAGCTATCCCTGGTCCTCCAAGTAGACCTGAGGTGCTTGATGTCACCCATGAGGGTATGACCCTGACTTGGCTCGCTCCAGAGGACAATGGTGGCTCCTCCATTTCTGGCTACATCATTGAACGCAAAGAGGCCCGGTCTGACAGGTGGCTGAGGATCAACAAGAATTACGTCACTATGACGAGGTACCGCTCCTCTGGCCTGATCGAGGGTCTGGAATATGAATATCGCATTACTGCCGTCAACTCCAGAGGACTGGGCAAACCAAGCGAAAGTTCTGCCATCACTGTTGCCATGGATCCCATTGGTAAGTGGTATAAAAGGTTTTCTCTTTTTTTTTTAACAAAATGCCACCAGCCTTATTTTGAAGTAGTGTGACAGCAAAGACTGTCTATTCAACTTCTCTTTTTGGTCTCTCTTTTTATTGATGAACAGAACCTCCAGGTCCTCCAGTCCAGCCCAAAGTCACAGACAGTACCAGGACTTCAGTGTCCCTTGCTTGGCTACCACCTGAGGAACAGGGTGGTTCTGTCATCACCGGTTACTTTGTTGAGATGCAAAAGGTTGACCAGGTGGAATGGACCTTGTGCAACACCACACCTATCAAGACGTGCGAGTACACTCTCACCCACATGCCGCAGGGTGCAGAATACAAGTTCAGGGTCATTGCTTGCAATTCTGGCGGTTGTGGAGAGCCTGCCGAGATTCCTGCAGTTGTAAAAGTCCAGGAAATGCTCGGTACTATCCCAGACTTTGATCAAATCCATTTTACTTGTGTTTTTAATGGCTCTGTATCCTCAAATTAAATGCTTTGTGTGTCTTCCTCAGTTTATCCTGACTACCAGCTTGACGCTAAATATGAGGAGGGCTACGTGGTGAGGCAGGGCGGAGTCATCTGCCTGTCCGTTCCCATCATTGGTAAACCCATCCCGACTTGCAAGTGGACCAAGGACGGTCGCGATATCTCCCACCGCGCGATGATTGCCACTTATGATGACGTCACCGAGCTCGTCATCAAGGAAGCACACAAAGATGACAGCGGCACTTATGACTTGGTGCTGGAAAACAAATGTGGAAGAAAGGCTGTTTACATTAAGGTATGTCACTGCACAGAAAGGTAAGAAGTTAAAATACCAGAACCTAATTTGAGTGGGTAGAACTTGACATTCTTCACACGCTACCCTACAGGTCAAGGTCATCGGCCGCCCTGATATCCCCGAGGGGCCCATCGAATTTGATGACATTCAGGCGAGATCAATTCGGGTTAGCTGGAGACCGCCTTCAGATGACGGTGGCTCTGATATTCTGGGATACATTGTGGAAAGGCGAGAAGTGCCCAAGGCTGCCTGGTGTACTGTGGATGCTCGGGTCACAGAGACCTCTCTGATGGTCAAGGGCCTGAAGGAGAATGTGCAGTATCACTTCAAGGTTTCTGCTGAGAACCAGTTTGGTATCAGTAGATCTCTGAAGTCTGATCAGCCCATCATACCAAAGACGCCGCTCTGTGAGTATTTGCAATATGCTCCACGCACATTAGATCTGTAGTTTAATAACAAGTCTTAACATTGATTTCACTGAGACACTGCTTGTTATCTCCAGGCCCGCCAGAACCTCCAAGCAACCCACCGGAGATCATGGACGTGACCAAGTCGACAGTGGCGCTGTCCTGGGCGCGGCCCCGCGATGATGGAGGGTCACGCGTCACAGGATACTTTGTGGAAAGAAGGGAAGTTTCCACAGAGAAGTGGGTCCGCCACAACAAGACCCACATCACCACCACCATGTATAACGTCACCGGTCTCATACCAGACGCAGAGTACATGTTTAGGGTCGTGGCTCAGAACGACATCGGGAAGAGTGAGCCTGGTCCCATTTCAGAGTCTGTGGTCTGCAAAGATCCATTTGGTGAGTTCATAACTCATGATGTGTGCTTCTCCTCAAAGAGGGAAAGAAATAACTGAGGATAGTGTGTAAACCTCTAGAACTGTGTGATTATGACTTAAGTTAATGAAGTAAACTTAACTATGAATAATGTAACCCTCTGTTATCTTCCTGTGTTCTCGTAGATAAGCCAAGCCAACCAGGAGAAATTGACATCATCTCTGTCACAAAAGACTGCATCACCATCCACTGGCTCCGTCCTGAACTGGATGGCGGAAAGGAGATTCTGGGTTACTGGATTGAGTTCAGGCAAGCAGGCGAGAGTGCCTGGAAGAAATGTAACAAGGAGCGCTCTAAGGACCGTCAGTTCACCATGGGTGGCCTGATGGAAGCAACAGAGTATGAGTTCAGAGTCTTTGCAGAAAATGAAACTGGACTGAGCCGACCGCGACGCACTCCCATGGGCATCAAGACCAAGCTGAGTGGTGAGCTGCCCTACTTACACCGGCATTAATGTTTATAGACATACTATATTTTGAGGACATTTTAAAAAAAATAGAATCTACTTATAGGCTTATGGCTTAATTCACGTGGTTTGTACCCCTTTTCACTTTGACTGTCACTTGACAAATAAGATCAAAAGATCAAAGGTAGTTTTCTTGCATGTTTTTCTGCAGTTGGTGAGGCTCCAGTTTTGAAGGAAGAAATCCAAGATGCCACCACCAAGCTTGGCGAATCTGGCACTCTGACTTGTGGAATTATTGGTCGACCTCTCCCAGAGATCAAGTGGTACCGCTATGGCAAGGAACTCATCCAGAGCCGCAAGTACAAAATGAGCTCGGATGGCCGCAACCATTCTCTCAGCGTCCTGACGGATGAGCAGGAGGACGAGGGCCTGTACACCTGCAGGGCCATAAACGAGGCTGGAGAGATCGAGACAAGTGGCAAGTTGCGCCTGCAGGCGGCGCCCCTGTTCCACCCGGGCTTCCCTCTCAAGGAGAAGTACTATGCAGGAGCCGGTACCAGCCTCCGTCTCCATGTGGTTTATATTGGCCGTCCCATCCCCCAGATAATGTGGTTCTATGGCAAGAAACCTCTGAACGCATCTGAAAATGTGATAATTGAGAACACGGAGAACTACACCCACTTGGTCGTGAGAAATGTCCAGAGGAAGACCAACGCAGGACGTTATAAAGTGCAGCTCAGTAACGTCTACGGAACCATCGACACTGTGCTTCGTGTTGAAATCCAAGGTACAGCCAGGAAGTCCCACAAATCACAGAGAAATTCAACTCAGTTTTCGGTATTTAAAATGTTGCGTACTTTTTTCTTCTCCAGATAAACCATGCATCCCAGAGGGTCCCCTTGTTGTTGATGCTCTGCTGAAGAGCTCTGTAGTCATCAGCTGGAAGGCTCCTAAAGATGATGGAGGGTCTATGATTACCAACTACATAGTGGAGAAGCGCGAGGCCAAAGAGGGCGAACAGTGGAATCTGGTGTCCTCATCTGTTTCTGGCACTACCTGCCGTGTCCCCAACCTAACTGAGAATGCTGGCTACTACTTTAGAGTCTCTGCCCAAAACCAGTATGGTGTGAGTGAATCCTTGGAGATTCCATCAGTGCTTATCATCAAGAGTCCATTTGGTACGTTTGTTTGCCATCTCTTTTGTATTACTTTATAGAAACGTAAAGCTGAGCAGTAGAGAATAAAAACCACTTGTACTCTCCTCAGAAAAACCTGGAATCCCGCAGCAGCCGTTCATCATTAGCTCCACCAATGACTCCTGTGTTGTCTGCTGGAAGCCTCCGAGCAGTGACGGTGGAGCGAAAATTTCCAACTACTTCTTGGAGAAACGTGAGAAGAAGCAGAACAAATGGATGTCAGTGACCACAAAGAAGATTGTGGACACTAACTATGAAGTCACCGGCTTGATTGAGGGCTTCGAGTATGAATTCCGAGTCAAGTGTGAGAACATGGGTGGTGAGAGTGACTGGAGTGAAATCTCTGCGGCCATCATTCCCAAGTCTGAACAATCTCCTCGCGCTCCTGCATTCAGAGAAGAGATCAGAGATATGACAGTCAAATACCACGCCAACGCCACCCTTGTGACCAAGGTGAATGCATTTTTTTTCTTTGTTATTATCGTGCTGTGTTTACATCTGCAAGCCTTTCTAAATCCAATACGTCAGACCTTGTTGTGATTTTTAAGAGACTGTGCAAAGTTAACTAATTAACCACTAAGTTAACCAAGTTTACTACTAAGGAGCTTTGCATACTTATTAATTACTCATTCATCTAAAGGTGGTGGGACATCCCAAGCCTACAGTCAAGTGGTACCGCAGTGGTAAGGAGATTCTTGCTGATGGAACAAAGATCAAGGCTCAGGAGTTCAAGGGAGGCTACTACCAGTTAGTCATCATGGCTGCTGATGAGACAGATGCCACAGTTTACCAAGTCAGAGCAACCAACCCCTCTGGATCCATCTCTACCACAGCAAATCTTGAAGTGGAAGGTAACAATAGAACTCTTGAAGTGCAAGTTGGTTTTCTTTCATGTTTTCTATCTGTTGTTTTTATATTTCGGGTATACTAAACTTGTTTTCCCTTCCATTTCTATTGCAGTTCCTGCCAAGATCCATCTGCCCAAGGAACTCCAGGGAATGGGAGCTGTCCATGCTGTTCGTGGTGATAAAATCACCATAAAGATACCTATCTCTGGCAAGCCTGAGCCAGCAATCACCTGGCAGAAGGGTCAGGAGATCCTGTCCAACTCTCCTTATCACCAGGTCATCACCACCAGGTCTTTCACATCCCTGGTCTTCCAAAAGGGAATGCAGAGGAAGGACACTGGATACTACATTATTACTGCAAAGAATCGATTTGGAACAGACAAGCAAACCATTGAGGTCAACGTTGCCGACATACCAGATGCTCCCAAAGGAATTATTGTCAGTGACATTGGTCGAGATTCCATCACATTTACCTGGGAGCCTCCTGCCAATGATGGTGGCAGTGACATAATTGGTTACATTGTGGAGAAGTGTCCCACAACTGGTGACAGATGGATCCGTGCTGGACAGACCACTGACTGCTCCATGACCATCATCAACATCTTTGGAAAAACAAAGTACCAATTCCGGGTCATTGCTGAGAATCAGTTTGGTCTGAGCCCTCCCTCTGCACCAACTGAGCCTATCACCACAAAGGAAGACAAATCTGTAATTAGGAACTATGACGAGGAGGTAGATGAAACTAGGGAGGTCACCAAAGAGGAGGCTCTTTCCTACAAGGTAAAGGAGCTCTCTTCAAAGTACATCATCTCTGAAGAACTTTCTCGCTGTCAGTTTGGGGTGGTCCACCGCTGCGTAGAGATTGCCACCAAGAAGACCTTCATGGCCAAGTTTATCAAGGTCAAGGGAACTGATCGCGAATTGGTCCTAAGAGAAATTGAGGCCCTCAATGTTGCAAGGCACAAAAATATTATTTACCTTCATGAATACTTTGAAAGTATGGAGGAGATTGTCCTGATCTTTGAGTTCATTTCTGGAGTTGACATCTTTGAGCGCCTTGGCACCGCAAACTTTGACCTTACAGAGCAGGAGATAGTCCGTTACTTGAGACAAGTCTGCACTGCTCTCAAATTCCTTCACAGCCACAACTTTGGACACTTTGACATCCGTCCAGAGAACATTGTTTACACCACGAGGAGAAGTACTACCATTAAGATTATTGAGATGGGCCACGCTAGACTTCTAGTGCCAGGAGAAAACATTAGAATGTTGTTCTCAGCTCCAGAGTATTGCGCTCCTGAGATCCACCGTCATGACCTGGTCACCACGGCCACTGACATGTGGTCTGTTGGTGTGCTGGCGTACATTCTGTTGAGTGGTCTTAATCCGTTTGCAGCAGAATCCATGACAAAAATGATTGAAAACATCTCCAGTTGTGAGTACGTCTTTGACAGAGAAGCTTTCAGGGACATCAGCCTGGAGGCTATGGACTTTGTGGACAGACTTTTGGTCAAGGACAGGAAGCTCCGTATGACTGCCAGTGAGGCAATGGATCACCCATGGCTCAAGATGAAGATTGATAATGTGAGTAGCAAGATAATCAAGACACTGAGACACAGAAGATACTATCAGTCACTGGTGAAGAGGACTGATACCATTGTATCAGCAGCACGCATTGCCTATGGTGGTGCTTTCAAGAACCAGAGAGGGCTTGCTGTGGGCAAAGTGAAAATTGGAACTGAGTACCATGGCCTCCGCACTGGTCCAGTCATGCATGGCTATGCTGAAGAAGGTGGTCACGTTAGATTCACCTGCAGCATCTCCAACTATGACAAGAGTACCCAGGTCACATGGTACTTTGGTAACCGGCAGCTCCATCCAAGTCCCAAATATGAAATTAGCTACAGCAATGGCTTTGCCTCCATATATGTCAAGGACATTGAAGAGTGTGATGATGGGGTGTACAGATGCAAGGTGGTAAGCGATGATGGAGAGGACAGTGCTTATGGAGAGCTCTTTGTGGAGACAGTCAGGAGTATCAGAGAGCACTACATCAGTCGCTCGGTGAAGAAACTGAGGAGGAGGGTTGACAAGACCAAGCTTCTGCAGAGACCACCTGAGTTCACGCTACCTTTGTACAATCGCACCGCCTACATCGGAGATGATGTCCGCTTTGGTGTGACGATAACTGTGCACCCAGAGCCTAAAGTAACATGGCTTAAAAATGGAGAGAGAATCAAGCCAGGCGACAATGACGCCAAGTACACGTTCATCAGTGATAAGGGTCTGTATCAGCTGATGATCCACAATCTGGACATAAGTGATGATGCCGAGTACACTGTCATGGCTCACAACAGGTTTGGAGAAGACAGCTGCAAAGCCCATCTCACAGTGACCCCCCATCCTATCACAGAGGAAACCATGAGGCCCATGTTCAAACGTCTTCTTGCAAATACTGACTGTGTTGAAGGCCAAAGCGTTTCTTTTGAGCTCAGAGTGACAGGAACACCAGTTCCGACGCTGAAATGGGAGAAGGACGGCCAACCGCTACAGTTTGGTCACAAGGTTATCGTTATACAAGAGGATATCGACTGCCACGTCCTGCACATCAGAGAGACTCTGCTTGAGGACTCTGGATTGTATAAGGTCACTGCGACCAACTCTGCAGGTTCTGCGAGCTGCCAGGCCTCACTTAAAGTGGAGCGTCTCACCTACACTCGAAGAGAGTACAAGAGCGAAGAAGAGAAATACAGACACATACAGAAACAAATTGAAAAGACCAACAAGATGGCACAGAGAATCGCTGCCACTGAGGAACATGTACCGTTAAACCCCACAGCTCAGGAAGCTCTTAAATTTGCTGCAGAGATTTACAAGCCTGCAGTGAGCACCAAGCACGTTGAGGGTGAGTTCGACATAAGAGAGGAGAAGTCTGAGACCAGAAAACTGGAGGAGGAGAGAAGAATCTTTATGCCGTACGAGATCCCTGAGCCTGTGATTCACGATCCTAGAGCTCTCGATGAGGACAAAGCCATCAAACAGTTTGTCCCTCTGTCTGACATGAAGTGGTACAGAAAGCTGAGGGACCAGTATGAGGTTTCAGAGAGGATGGAGAAAATCGTTCATAAGAGACAGAGACGCATTCGTCTGTCCAGGTGGGAGCAGTTCTATGTTGTGCCACTCCCTAGAATAACTGACCAGTACAGGCCAAGATGGCGCATTCCCAAACTCACTCTGGATGATCTGGAAACTGTCAGGCCAGGACGCCGTTCCCCGTCTCCTGAATCTGAAGTCTCATTTAGATCCAGGAGAAGATCTCTAGGAGACCTCAGTGATGAGGAGCTCCTGATGCCTGTGGATGATTACCTCTCCATGAGGAAAACAGAAGAGGAAAAAATGATGCTGGAAGATGAACTTGAGCTTGGCTTCTCTGCTTCTCCTGCTGGTAGCCCTGTTCGTGTTGAGCATCGTGCCATGGAGGGTGAGGAAAGAAGACATGAGGTCCGACGTGAGGTCAGACGTGAGGCCGTTGAGGTTGCTGAGACAAAGAAGAAACGTACTATTTCTCAGTTTATGCGGAGGAGAAGGTCTCTGTCTCCCACATACATTGAGCTGATGCGTCCAGTGTCTGAGCTCATCAGACCATCCCGTAGCAGACCGCCTGTGGAGCTGGAGGGAGAAGTCATGGCAAGGAGATCTCCCACCCCAGAGAGGACTCGTCCACGTTCTCCCAGCCCCATCAGATCTGTAGAAAGGACCTCCCGTTCCTCCTCCAGATTTGAGAGGTCTGCACGCTTTGATATCATGTCCCGTTATGAGGCCAGAAAGGCTGCCCTCAAGTCTGAGAGGAAGTATCAGGTAGTCAGCCAGACACCCTTCAGCCTAGACCACGGTCCACGGGTAACCGTCAGGATGCGCTCTCATCGCATACCAACTGGACAAGACACTAAATTCACTCTTAACATCCAAGCCAAACCAGAGGCAGAGGTCAAATGGTTCCACAATGGAACTGAAATCTGTGAAAGCAGCGAGAAGTACATCTTCACAAACGTGAGTGGAGTTTTGTCCATCACAATCCTGGACTGCCAGGAGGAGGACAGCGGCACCTACCGCTGCGCATGTTCCAACTTGAAGGGAGAAGCTTCAGACTACGCTACTCTCGATGTCTCAGGCACCGGCTACACATCTTTCTCATCTCGCCGCAAAGATGAGGTAGCCCTGAAATCATTCGTCCCTGAAGTCACCCGAATTGACCACTACCACACTACTCACTTCAAGGCAGGCTATGCGAGTGAGAGCCACTTTGAGGTGGAAGAGAGCAAGTCTAAATTTACCGAGACACGGGAGGTTGTCACGAGAGAAAGATATTCTGCCTCTGCTGAGAGGTATGAAGCCTCCATAAAGTTTGCCTCTGCTGATTACCTGTCATCTGACTCCTCCTACTCATCTGAGAAGTTCTCAATGACTGGGAAACACATGTCGTCTGAAGCCGTATCAAAGTCGTCTGCTGCTGTTGTCGCTGAGGAGGTCACCGTTCAAAAGAGCAAACCTCTTCCTGCCAGGATCCTCACTAAGCCCCAGTCTGTGACCGTTGCTGAGGGAGAGGCGGCCCGATTCTCTTGTGATATAGATGGTGAACCTGCACCTGCTGTCATATGGATGCATGAGAGTAGAACCATCACCTCATCTCACAGAGTCCACGTCACTACTTCTCAGTACAAGTCCAGCCTTGAGATCTCCTCTGTGACGGCCTCTGACGAAGGTAGTTACACAGTGGTGGTAGAAAACTCAGCAGGCAGACAAGAGGCTCACTTCACTCTGACCATACGCAAAGCGGTTCTTAAGGAGGAGGTTAAGGTTGTCAAATCACCTGCGCCTGCTGCAAAGTCACCAGAACCCGCCGTGATATCACCAACTCCCTCTGCAACTTCCCCTGTGCCCAGTGTAAAGTCACCGGGGCCGAGTGTCAAATCCCCTGAGCCCTCTATTAAGTCACCTGCCCCGAGCGCAAAGTCACCCGCACCAAGTGTGAAGTCACCGACACCTACCGTGAAGTCACCAGAACCAGAGAGAATAAAATCACCTGGTGGTGTCAAGTCCCCAGAGCCATCAGCGCCCTCTCCAGCCCCAAGTGTGAAATCCCCAACCCCAGGTATCAAGTCTCCCGAACTCGAAGGAGTGAAGTCAGTAAGGGGTGTAAAATCTCCAGAACCCAGACTCAAGTCACCACCACCAGTTAAGTCTCCTGAGCCTGAAGAAGTAAAATCCCCGCGCGGTGTCAAGTCTCCAGAACCAGCAGGAATCAAATCTCCAAGAGGGCTGAAGTCACCAGAACCAGCTGGGGTCAAAACGCCAAGGGGCATCAAGTCCCCCGAACCGGCAGGCATCAAATCACCAAGGTCCTTGAGATCCCCCGAACCAGCGGGAATCAAGTCACCGCCGAGAATCAAGTCCCCTCCTCCAATCATGTCTCCGAAGAGGGTCGTGTCCCCTCCCACTGTCAAATCCCCAGTTCCCAAACCTCCCAAGGTCCTTAGCCAGCTAACAGCTGAGGCGTACCAAGGGTCAGTGAAGATGTCCTGCATTTGTGAAAGCAGCGTCAAAGAGGTGGTGTGGTCTGTCAATGGAAGGAGGCTCTCGCAGAGCAGCCACTTTGAGATGCACTACTCGGAGGGCTCCTGTAGCCTCCTCATCCACGATCTGGCAAACAGTGACCAGGGAGAATACACCTGTGAGATGACCTCAGAGGGAGGAGTATCCAAGTCCTCCTTCTCCTTCACTGGGCAGGTGTTCCAGTCCATACTCATGAAGATCACAACTTATCGTGAGCAGCAGCAACAGCTTGCACTTAAAGGTGAACTTTCCTGAATATCCACACAGCTGTCATTGTTTCTTAATTATCTCTTTATTCCAGAACAATTGATCATCATTTTTTTTCTTCCATCTCTCGCGTGTCATTGGCAGGATCAGCGATGATGACCCACAAGGAGTCGTCGTCCTCCTCCTCAACAAGTTCATCCTTGATGATGAAGAAAGAAATGCACCAAGTGGAGGAGTCGTCGTCCTTCTCCTCATCCTCTGCCCACCAGGCCATGATGTCGTCAATGATGGAGTCCAGTTCCTTCAGCAGCATGGCAGCAGAGATGAAGTTTGAGACTATGTCCATGTCCAGTATGTCCTCCATGGCCTCTGAGACGTATGCCATGAGCTCGAGCAGTCTTACGGAGATGGCCTCCCACCTGGAGGGGTCCTCGTTCAGGGCGATCGGTAAGTCTGAGTCAGTTCACGCTCGGGTTTCCTGTTTTCAGCAGCACGCGACGAAGCAGAACCTTGTTTATATACTGTGAGCTGTTCCTCAGTGACATTGCAATCTAATCTGTCGCTCGCCAGGTTCTGCTCCCAGGATCGAGGCCTTGCCTGAAGATATCAGCGTCGAGCCAGGCAAAGTCCTGACGGTGGCGTGCGCCTTCTCTGGAGACGCCAAACACATCGAGTGGTCCCGCGGCGGCAAGACCATCCAGGTGACCGCCGGCGGACGTTTCCACATCGAGACGACGGAGGACCTGACCACCCTCATAATCACCGGTGTGAAGGAAGAAGACGCTGGAACCTACACCCTGAAACTGTCCAACCAGCTCGGATCCGACTCGGCGACGGTTCACATTAGCATTCGATCGGTGTAAGAAAAAAAAGAAAAGAAAACAAACTTCCATTTTTCCCCCTTTTCCCAACTTCCATGCCTTTTTATTTATTAATCGAGCGAAATAATCTACTTGATATAAGATCTGCATCTCTGTTCTTGTAAATATGAACTATTTTTGTACCAATCTTGACATTAATATATGCCAAACTAGACTCCAGTCTAACGTTGTTATAAATTTTGCCATATTGGATAACTATGACTTTGGATTTTTGATCCATTTTTCTGTGACATGTACATAATGTATATAGCCGCAATTGAACGGTTATGGGAAATGTATGCATTGTTATATATTTATGACAATATTATTACCTGAAACTATTGCAACTGAATTGTGGTTCGACAGGAGAAAGTTCCGCTCCGAGGGACGAATACCCTGCCGAACCGGGAAACTAAACTCTGTGCCTCAACGATGCGTTGAAGTCTTAAGATTGCCTCAACAGGTGGAGAGGCTCCCTGTTGACGTTAACCGACGGTTATCAGACGGAACCCTGAGAGCGCCGCCCGCCCTCGGGCGGCGCAGTGGCTCCGTGAGCTCCTGAGCGCTGCTTGCGGCTTTACCCTCCTGCACGCAGTGCGACTGGAGCTCGCGCCGCCACCGCATCAGTGTCGTACCGGCGCACCTGCCATGACGAGCTCACAGTGCGAGCGGCCTGCACTCCCTGAGCGACACCTTTTTCTTTTTCTTTTCTCGGTGCTCCGCCTCTGGCCAGCGACCGCTGCGCCGTCTCTCCGGTCGCACCGCCATCCAAGCGGCCAATCGCGCGAAAGCGTGGGCTCTGCACTCGTTGGCAGAGGCGGAGCTTCTCTCAGAGGTCTGCAGCGTGCTTGTGTGTTGTTTTTGTGTTGTTTTTCTCTTCTAGAAGTTCTCCGGTCAAACTAGCCCACTAGGTGGCGCTGCGCGGCCAGACACCATCAGCGGCTGCAGCTGGTGCGACCGGAGCCGTAGAGTTGTTAGGTTGACTTTTCTTTCGCAGCCTCCTTGAGTTTTTCTCCAGTTATTGAAGTAATAAAGCATGATGAGCAGCACTGCACTGCTGGCTGGTTCTTCTCCTTCCTTCACACTTCACACATCTGCACACATCTGGACATCTGCAGCTCGAATGAGCAGAAGAAAAACAATAACGTATATAATAATATCAAAATAAAAGTTGTCATAATAAAAACAGCAACAATAATAATAGATGATAAGAATTAAAGCTGCAAGCAGCGGTCAAGGACTGCTTGCTGTTGAACACCGTGAGCTCCTTCACACTGGGTTAGGACCAGAGTTGGGTAGTAGCCGAAAATTGTACTCAAAAGTAGAAGTAAAAAACAGTGGCTTAAAAAAAATACTTGAGTAAGAGTGAAAAAAGTACCCTGTAAAAAAAAAACTACTCAAGTAGTGAGTAATATGAGTAATATATGATTTATTGTTCATCAATAATGTACAACAATGAACAACATTGTAAAACAATAAACAAAATGTGCAAATTGTTTGCACAACTACAGAACAACTACAAACATGAAATATGTAGCAATTACAAAAAACAGTTTTTGCATCCAACAGTATAGAGAGGAAGAGTGAGAGAGTGAGAGGGACAGAGAGAAAGAGGGGGAGAGTGATGGGTGAGAAGAAGAGCACAGAGTCTCTACATCACTGTGTTCAGTGACTGTTGAGCTTTCACAGCAGTTGACTTTCAGGGTTCTTGGAGTGAAGCTGAGATCTTTCAGCCGTAAAGAAGCCAGCATGGCTAAAAAGTCTCCCAGGCTGCAGATGCAGGAAGAGCTGTGTTGACTTTAAGTGACAGCTTCTTGATGCAACAGCTTCATACCTCCAGTGGATGGGCATGATGGGTGTCCACCGAGCTCTCCTGCTTCTTTTCCTGACTCAACATTTCCAAAGGAGTCGTCTTCATCAGACTGGCTGGCGCTGGAGCATCCACATCAGCATCCAGTTTGATTTCTCATGTAGTCCAGGCCTGTGTCAAGATAAATTGTTTTTTAAAAGAAAAAAATCAGTTCCGCACGATATTCTTACCAATCTATTGTATGGTCTGCAAAGCTGCTGGTGATTGATATTAAAAGCTCTCGCCAGCCTGCATACTCAGCAGGTTTTAAGAGACTCTCCTCTGTGGTCCAGGATGTTCTGAATCGTGGGAGGAGCATCGCTGCAGCAGTCAGCTCAGGTTCTTTCATTACATCTCCAACAGGTTTCAGGATTCCAGCCTGCAGGGCTTCAACCAGAGGTCCACAAGTTGTTTCTTCAGCTTTCCCTGCTACTGATAAAGTGTTGGCAGCAGGAATCCCATAAGCACAGAGGAGGATGTTGAGGGCCATGACAAAAGGCTTCATGACAGCGGTGCACTCAGCCAATCAGCTTGATTGAACCTAGACGAGAGAAGAAGAAACAATCAGTTTTAGTTTTATATACTAGAAAGTATTTCTTGTGCATTGCCAACGTCAAAGACTTAAAAAATACAAAGTACATTGTAATAGTAAGAGAAGATTCAGTATGAATCAGCAACGCTCACGTATTATTTAGTGCTGTGCAAACGTTGCGGACTGCCTTTTCTCCTGGCTCTGTCTGGATGTGCACGACTCTCAACTGCCAGGAACAGGGAGCTCCACCGGGTCTGATTGGGTCGGAGTGACTGCAGCTTGCATTCACGCTCCACTGTTTCATCAGCCACGGTTGACCGACTGGTTTTATTCCAGCCAGCTTCTTCTACGTTGCACTGGCATCAACTGTTGATGTAAGATTTAGGAGACGGCGCGCAACACTGCTGGTGTCCTGGAAGTTGATTCTCACGGCCTGGGTCCTCATCCAACCGAGTCCTCTGACTCACTGGCTTCATCTGTTGGATCAGAGTCAGAAGCTTCCTCCTGCTTCTTCCACTTTCTCCTCCACACCATATCATCCAAAAGCCTGGAGGAAATGTGAGCCACTGTCTGTTGTTGCCCTGCTCACTTTTTCTCTGATGTGATGCTCACAATGGATTTCCTCTATTGTCTCCCCAGTGACAGGTGACAGCTCAGTAACTACGCTGTCTGGCAGAGCAGCAGTGTTGTGGTAGCGCCGTGGTTCACAGCGCTCAGCGTTGTGATCAAGACGCTCTTCGTGTTCTTTGCAGCTCCCTGAATTTTGAAACACAACGTTTTCCGGGTCATCACTGTTGGTCGGGGTTGCAATGTTTCAATCGCAGTCTTGAAGGACGACGTTGCAACAACAGGAAATGATTGGTTGGGTCTCACATACAAAACTGAGCAAAAGTTTGTCAGGTGTTGCTAGTGCTAGCCATGGTGGGCTAAGTGAGGGAATGGCTGCTTTTCCCAGGAGCTTCAGTAGAATTGATTTCCTCCTCCTGTGGGAATCTACGAGCTCTGTGTAATCTGGGAGTTTGTTCGGGTGGAAAAAAGAATCGTAAAACTTTATTCATTAAGTTGAATACCATCAATGCTTTAATAGTCGACTTGAAATGCACTAAGTCTAAAAGACACTCAGACCCCGCAGCTATCCTGATGCGTTCATTTGTTAGCAAATTCTCCAATATTGACAGGAAATAACCCAAGACTAACACTTCTTTAGTCCAGTAGGCTCATGAACAGTGCAGAAACCTACCGAATAATAATAAAAAATAATAAACACCTTCTTGTAATCACGAGATAAGGCGCCTGTTTTTTTTTCCTAGCCAGTAAATGTAATGCGCTGCCTACGTCGAGTCGACTAACCCAGGCTAGTTAGGGTCAGACTCACCGCCACGTCTTTCCTTAAACTGGACGTCGAGTTGTTGCAGCGATGTCGGTTTTCCTTGGCTGACGCAGAAGACAGCGCATGATGTCGCTGTTCTGTAGCTTTAGAAAGCTCCTGCTCCTGCTCCTCCTCCTCCTCCTGCTCCTGCTCCTGCTCCTGCCCCTCCTGCTCCTGCTCCTGCTCCTGCTCCTCCTCCTCCTCCTGCTCCTGCTCCTGCTCCTCCTCCCCCTCCCCCTCCATCATCCCGTCTTTTACTTTCTCCGCTCTGTAGAAATTGTCAGCACCGGAAGTTGGCGCTTCGCCGCCAATAACTTTGTTTGGTCATGTGACGAAATAGCTACGTGTGATTGGTTGAATGGGTCATGTGGGAGGGACTTTTGCGGAAGCAAAATAAAGATGGATAGAATTTTCTTGGACAAAAATAGAAGTAAGGCTGGAGCAAAACCCTGACCCTGACCCTGACCCTAACTCTGACCCTGACCCTGACCCTGACCCTAAACAGGCTGCAATCAATCCCAGTGTTGGGAGAGAGTCCGGGTTGGACTCTGCAGGTCGCTCACTCCTCCGCCCCGTCGCTCTCACTCGCTTTCCTTTTCTCCTTTGGTTTTGCTCCTCCCACTGCCGAACACACCTGTTCCTGAGGCACCGCTGATGATTAACCCTCCCACTGCTGATTCCGACCGTTTACATGGTTTCCGTGCAGTACAATAAACAAACAAACAAACTGTTAAAACACCTGCTAAACATTTGAACAAAAATCACAGAAAAGCAACCTTTTTAACCCAATTTTCTATTTTATAATTTATAAATAGCATGAGGTTATTTACATCATTTTAACCGGGGGTGACATTGGAAAACTGGAAACATTTGAAGCCACGCGTCAGAAAATAAAACCTCCTCTCTGAAAGCAGCTCTGCTTTCCGTGGTCAGGATTGGCCGAGAGAAGTTCGGAGCTCCTCCTCCCTCAGGCTCTGGTCCAATCGCAGGGCCTCGGACTCCAGGACAGCTGCGATCGGTCGCCGGGTCACCGCCAGCAGCGAATGGCTGAGCTGCTCTCTGAGCGACAGCAGCCATTGGCCGTTCCTGGACCACTGCTGGACGAAGGAGGTCCTGCGCTGCTGCTCCTCGGCCAATAGCAGCGCCAGCTGAGTCACCTGGGGAGGCGGCCACATCGTGAGGGCGGGTCGACCGCTCAGAGTGACCTTCACCTGACCTTCAGCGACCTTCAGCGACCTCACCTGCTCCTCCAGGTGATGCACTCTGCTGCGCTGCTGCTGCTCTTCTGCGGAGTCGCCCGGTCCCTGATGGCCAGCAAAACCAGTTCAACACACACCCGCACCACAGGAGCGGGTGTGTGTGTGTGTGTGTGTGTGTACCTGAGGTGTTCCTCTGTCCTTCAGCTGCTGCTCCAGTCTGCAACGCTCCTCCTCCATCTACAACACAACAGTGTTGCTTTCATCGCTGTCTGTGTGTGTGTGTGTGTGTGTGTGTGTGTGTGTGTGTGTGCGTACCTGTCGCACAGTGTGTCTCACTGACTTCCTGTCTTGCTTCAGTTTGTCGTTGCGGTGCTGCAGTCGTCTGTTCTCCTTGTCCAGTCGTTGCTGCTGCAGCTCCAGTGCGGCCACGGCAGAGTGCAGCAGGTGCAACCGCTGGAGCAGCACCTGATGCACGCACACACACACACACACACACACACACACACACACGCGCGCGCATGCACGCGCACACGCAAACACACGCACAGTGAGTTTTCGCGTCGCTGCTAGCTACCTGTCTTAGCATTAAAGCTATTATAGCTTTAATGCTAAGACAGCTATTATAGCTTTAATGATATTAGCTTCTGCTAAGCTAACAGGAGGCAGAGTCTGTCTGAAGACACACACCCACACACACCATGTTTTAGCGTAGCTGCTAGCTGCTTCCATAGCCTTTCTTAGCATTCTGCTAAGCTAAAAGAAGGCAGAGTCCTCTGACCTCTGACCCCTGACCCTAGTTGGGTGAAAGTGAATGTGAGTGGAACTAGGAGCTTCCTCCCAGTGTGGTGCTTCACAGCTACAGGTCTGGCTGCAGGGGTCAAAGGTCAGAGGTCACAGGGGCCCTCTGACCCCTGCAGAACTAGCCGTGTGGGTGGAGCCACGTGGGCAGGTCCCATGGTGATTGCTTGAGCTCTTCTGTGATGAGTGGTGAGTGTGAATGAGCCAATCAGGATGCACTGACCTGGTGTGGCCCCGCCCCCTGTTGGGCGGCGCTGGTGAGGATCTCCTCTGGAAGATCCAACTGCTCCTGCAGCAACAACAACACAACATGACGACAACAGTGATGTCACTTCTGCTCTCAGTGATGTCACAAAGGGAATGTTGGTCATCAGAGCTTCATGAAAGTGGAAGGAAGACCGAGGCTGCCATCACTCCCTAAAACTGCTCCTCCTCCTGCTCCTCCTGATTTCCTACGTTTCTTCTCTCACTTGATTGTCAGTGTTGTTAAAAAACCAACAACTCACCTCCTCCTGCTCCTCCTCCTGGAGACTCTTTTTCCTCCCTCGTTGCTGCACCTCCTCCTCACCTCCCACTACCTCAGCAGCCACTGAGGAGGCACCAGGTAGCATCTTAACTCCTGCAGCTCTCTGGACAGTAAAGGAGCTGACGGAGGAGAATCCACTCTGCTGCTCCTCCTCCTCCTCCTGCTCCTCCATTCTGGTCCTCCACCACGACTCCTCCGCCTTGTTGCTCTCCTCCTGCGCCTCCTCCTTGGTGCACCAAGCCTCCTGCAGCTCCTCCTGCAGCTCCCTCCTCCTCTCCTCCAGGGCCTTACTCCTGGCTCGGAGCTCCTCCAACTCCTCCAGGAGTCGCTGCTCCTCCTGCTCCTTCTCTCTCCTCAGCTGCTCCGCCTCCGCACGGCTCTCCTGTCAACAGCCGCTTTGTTAGCTTAGCTGAGCACTCCAGACTAGTGCTACGACAGCAGGGGGTGTTGTACCTGCAGGAGGTGCTGAAGCTTCCTCAGCTCCTTCTTCACCTCCTGCTGCTCCTCCTGCTGCTCCTTCAGCTCACACACCTGCAGCACAGAGCGTTAGCACTCTAGTTAGCATGCCGTCATCAGAGGAGAATTTGAAGCTCAGCGCTAGTCTGCTAGTGGCCTGCGTCCTGAAACACTAGCTATTATAGCTAGCGCTACTAGCAGCAGACTAGTAGCGCTAGGTTAGTAGCAGTTAGCAGCAGTTTAGCAAGCAGTTAGTAACAGTTAGCAGCAGCAGTTAGCAGCTAGCAGCAGGTTAGCAGCAGGTTAGCAGCAGCTAGCAGCAGTTAGCAGCAGCTAGCAGCAGGGCAGTTCAGGCTGCTTGTGTGGCACTGTGTGTTGTTGTGTTGTCGGCACCTCCTGCTGCAGGGAGCTCAGCTGCTCCTCCAGCACCTCCTCCCTCTGCTGCGCTCCTCTCAACTCCTTCTGGCTCCTCCTCTTCTTCTCTCGCTCCTCCTGCAGCACCTCCTCCAATTTCAGCAGCTCCTGCTTCTCCTCCCTGACCTCTGTCTCACTCTGCTCCTCCTCCCGGGACTCCTTCCACCTCCTGCGCTCCTCCTGGGACTCCTCCTGGAACTCCCCCCTCCTACTGTGCTCCTCCTGTATTTGCTTGAGGAGCGCTGTCACTTCATCCTGTCTCTTCAGTAGCTCCTCTTGCAACTCCTTTAGCTCCTGCTGCACCTCCTCCTTCAAAACCGTCACTTTCATCTTGGTCGCGCGCAAGTCCCTCTGCGCCTCCTCCCACCTCCTCTGCTCCTGCTCCCTAAGAGCCCTTAACTCCTCTGTCATTTTCATCACCTGCTGCTGCGCCTCCTTCTTCTCCCTTTTCACCTCCTCTATGAGATCTGTCAACCGCTCAGCTCCCAGTTGCTCCTGCAGCTCCTCGTTCTCCCTGCGCGCCCCCTGCAGCTCCTCTCTCAGCGCCAGCACCTCCTCCTGCACCTGTTTCCTCTCTGTCTGCGCCTCCTCCAATAGGAGCCGCTGCCGACTCCTGGCTTCAATCAGTCGCTGCTGCTCCTCCTTCACCTCCTGAATCTGGAGCTCCGCTTTAATTGTGTCCTCCTCTTTGCTCCGCGCCTCCTCCTGCAGCCTCCTCCTCTCCTCCTCCAACCCCCTCAGTCTCTCCTCTTGCCTCCTCTTCTCCTCCTCCGTCCTCAGAAGCTCCTTTTCCATCTCCTCCTGTCTACTTTGCCACCTCCTGCTCTCCACCTCGAGGGCCTCCCTCTCCTGCTGCACCTCCCTCACCTCCTCCTCCACCCTCTGCCTCCTTCTCACCTCCGTCTCCCACAGCACCTCCCTCTCTGCGGCCTCCTCCTCCCTGTGACCCAGAGCAGCTCTCAGGCGCTGCACCTCCTCCTCTTGTTTCTTGACCAGGAGGTGAAGCTTGGCCACCTCCCTACGGCTCCTCTCCTCCTCCTCCCTGCGCTGCTGCACCTCCTGCTGCAGGGCCTCCTCCGTCCCTCTGGCTTCTCGGCACTCGGCCTGCACCTCCTGCAGCTCCCTGGTCTGGGAGGAGAACCTGTCCTCCGCTCCTTCTCTCTCCTTCGCCTCCTTGTCCAGGAGGAGTCGGCTTTCCCTCAGCTGCGCCTCCTGCTCCTGGATCTTCTGCTCCTTCTGTTGCAGCGTCTCACTGACCTCCTGCTTCTGCTCCTCCATCAGCCTCAGTCGCTCCTTCACCTCCTCCAGCGCCTCCTCCCCATCCTTCACGGCGCTCCGCTGCTCCTCCAGGCTGCGCTCCCGTCGCTCCAGCACCTCCTTCAGACCTCCTGACTCCTCCGTGGCAACGTCCAGCTGCACCCGGAGCAGCTCCGCCTCCCGCTGCTGCTCCTCCAGCCTCCTCCTCACCTCCTCCTCTGCCTCCCTGAGTCGCTGCGCCTCCTCCTCACACCTCCTCCTGATCTCGGCCTGACTCCTCTGCTCCTCCTTGAGGGAGGAGCTTTCTCGTGTCAGCCTGCTCACCTCCTCCTCCACCTCCTTCACCTTTAGCCTCCACCTCCTCTCCTCTGTCTCTGCTTGGCACCTCCTCTGCTCCTCCTCCTCTCTCTCCAGTCTGTCCCTCTGATGGAGGAGGGCCTTCGCCTCCTCCTGCCTCCTCACCTCCTCCTCTTGCTCGCAGCTTTTCATCGTCTTCACCTCCTTTTCCAGTTCCTCTTTGGCTCCCTGGGCCTCCTTCACCTCCTCCAGCAGGGCACCTATCCGCGCCTCCTTCTCGGCCACCTCCTCCCTTAGCCGCGTCACCTCCTCCTGCTCCAGCCTGGAACCCTCTGTCAGCCCCTGGATGCGCCTCCTCAGAGCCTCCACCTCCCCGTCCCTGGTGCCCAGCTCCTCATTCAGGGCCTGCACCTCCTTCATCCAGGCCTCCTTCTCCTCCCGACTCTCCTCCTCCTTTCTCCTCAGCTGCTCTGTCTGCTCCTTCGCTTTGTCTTTCTGCTCCCTCAGCTCCTCCTCAGTGCTGCGCCTCCTCTCCTGCTCCTCCTGCAGCTCCTTCCTCAGACACTGCAGCTCTCCTGCAGACACAAACACAGTTCAGCTCCACTTCCTGTGTGGAGCTGCAGCGCCCCCGCTGGCCTGGAGGGTGAGTGTTGCTTCTGCAATTCCACACTCACCCAGCAGGGCGTCTTTGCTCTGCTGCAGGGCCTCCAGGTGCGCCTGCTGCTGACTTTGCTCCACCTGCGAGTGCGACAGCTGCTGCTGCTGCTGCTGCAGCTTCTGGTGGAGAGACACCAACCCAGACCTGCAGAGAGAGAGAGAGAGAGAGAGAGAGAGAGGAGGTGGCAGGAGGTGGCAGGAGGCCTCCAGGTGTGTTTTGTACCTGAGCTCCTTCAGCTCCTCCTCCTGCTGCATCCTGATCTTCTGCTGCTCCTCCTGCTCCTCCTGCTGCCTGTCGCTCCTCCTGCTCTGCTCCCTCATCTCCTGCAGCTCCTCCTGCACCTCCTTCAACTCCCCACTGACCACAGCATGCTGGGAAATGAGCTGCGGAGCAGCAGCAGACAGCAGGATGATGACGCAGCTGCAGGAAATGACCTCAGCTCCTCCTCCTCCTCCTCCTCCTCCTCCTCCTCCTCACCTCCTGCTGCTCCTCCACAGCCTTGTCTTTCTCCTCCTGGAGTTGCTCCTTCTCCGTCACCGCTGCTCTCAGCTCCTGCACGGTGTGCACCTCCTCCTCCTGCTGTGCTCTGAACAGTGAGACCCCACTGGTCACTGAAGGTACTGCAGCCATCATCAATGACACTAAGCAGCATGTGACAGGTGAACAGCCAATCAGAATCAAGGAGGCCTGTTGACCCCTGCAGCAGCATTCAAAGAAGACTGCTGGGTTCAGGTCTGGTACCCTGTAGGGAGGAACCAGAACCAGGAACCAGAACCAGAACCAGGAACCAGAACCAGGAACCAGGAACCAGGAACCAGAACCAGGAACCAGAACCAGAACCAGAACCAGGAACCAGGAACCAGGAACCAGAACCAGAACCAGAACCAGAACCGGAACCAGGAACCAGAACCAGGAACCAGAACCAGAACCAGAACCAGAACCAGAACCAGGAACCAGGAACCAGGAACCAGAACCAGACCAGGACCAGGAACCAGTCTCCTCTGATGGTCTTGGACTGGTGCTGCTCACCTGAGTCGGCTGCAGGTCTCGCTGAGGGTTTTCAGCTCCTGATGCAGGGAGTTGACCTTTAACCTCAGGGTGCACTGCTCTGATTGGCTGTCTGACAGCTCACGTTCAATCTGTCAACACACACACACACACACACACAGCCAATCTGAGTGAGTGTGGCTGAGGGTTGACCTTTGACCCTGGCAGCCTCACCTCCTGCAGCTGTTGGCTGAGGTGTGTCTTGTCGGCCACCAGGGCGGCGCTCAGGGCCGCCGTCTGCTCGCTAGCGTGTCGAGCGTCGTGCAACTCCCTCTTCAACGCACACTCAGAGGAGGAGAGGCGCAGTGCCTCCTGTCTGGCCTGCAGGGGGAGACAAACAGCCAACACTGAATGTCACACTGACGGCGTCTGCAGCAGACCAAGGCCATCAAAGTCAGCGTGTCTCCTCCTTCCATCCATCCATGGGACCAGGGGTCGGCATTGACCTGCAGCCAGGGGGCGTTAGTGCCTCTTTAAGAGGGTGATGGAGACCTGAGGCTGTGGGGACTTTTTTTTCCATGACAACAGGGCAATAAACTGGCTACAATGTGTTCCCACCCCTGAACCAGTATCTGCTGCAGCACCATAGACACTCTGAAGGTGCAGCAGCAGGAGGAGCGTGTGGAGAACAGCACCTCCTGCAGGGCCTCTCTGGCATCCGCAGCCTCTTCCTCAGACCGCTGCCTGTCCAGCTGCAGCCTCTCCAGCGCCCCCTGAAGGCAGAGAGGACACGACTACTGTAGGGCTGCCACCTGGTGTCCAGCTGCAGCAGTGCAGCAGTGGCGTGGAGGTCGCTCGGTACCTTCAGTTCCTGGACCTCCAGCAGAGCTCCTCTCTCCTTCTGATCATCTTCACCTCTGGAACACAGAGAAGAAGAAGTGAAGTTGCTTCTGATTGGACGACCACCTCCTCCACTGCCAAACCCACACAGGTTGAAGAGAGGGAGAACTTTATTGACTATCTGAAGGCCTCAGTGGTCCAGGTCCTGCACGTTCTGGTCCGGGACACCAGTCCAGCTGGCGGTCATCAAACAACAACTCTGCTTTGAAAAGAAACCAGAAGCAAGAAGCTGAGACCAGTGGGACCAATGGTACCAGTGAGACCAGTGGGACCAGCGGGAGATCAGTGGGACCAGTGGGACCAGTGGGTACCAGTGAGACCAGTGGGACCAGTGGGACCAGTGAGACCAGTGGTACCAGTGAGACCAGTGAGACCAGTGAGACAAGTGGGACCAGTGAGACCAGTGGGACCAGTGAGACCAGTGGGACCAGTGGTACTAGTGAGACCAGTGAGACAAGTGGGACCAGTGGTACTAGTGAGACCAGTGAGACCAGTGGTACTAGTGAGACCAGTGATACCAGTGGTACCAGTGAGACCAGTGGGACCAGTGGGACCAGTGGGACCACTGGTACCAGTGGTACCAGTGGGACCAGTGAGACCAGTGGTACCAGTGGTACCAGCGGTACCAGTGAGACAAGTGAGACCAGTGGGACCAGTGGGACTAGTGATACCAGCGGTACCAGTGAGACCAGTGAGACCAGTGAGACAAGTGGTACCAGTGGTACCAGTGAGACCAGTGAGACCAGTGGTACTAGTGATACCAGTGGTACCAGTGATACCAGTGGGACATCCAACAGAGAGCAGAACCAGAAGAAGTGAAACCTGAGAAACATCGTCAACGTTCAACAAGACAAACCGTTGGAGCTCCTCCTGCTGGCCGTCTCTCTCCGTGCGCAGTCTGCTGGTCTCCCTCTGCACCTCCTCCTCCCTCCTCTGCACCTCCTCCTCCCTCCTCTGCCGCAGCAACGCCAGCGTCTCTCGCTCCCTGAACACACACACACACACACACACACACACACACGAAGAGTGAGGCTGAGTGAGTGCTGAATGTGTGTGTGTGTGTGTGTGTGTGTGTGTGTGTGTGTGTGTGTGCCTGTGCAGCAGCTCCACACTCAGTGTGTGCTCCAGCTGCGAGTGTCGTGTCTGCGTCAGCAGCTGCTGCTTGTCGCCCTCCAGCTGCTTCAGTCGGAACTGCAGGGATGATTTGTCCTCAGCCAGCTGCCGTAGGGAAAGCTCCGCCCCCTGACTCACACACACACACACACACACACACACAGCTGCTTCCATGAGGTGCATTACAGCGAACAGAAGGTGGAGTCACCTGCCTGACCCAGGAGTGGGCAAACTATGGCCTGGGGGCCCATATGCAGCCCGTTAAGCATTTTAATCTGGCCCACTGATCCTTGAAGAAATGATCAGTGGTGGTCCTAGTTGGTCCTAGGAGGTTCTGGATGGTTCTGGGTGGTTCTAAGAGCTACCGGTCAGACCACTACCTGGTCTGGCCTGTGAGTGGCAACCTAGCCGTACTAGCTGACCTGCAGTTCTTTCTGCTGCCACTGGAGGGCGCTCTCAGCATGGGAGAGCACAGACAGCAGGGAGGCGGCGTCCTGGAGGTCTGCTGGAGAGACCGGCAGCCTGTCTGTCTCTCTGCTGCTGCTGCTGCTGCTGCTGCTGGCCAGGACTCTGGACTGGAGACACACACACACATACACACTGCAGAGCCATTCCCACCTCCAGTAGCCACGCCCCCTTTCTCCTGAGCAGCAGCAGCGTGTCTCACACTCACCAGTCTCATCACAGCCTGACTGACAGACTGGAGGCGAAACTCAGCATCAGTCTGTCTGTCCTGCAGCCGCTGGAGCTCCGCCTGGTGGCAGAGAGACACCACTGCCAGCCTGACACACACACACACACACACACACACAGGTGAGTTTGTTAGAATTCTCTTGGGGCGCTGTCATCTACCATATGGCCACTAGGTGGCCCCCAGCTGCTCTCACCTCTGGTTGAGTTGTGAAACTGCACTGTGGTGACGACTCTGCACCTCCCTCTTCTCTCGCTCCTTCTCGCTGCACCTCCCCTGCTCCTCCTGCTGGTGGCACTCCGCCTCCTCACCCACCAGGACTCCCAGAGTGGACGAGGAGGAGGAGGAGGAGGAGGAGCCAAGAGGAGGAGCCAGAGGGAGAACGGTGGTGGAGGACAGAGGGGAGGCAGAGGAGGAGGAGGAGGAGAGAGGAGGAGGGGGTCACAAGGTCAGCTTGATGAAGAGGAGGAGCTTCACAGGAGGAGGAGGAAGTACTGAGAGGAGCACTGTGAGGAGCAGCAGTGAGAGGAGCAGCAGTGAGAGGAGGAGCAGTGAGAGGAGGAGCAGTGAGAGGAGGAGCATGCAGCCTCAGTGAGGAGGAGACGGAGTGGCAGCTGGAGAGGAGGGAGGAGGAGACACGAGAAAACTCCACCCTCCACTCCCACAGGTCCCTGCAGAGAGAGAGAGAGAGGGAGGTCAGTAGCAGAACGCTGCCCCCTGCTGGTCAGGAGGGCGACACTCACCTGTCCACCACTGTCTTCACACTGTCGCACTGCTGCTTCAGACACACAACCGTCTTCCACAGCGACAACAAGGCGGCCTGCTGCTGGTCCACCTGGCTGGACCAGCACTGCACACACACACACACACACACACACACACACACACACCTTGAGTGCACTGAGTGAGTGAGAAGGTGAACTAAGAGAGCAGTGACCTGCTGACCTCCTTCTGCCCTTGATGGTCCGCCTCCTTCTGCCCCGCCTCCTCCACAGCTCTTGACCAATCAGATGAGAGCTTTTGGAGGTCCTCCCGCAGGCACTGGTTGCACTGCTCTGATTGGCTGAGCTGCTGCCTCAGGAGTGAATTTGTGTCGGTGAGAGAGCTGGACCTGAGGACACACACACACACACACACACACAGTAAGACTGCTACAGTATGACAGGAATCACACACACACACACACACGTGTTGTCACACACCTGTGTTCTTCCTCCTCCAGCCTGATGAGGGCGCTCTCCAGAGAGTCACTGTGCTCATCCTTCATCCTCCGCTACACACACACACACACACACACGGATGACACACAAATGTTGCATGCTTGCACTGTGTGCAGTGTTGTGTATCTGTGCAGTTGTGCACCTCGGTGTGAAGCAGCTGTGTGTGTTCAGTCTGCAGCTGCAGCTCCAGGCGCTGACACCGCTGCCTGTAGTCCCACACCTGCACACACAGTGGACATCACAGCATCAGTGGTGGACACAAGGGGACCAGTCTGGACAAGGTGGGGGCAGTGCAGTTAGAACCAGTTGGGACCAGTAGGGACCAGTAGGGACCAGTTGGGACCAGTAGGGACCAGTAGGGACCAGTAGGGACCAGTTGGGACCAGTAGGGACCAGTAGGGACCAGTTGGGACCAGTTGGGACCAGTAGGGTGCAGTTGGGTGCAGTTGGGACCAGTAGGGACCAGTAGGGACCAGTAGGGACCAGTAGGGTGCAGTTGGGAGCAGTTTGGACCAGTAGGGACCAGTAGGGTGCAGTAGGGTGCAGTTGGGAGCAGTTTGGACCAGTTGGGACCAGTAGGGACCAGTAGGGACCAGTTGGGACCAGTAGGGACCAGTAGGGTGCAGTTGGGACCAGTAGGGACCAGTAGGGACCAGTAGGGACCAGTAGGGACCAGTAGGGTGCAGTAGGGTGCAGTTGGGACCAGTAGGGACCAGTAGGGTGCAGTTGGGAGCAGTTTGGACCAGTTGGGACCAGTTGGGACCAGTAGGGACCAGTAGGGACCAGTAGGGTGCAGTTGGGACCAGTAGGGACCAGTAGGGACCAGTAGGGACCAGTAGGGTGCAGTTGGGAGCAGTTTGAACCAGTTGGGACCAGCAGCAGGTGTGGGCGGCTCCCCCTGCTGGATGCTGCTCACCTTGTTGTGCAGGCGGTGCAGCAGCAGCGCCTGTCGCGCCTCCCTCTCCCTGGCCTCCCTCAGCCTCCTCCTCCACTGGTGCTGCTCCGCCTCCTGCTGCACAGAGAGGGCGAGCGGGGCAGAGATTGACTGGAAGAGCTGAGAGAGAGAGAGAGAGAGAGAGAGAGAGAGAGAGAGATAGGGAGGGAGGGAGTTAGGGGGGGGCAGTTGAAATGACAAATGCAGAATGTTGTGTGACGATCATGTGACCTTTGACCCCCAGCCTCACCCGCTCCTGCAGGGCTCTGCTCCTGGACTCCAGCTCCTCCTTCTCAGCCCGAGTCTCCACCAGCTCCTCCTGCAGGCCGCTCACTTCCTGCTGAAGCTCCGCCTTCTCCTGCTGCCAGCCAATCAGCAGTGGCGAGTCCATACCGACCAGTCAGCTTCAGGGACTCTGGAAGAAGCCACAGAAAGGATGCTGCAGTTCTGCCATCAGACCACTGGGGGCACAGAGAAGAGTTCAGCATTCAGTGTTCAGGGCTGAGCTCAGTCCTGCCCCCTGGTGGACCCTGCCTGTGCTACACTGACGGGCTGTAATGTTTCAAGACAGGAGGGTCACCTGACTGGGTCACCTGACCAACAGCTGAGTTCACCTCCTGTCTCACTGGACACCATCACGAATGTCAACTGATCCTGGAAGACCTTGACCCTAACCCTGACCCAGACCCTGACCCTGTGAGCCTACAGCCTGACCCGGTCCAGCACTCACAGCTGACGAACAGCGGAGGTTCAGATGGATCTGACAGATCAGGAGTGGCCCAACCAGTGGATCACGGCCTACCAGCGGACCGCAGACTGATCCCAAGTGGACCACGAGAGCTGTAGGAAGAAATCTAACAGAAAGGAATCAGCGCAGAGACTCTGCAGCTGTGGAGGAGTCGTCTGCAACTGATAGGTTCATTTGTTCCGCGTGCTGCGCGATTGCAGCAGGTATCACTGCTGCAATATCACTGCTGCAATATCACTGCTGCAGTATCGCTACTGCAGCAGTGATACCTGCTGACTGACTGCAGCTGAAAGGAGGCCTCCTTGGCTTTAAAGCACCAAATGGAAGCAGCTAGCAGTGATGCTACAACTCACTCTGTGTGTGTGTGTGTGTGTGTGTGTGTGTGTGTGTGTGTGTGTGTGTGTGTGTGTGTGTGTGTGTGTGTTTTAGAGACGGATCAGAAGATCAGAGGAGAGCCTGGAGGACCAAACACACACCGCTGGCCTCTGTGTCTCCTCCAGTGTCATCATCATCATCAGCAGCAGCAGCAGCTCAGTGACAGCAGCCAATCAGAGCAGCAGCAGCTGATCCACGCACGGTCACTCCGCGAGACTCGACAGCGCATGACGTACCTGCGCTCCGCCCACTTCCAGGTGACCTCCTCAAGGTGTTTGCTGATTGGTTCTCTGGCTCAGTGAGCTAGCCGGTTAGCAGCCCAGCGCGGCTCCGCTGCGTCTCCAGGCAACACCCGGAGGCGTGCCGCGGGCTCAAGATGCTCGCGAGCTACTACGTCATCTACGTTCAGGCTCGTCACGCGACCGGATGAAAGTCGTTGTTGTTGTTGCTGTTGCTGTTGCTCCACGAGCCGCGGCGACTGGGCTTTGTTTTTAGCCTGTTAGCAAACACATTCAAACTGGTAAAGTTTGGCCGGAAGTCAGTTAGACCGGAAACACGACCCACGTGACCAAAAAAACACGCTCCCTAATTCAACAGCGACACCAAGCGGCGGGTTCATGTGACTGACTGTTTGGGTTCAGGTCGAAGTGACGGCGCTAGAGGGCGCAGAAGCACTGAAGAGGGAAGGAAAACATCCCATAATTTCAGAGGGAGGAGGAGGGAGTTTCACTGGGCCGCTCGATGTTGTGCTGTTGTGTGATGTTGCAGTCAAGAACTTTTGACATTTTCACTCTTTTAGTGAAAGTTTATGAATTAAATAAAGATGAAAAATCTCATTTTGACTCAGTCACGAGCAGACGAGCAGATAGAAAAGACCAGAATCACTGCATGGCTGTGAAAATAAATGACTTGACGTGGTTTGACATTGAAAAGCAGACACTTCATAGTTACAATGACATTTTCAAAAGAGTTGTTGCTCCATCGTTGTTGTTGTTGTGCGATTGTTCACATTCAGTGTGTTTGATTGTCTGATCTGAGTCGGTTCCTTCAGTCCAAAACTGGCCATAAATAAGAAAACCCCCAGCTAATGTGTGTGATCTCTGACCCCTAGTGACCTCTGACCCCTGGTGCTACAGAGAACAATGGAGAAGCTGGCTGATCTTCTGACTTGAGCTCATTAGCTTCTTCTGACACCACAAAGCTTCCAATTTCTGCTCTAAAAGTCTTTGAGGAGGTCAAGAGCTGTCAGTACGTCCTGAGTCTGAAGACCTTGCTGAGCCTGGAGGTGGCGCTGGAGTATACCAGGAAGGAGCCTCGCTCGGTCTGGAAGTGCTCCCAGTCTCTGCAGCCGAAGGTGGTCAGACTGTGGACCGGAACGAAGCCCTGGTGGCCCTGCCACCTGGAAGTCACACAGACACAGGGCTTCAGTGAGTGACAGGAAGTAGGAGCCTGGAGACAGGAAGTAGGAATCTGTAAACAGGAAATAGGAACCTGTAGACAGGAGGTAGGAACCCATAGACACAGGAAGTAGGAATCTGTAGACAGGCAGTAGGCACCTGTAGACGACGCTGTTGAGCGAGTACGACGTTCCATCATGAGAGTTGGCCACCACCAGGAAGTTCCCCTCCCCGACCGTGAAGAACTCCCAGTCCACAGCGCTGGACACAAGAAGAACATCTCAGACCACCTGGTTCATCATCATCATCATCATCATCAACATTATCTTCATCATCATCATCATCATCATCATCATCATCATCACCATCATCATCTTCATCACCATCACCATCATCACCAGCTTCATCTTCATCATCATCACCATCATCATCACCATCACTATCATTATCACCATCATCATCTTCATCACATCACCATCATCACCAGCTTCATCTTCATCATCACCACCATCTTCATCGTCATCATCATCATCACCACCATCATCTTCATCATCACCACCATCATCTTCATCATCATCATCATCACCATCATCATCATCTTCATCATCACCATCACCATCATCATCACCAGCTTCACCACCATCATCATCACCATCATCATCAGCTTCATCACCATCATCTTCATCGTCATCACTACCATCATCTTCATCATCACCACCATCATCATCACCACCATCATCTTCATCATCATCACCACCATCTTCATCATTCCACCTCCAGACTGTGTGTGCAGGGTAACAGCAGCAGCAACTCTTCACTGTATTTCACTGTGCAGTGTGTTGACCCTCTCCAACAGTTCCATCTTTGTGCTGTAGGTGGCAGCAGAGTTCCTCTGCTCTGCAGCAGCTGCAGAGGATCAGGGTTGTTGTCCTGGTTCTCTCTGGAAGATGTGGAGGTGCTGACAGAGAAGCTCACCTGTGTGTGAGGATGTCCTGGAAGGGGATGAAGGTCCTGGTGAGCGTGTTGAGTTCGTAGACTGTGGAGTTGATGTTGTAGAGACTCGGGCCACGCTGCCACACCTTCTGGCTGTTGGCCACGACCAGGAAGTACCTGCCGTCCATCTGGAAGCTCTCCCAGTCGGTGGCTCCAAATGTCTGCATAGAAGAAGAAAGAATCCTCCCAGTCGACAAACATCTCACAGCTTCTGGCAGAGCGTCAGAGTTCCAGTCTGAGGGTTGAACAGACGAGAAGCTCAGCAGGAATCTGCTGCTTGCTCCTCATTGATCATCACTGAGTTCATTTGGCTTCAGATCTTCACACAACACTTTGAACTAACACACAAAGGTTTTCTGAAGTCCCTCCTCCTCCTCCCTGTAGCTTCTACTTCCTCCTACTCCTCCTCCCTCCTCCTCTCCCTCCCACCGCCTCCCTTCTCCTCTTTGCTCCTCCCCCTCCCACCTCCTCTTCCATCTCCGTCCTCATCCGACCCCCTCACCTCCTCCTCCCTCCTCCTCCCTAGACTCCCAAGACTGGTCCTGGTGTGGAGACTTTGATGATGTGACTGGACTCAGACTGAGGAGTCCAGGAGGAGGAGGTGTAAATCCAGAGGGTGGAGGACTGACCGGGATCTCCTGGAAGAGGTGGAAGCTGCCCTCCGACCAGACGTAGATGTGGGAGCTGATGAGGGTGGAGACGCCGTCGAAGGTGTTGGCCACCGCCAGGAAGTGGAAGCTCCCCACCGAGAAGAACTCCACGTCGTAGGCTCCTGACGTGGACAGGGTCTGGTTCTCCTCAAAGAGCTGCACACGGGAGGAGCAGGGAGGTGAGGGAGGTAGGAGAGAGGAGGAGGGAGAAGGAGGAGGGCGGGGATGGCGGTGGGATCACCTCAGTGGTGCGGTTCCACCAGTAGAGGACGCTGTGGATGTTGTGGTTGGAGTCGTTGGCTGAGGACACACACACACACACACACACACACACACAGACTCTGGTCACATGACTTCTCCTCCTCCTCCAACACGAGTCAACCACAACCTCAGCCCCGCCCACCACAGCTCACCTCTCCTGTGATTGGCCACCACCAGGAAGTGCTGCTGCTGGATGCTGAAGGCCTCCCAGTCCACCGCCGAGTGCGTCTGCAGCGTCTGGTGCTGCACAAAGCGCCGCCGCCGCCGCTGCCAGCGATAGATGACCGACAGCTGCAGCTCCGCCTCCCTGGAGTTGGCCACCGCCAGAAACACCTGAAGAAGAACAGCAAGAGCCCAGTCAAGCTGAGCCGCCCTCTGATGGCGAAAAGAAGGAGATTGTCTTCAATCAGAGTGAAGTTTTACAAGAAGTTGAGCCTCAGTTTTTGGACTTGTGTACTTGCTGTACTCGTTCCCCAACGCTTTCATTGGTCAACACGATACCGACTCTTGCTGGGGGTCAATCAGAGCCCTTCCTCCTGCTGAAGCTGCTGGAGCTCTCACCTCGTCGTCAATGGTGAAGTGCTTCCAGGCACGAGCTTCTCGAGTGCTGATGTTCTGGTAGAGCTGGAAGGAGCCGTCGGTCCACCTGTAGATCCCCGAGCCAGACCGAGAGTCCCTGAGGGAAACAGCAGGTTCTGGTGAGGACGGACGTCGGGAGGACCAGCTCTCGTCACCTCACACACATTTAGTGGTTAGAGGACCTGTTGGCAGCGGCCATAAAGAGGCCTTGGGACTGGATGGAGAACAGCTCCACGTCGAAGGTCTCTGACGGTGTGTAGAGGTCCTGGTAGTCCTCAACGTAGTCCAGACGATCCGCCTCTGCACACAACATCACGCTTCAAGACGACTACCCCAGAAGAAAGTGGATGGGTCCAACCAAGTAGGTGTTTGGTGCTGGTGTGTTTGTGGGCAACTGACTCTGCAGCAGCGAGGTCCAGGTCCCGGTTCGGCTGCTGCAGACCAGCAGGTCTTTCTTCAAGGCATTGAACCACAACTGACCCTCTTTTGCAGCCGAGCACAGAGGACGAGTTCCCAGGGTGACCCAGGTCTCTGCCTCTGCTCAACAACAGGGATCAGCCACCAGATAACAGCAGCACCTGCTACTGACAGGCTACATGCCAAGACATGCTAAGACATGCTAAGACATGCTAAGACATGCTAAGGTAAGAGCTTGAAGCACTTTAAACATCTGAAACTCAGGTTGTCAGAATTCAGCGTAGAAAGACAAATAATTGTCAATCATGAATCAGAACCAAAACATCCAGAACATCAGGGTACACACACACACACACACACACACACACACACACAGCTCAGATTACTGCAATAGTGATACCATCACAAGAACAGCAGCCGACTGTTTGATCTTCACAACCAAGAAAGAAAACAGAAGTCTGAACACCTGCAGTTAGCTTTCCATGCTAACGATTAGCTTTTCCCCAACAACCACAGTACGTTTGCAGCTAATCCAAACTACAAAAAAATGATCTTAGTCATTAAATTACTTCACAAATTTTCTAGGTAGAATGGCGTCATAACTGATCAACCTTTGACCTCTTGATGCATCTGTCAGTCAAAATGCTGAATGAGCCACTGGAGCTACCAGAGCCCCTCCTCTCTCACCGTAACGGTACGCTGGTCCACAGTGGTCCATATGGACAGGGCCTGGTCTGAGCACCTGAGGGACGGACATGTCTACCAGGTGAGGGTCTTCACTGGGACACAGTCTAGACGTGGCATCTGAACCAGGGAGAAGAAGCAGCTGCCGCAGTAAACCCTGAAGACGGCAGGTACCGAGTCAACACCTGGCGGCAGCCGTAGAGTCTGAACATCAGCAGAGACTCACAGAGTAGCGTGACCTCGGTCGACCTCTGCTGCCCACAAAGACCTGGGACCCTGCAGTGCTCAGAGAGCTGGGAAAGGGCTGCAGCTGCTTCCTGTGGAGAAACAACAGTCTCAGGTTTGACCGGAAGGTTCTTTGTGAACTTTGTGAACTTCATTGTCATCGTCATAGCAAGACTTAGCAAGTTTCAGCAGCTCTAACTGGACTTAGTAGGTCCAACTATACTCAGCAGGTCTGACTAGACTCAGCAGGTCCAACTGGACTCAGCTGATCTGACTGGACTCAACAGAGGGATGGTGACTCACAGCTCTACAGGAAGTCCACAGTCCACCGTCAGCGTGGCGTAAGGTCCGGTCACAGCTAGTGCAACTGTATGCCAGTGGTTGTCGTCCAGGCCCACTTCTTGGAAGGTCAGTCGGCTGTGGCCAGTAGAACCGGAGGACCGGACCATGAGTTGTAGGCGGTTCCTTGACATCCGTAACCCCAGTAAGACAATATCAGATCCTTCTTCCACTATTGAGAAGATGAACTCGTTCTTCTGGAAACACACAAGTCAAGACCACAACAGACAGACAGGGTAGCCTGGGTTAGACTGGACCAGAACCGGGTCTGTGATTTGGCTTTCATCATCTGAAACCACAAGCCACTGGTCATGGACCAGCGTCTCAGCTTTCACCTTCTCTCTTAGTCTTGGTGCTTTGAAGGTGGCAACCAATGAGAACTCAGCAGGAAACATGTGACAATGGATGAAGATCTGGGAGGCGGGAAAACTCAACGCTGTCACGGCGGCATCAACCAATCGGAGGCCTCTGGACCCTCTGGACTGAACGATCTGCACCTGATTGGTCAATGGTTGCCAGTTAGTATCCAGCAACGCATTTGGAATTCGGACCTCACTTCCTGTTTGACACAACTCACCTGTGTGGGCGTGTCTTCAGGTCCTGGTGGTGGTAAGGCTCTCTGCAGCAGGTCCAGAGGCAGCAGCTCTGACACCAGGTAGCGGGTCGTTGTTGACAGGTTCAAAGAAACAAAATCCAGTTCAGATGCTGGTCACAACATCGCTGTTGTCCAACCAAGGAGAATCTCACCCTGACCCCTGACCCTAAATCTGACCTTCACCCTTATCCTGACCCTCACCTTGACCTTAATTTTGACCCGAATTCTGACCCCTACCCTCACCTTGACCTTAATTTTGACCCTGACGGCCGACTGGTTCTGATGAACTGGAAAAACTCTTGAACGCAACTTTTTGTTTGTACGTCCAAGGACGTACAAACTTCAACAGACAGAAGCTGTGTGGGTCAGGGGCCAGGTCAAGGGTCAAGACCAGTGTGACACTCCAGTGGTGATTGAGATTCTGAACCAATGTGTCAGTGTGAACGTTTTCTCGTTGCTGTAAAACCTCCTTCAAGTTCAGCTCTGGCTTAAGGCTGGAATTTCCCTTTAAGACAGAGAGAAAGCAAGAGCGAGAGAGCGAGAGAGAGACAGAGAGAGAGAGCGAGAGAGAGAGGTGTGTGTGTGTGTGTGTGTGTGTTGTGATGAATGGAGGGAGGGAACAACAACAATCTGAGGTCGTGTTTCAAAGAACATCTGCAGTTTAGAGCCCTCAGCCCTCAATGCTAAAGATAGCAGTGTAGCATGTTAGCAACGTTAGCATGCTAATGTGCTCCACCTCAGACCAACATTCATTTTATATAGTTTGTGCTTAGTGATTCCCTGAAACACACACACACACACACGCACACACGCACGCACACACCCTACCTGTGCAGGCTTCCCAGCTGCCAGCGGGGGCAGCAGCGAGCAGCACCAGCAGCCAGGTGAACCTCAGGAGGAGCCGCACCAGCATCATGAGTGTAGGAGTCTCAACCATCAGCTTCTTCACACTGACAAACACCATCCATTACAACATCTGATCACAACCACAACACATGGATTCCTCAGGAAGCCAATCTAGTTCCTCAGATGAAGAGAACCCTGGAGAGAACCTCAGGTGAAGAAAGGAGAAAGAAGAAGGAGGAAAATTCTCACCTCCATCACAGTCGGGACGCAACCAGAACTTCGGAGGCGTTGTTGATGTTGGACCACAAAGTCCTGTGACCTCCTGTGTCCGTCCCAGCGGGTCAAAGGTCAGCTCCTCCACCCACCAGGGGTGGGACTCACATCACTTGTGATGGACGCATGTGAGGGACTCGCATCTGAGAAGATCTCCAGCCAGAAGCAGTCCTGGGGTCTACCTTCTTTCTGGACCTGCTCACTGGTCCAGAACCTTCAGGAACCTTCTGCACACCTGGACCACCGGTGACCTGGAGCCTCTTGTGTCTGATGTTCAGGTGCAGGTGAGACTCAGGAAGGAGGGAGAGAGAGAGAGAGAGAGAGAGACTGCTGGCAAGTGGGACAGGCTTGCTCGCCCAACGATTACACAGAGAAGACTGGGAGGAGCTGAGGGGCGAGCAAGGGGAGAGAGAGAGAGAGGGAGAGAGCACGAGGGAGTCTTTTTTTCTCCAGCGATCAAACGAGTGATTTCTTCACTGAGTGTTGCAGCTCAGCGTCAGCAGGAGAGGAAGAGGAGCAGCAGAAGCTTCTGTCCTCACTTCCTGTTTGTGTTCTTCTTCTCTTGGTGCTGCTGACTGCTGCTGGCCAGTCTGTCACTCCCCACCAGTGTTTCCAGGGATGGCAGACAGTGTGACACAGCGCTAACCTGAGCTAGCATGTACCTCCAGACTCCAGGTCTGGACCTGGACCTGGTCCTGGTCCTGGTCCTAACTATCAGATTCCAGATGTTGCAGGAAAATGATGAAAAAACAAATACAGACAAACCCGACTGATCTGCTCCAGGAATTCCCCAGAGTGAGCAAAGCCCCGCCCCCTGGTGGTCGGCCCCACCCCCGGCTGGTCTGACACACCTGTCACTCACACACTCACCTGTGATCTCAGCACACACCTTTGCTCTGAACTTTATTCAAACATTAATTCCAGGGAATTTCACTCCCACCGGGTACTTTAAAGGCGTCGGATCAGAGGTGAACCATGTGACCAACATCACACGGACTCACCTGCACCAACACCTGCAGGCTCCGCCCCCTTCACTCACTCATCCTCACACACTCTTTGGCTTCTTCTTATTTTATTTTAAATTTATTTTCACTCAGTCTGAGCTCCTGGTTGACAGTGAAGTCCAGTTTAGCCACCTGATGCTGCAGGGGGCGCTCTACCAGGAAGACACACTCACACCAACTGGTCCTGTGTTGACACGGAGGAAGAAAACTGTGTTACACTGGAATGTCAGCAGGACCAGATAGATACCATCAGCAGGTGACACCATGTGTGTGTGTGTGTGTGTTGACAGACTGAACATGAGCTGTCAGACAGCCAATCAGAGCAGTGCACCTTGCGAGACCTGCGGCCTACTCAGGTGAGCAGCACCAGTCCTAGACCATCAGAGGAGACTGGTTCCTGGTTCTGGTCCCTGTTGGAGGCCACTGGTTCCTGGTTTCTTGTCTGAAAGTCTTTAGTTTTTCTGGGCTATTGAACACAACCACTTCCTTCAGAGGTCAATGAGGTATCTGGCCACCAGTTCTGCTAGTTCAGGCCAACAGTGCTAACCAATCAAGACTCCGCCCACTAACTCCAACAACCCATCAGGACCGTGAACCCACTAGGCAGGTCCACTTGTTGTTTGACTTTCACATTGCTGACACAAAAACAACACAAACATGTGAAAAATGACGTGTGCTAGCTGATGCTAAGGTTAGCATCAGCAGGATGTTGATTGGTCTTCAATGAACACTTGAAAACGTGTGTAACTGAATTTGTCCTTTAATTACACCACCAGTCCACACCTTCCACTTTAATCCTGCCATTCATCTGCTTCTCACACACACACACACACACAGTGGATAATAACAGAGTGTGTGACCTTTGAAGCGCACTAATGGTGGTAAGTGATGCTGGTTGGGCTTTGAAGTTGTGTTTGTGTGCAGGCAGGTCTGCACAGGTAGCTGCTGAACCCGGGCAGGACCTCACCTGTCTGCCATCCTAACCTGACACCTGTCTGTCTGCCATCCTATCAAACACACAGCTACTTCAGGTGAGACTCACAGTCAAGCTGTGGCTTCTTCTCGTCTTGAGGATCAACATCACCTGATTGGCTGCCAATCAAAGTCCGGTTGTGACTCAGAGGTCCAGCCAACCAATAGGGGGCGTCTTACCTGCAGTCCTGAGTCCAGGGGGCGGTGCTACAGGTGTCACTGGCACCGTCAGCTCGTCCTCAGGTGAGTCCAACCTCCAGGTTTTGCTTCTGCTTCCTACCAAGGGTGGAATAGAGTGTGCAACCGGCCAGCAGGGGGCGACACCCATCAGCTGCTTCTAGTGACCACCACACCGCTAACTTGATCATGTGACCTTTAATATTGCCACGATGGAACATGTTGTGTTTTGCATCAACTGGTTGTGTAGTCGGACTGGAGGTGAGATATTTTTATTGATGACAACATCACAGCTTCCTGTTCCTGTTAAATGCAGCCTCCAGGGGGCGCTCTTTAAGCATCTACTGCTGGCGCCCCCTCCAGGGAGCCTTTTTTTTTTAAAATAGACTTTTCATGAACTAAACTACAGTCATTGGTAGTTTGGTGTTGCAGCCTCGGCTGTGCCGTCAGTCCGAGGGCTCCGCAACATAGGGGGCGCTGTCGCCTCTCATCTTTATTAGAACCTCAAATCCAAAATGTTCATGGCAAGAAAAACAAAGTAAACAGGAAGTCATGATTAACTCCTCCTCTTCATCAGGAGATGTGCGGGACTGGACCAGGTGGTCCAGGAGGTTTGGGTGCTCCAGGACCAGGTGGTCCAGGAGGTCCAGGTGCTCCAGGACCAGGTGGTCCAGGAGGTCCAGGAGGTCTTGCTGCTCCAACCTGGGTTCTTGGCTATGTTCCACTGATTCCACGGTGACGGTGAGGAAGCTGCCGACGTCTCCGACGCCGACGTCGCCGAACAGCGACTGGCAATCGGCGAGGAAAAGGGGAAAAGTTCCTGGGACGACGCTACGCTAACGGCAAGCAGACCCCGGTGATGACATCATCACTAAAGGCCCAGCGACTTGCGGACAATTTTCTGGGCCAGTTTGTAGAACTGCTCTCGGTCTTCGCGCCACATCTTGGAAGCGTCCACGTTGGCACCACTTTCGTCGTTGGGCTCTGTGGAGACAGGTGAGAGGGGACAGGGGTCAAAGGTCAGACAAGGGGAGAGAGGCTCTGGGTGACAAACATCTGAACCAAAGTTCAATCCAAAGCATAAAACAAGCGACGCTGCTCCAGCAGGTCCGCCTCCAGATGTGGTGATGTCATAGGTCATGTGGAACCACAGTTTGTGCTCAGTAATAACAAATTCACATCAGGCGTCTGCGGCAGCGTTCCAAAGTCTGAAGGGTCTCTGATCGATTCCACCGCTGGCCACCAGGGGGCGTTTGACCTGTGAAGCAGGTACCTGCTAGCATGCTGACCACCGACAGCAGGATCTTCTCCACACTCTGGACCGGACTCCACCGCTCTGCACTGCTCTCGTAGCCCATTGGATCGTCTCCAGGAGCGTGAAGGATGGAGATGCACACCCGACCATCTGGATAGACTGCAGAGGAGCAGAAGACCTTCACTGTGACAGCAGCACCTTCACTGTTATGACCAGCAACACCTGGAGTCTGTATCCAACTTGCTTATAAAGGCTGTAAGTCTCCTGTAAGTGACCTCACAAACATAATACTGAGGTCAAAGGTCAAACTGGCTACTGAAAACCTCCAGGACTAGCGTTGCCTAACCCACACACTGACCGTCCACTGTGATTGGTCCAGCTCTAGTAGTGATTCTGTATTGGGCCTCACGGGCCCAAATATAATAACACTGTGGGCTGTCAGATCTACTCATGAGCCAGTGTGTGTGGAGGTCGCGACCTCAGAGCTCCGCCCACCAATCAGCGCCAGCAGCAGCCGGCCAACTGTGACCACGTGTTCGGTGGGTCCCACCAGGTCACCTGACCTCAGACTGACCCCTGGTGGCTGAGCAGGTCTAAGCAGCAAGCTTCCTCCACACTGAACCACTTCCTGGGACAGGATTGGCTGCTGCCAGTCAGCTGACAGTCCAACAAAGATTAGCATGGACCTGGACTGGAGATCATCCATGGATCACCGACCTTCCTGCTGTGATGAGTGTGTGTGTGTGTGTGTGTGTGTGTGTGTGTGTGTGTGTGTGTGTGGTGTGTGTGAGGTCAGCTGACTCACTGTTGGGGTGGAACATGTCGCAGGTGAACCTCATCTTTGGGGGACTGAGAGGATAATCAGACGGGAAGCTGAGGACGGCTGGAAAGACTCCGCCCTCGAAGCAGGTGTCCTGAGGACCCCTGCAACAACAACACAACAACACACACTCAGTGCACCAGGTGGCGGAGGAGTTGGAAGTGGGGGTGGCGGTGGTGTGAAGGTCCTGGAAGCAGCAGAGTGGCTGCAAGTTCAGCTTCTTCAGAGCTTCCAGGACCTTCTTCACAGTCTGAGGGACTTCCTGCCATGATGGCAACAACAAGCAGGTCTGGGAAGATCCTAGACGGTGAGTCATCCCTGGCCCTGATTGGCTGGCTGTCTGCAGGGGGCGGGGCTGAGTGGCACCTTCAGCAGCGGTAATGACAGATGGGACTTTAGTCAGATGGTCTCAAAACTTCCCCTGGAAATGATGGGACCTGCTGGCGCTGATGTCAGCTGTTCTGGGGGTCAAAGGTCAGCTGCTGACAACAACAACAACAACAACAACAACGACGACGTCAGGAAACAGAAGAGACTCACATGATCAGAGCCTCCCACTCAAAGAAGTTCTCCTCATTGGCTGGACCTGCAGGACACACACACACACACACACACACACACACACACACACACACACACACACACACACACACACACACATGCTGAGGCCTGGAACCAATGGGAAATTACACACAGGTCATGTGACAACCTGAGAGGCTCACCTGCAACGATGCCCTCAGGTGGGTTCAAGGTGAGTTCTGCAACACACAGCAGCAGTCAGACCACAGCAGCAGCAATAACAACACTGATACTACTACTAATGATGATGATGATGACCCTGACAGTAAAACTACACACGTGACCTTTCACTGCCTCGAGGCGCCGCAGCGCGACCACTGACTTCACTCAGTGGAGGTCTGACGATTATTTTGCTGTCCAATAATCTTCTATTATGTTTTCCATTAGTCGCGATGACCGCTTTTATTTTATTTTCTCCACCTAATTTTGGACTTGTGTTCAACTGAACTTGCTTCAATCGTCACACTGGTGTTACGCAGTTTTACTCTTTAAACAAATACATCAAAAATAATGACACACAACGCGTTGATCTGCGACAACTTATGATTTAAAGGCGATGTTTATCAGTTACAGTTTCAACGTGTTTCTTACAACTTAAATATGGAATTACTGTTGCCTAAATCACACAGTTGATGAGTAAAACAGTGTTTGAGCGCAGTGACGGCCCGTAGTTCACTCATTACTGCCGTAAAGTAGCATTTAGCATTTAGCTCAGTGAGCTATCGTCCGCTAAACGAACTCGTTTCATGATTTTCCGACGTGTGAAAAAACGCCAACTCATTATGTTTTTACGTCACATGCTGATGATTAATGAACCAATGAGCGATCCATCAGTCAAAAGTGTTTCGCTGCTTCATTTTCGATGAAAATATCCCTAAACTGTAGAAACTTTGGCTCGGAGTTTCCAGAGAAGAAGTCGTTCTTCTTCTCCTCTGTTTTGTTTCCCCTCCTGGTTGTAAACCAGCGAGCGACACCGCCACCCTCCGGGCTCAGTCGGTACTGCACTGCAGGTACAGAGGAGCACCTAGCGAGTGTGGTTTTATCATTCGGCAATTCACAACAACAATAACACAACGACTGACTGATGGTGTCGACGTCATCAATGACGTCGACTACTGGTTGCAGCCCTGTTTCCAACTGCCTGCTCTCTCTACAGCCAGGTGAGCCTCTCCAGTCACGCGTCGTGTCGACTGGGAGGGCCGTGTGCAGAGCGCCGAGCGTGACGCAGCCCACCACAGGAGGGCGCTGCCCACCGGACCGGTTCCGCTTGAGTGGCGGCTACAGCTGCTTCGGTTCCCGGACGCCGCCGAGTTGCAGGCCGTCGGCTCCTCCGTTTGCCGGACGGTTAGCCTAGCCTGTGTTGCTAACGCTTCCGGTTTGCGCTGCCCGTTCACTGACTCACGTTTGTACTCCGCCATGAGCCTCTTGAGCGCCGTGCCCGCCATCTGAGCTCGAGGAAAGTGTTTCCGGTTCTGGTCTCGGTCCAGTTCTCATCCACAGCGACACTTTGAGCCGCGGCAGCTTGTTCCGCCGCTACTGCTGCTGCTGCTGCTTCTTCTTCTGGAGGTTCACACTGACTGGGTGATGCAACACTGCCACCCAGTGGACGGGAGCGGGGCGGCAGCAACAGGCGATTGATCGGTGTTTCTCAACTGCTGGAGCGTCCGCATAGAAGTGACATCATGACAGGCTGATGACGTATTTGTCTCAATGTAAATGTATTGTGAGCAGCACGAGATCCATAGCGGTCATTCACAGCTGGACTTTAATGAAGTGGCAACAGCATCACAAGACAAACTCGTTGAAATAAAGGAAGATGAATAAATGATGAACACTTAAAGTTTCAGCAACCAGCTGCTGGCAGAGGTGAAATCACACCAGTCAACTCTCTGAAGCGACTCCAAAGCAACGGCTGATTCTCTCAAACACATCAGAACATAAAGCATCATTTTAATCACATTTTTAAAGGGGAAAGTTGAAAACAGACTGAGTCGTATCATTTTTCAGTGGTTGTTATGGCCTTTCAGGACCTTTTCTAGAGGTTCTACGGCGTCTAGCTGTGCATCACGTAGAGTGACGGCACCGCTGCTTATCATGAAGACGCCACCCATCATCCACCCACCCACCCATCATCCATCCATCATCCACCCATCTTCAATACCCGCTTCTTTCTGCACTCAGGGTCATATGGGACCCAACTGTATCTCACCAACATAATAACGCTGACTCACTTCCTTCCTTCCTCCCTCTGTGAACTCTGTGTCCTGCCTAATAACTGAGCAACACTTTCTCACTAGATTGCATTCATTCATCATTCATTCATTCATCTTCTATACCCGCTTATTCCTATTCAGGGTCATGGGGGTCTGCTGGAGCCTATCCCAGCTGTCTTAGGGCGAAGGCAGGGTGACACCCTGGACAAGTCGCCAGTCACTAGATTGCATATATTTTAAAATTCTTAAAAAAAATAAATTGAAAAATAAAAGAGCCGGTGAGGGAGGGGGGACGACGATGAAGACCTCATCAAGGCAGCTCCACAAGCAACTTCAGGGTTGCGAGCCACCAGTTGAGGAACACTGCACTGGATCCAGTTCCAACTGGTTTGTTGGAAATGTTGAGATTCAGCTGATTGCTGTCGTGTGAGTGACGAGTTGTGTTTGCACCGACGCTGAGGAGTCGCCTTGTCAATCACCCTGGGGAGGAAGTGGGCGTCGTCCTCGGAGGGGGTGGGACTCGTGTCTGTCTGTCTGGCGGAGACGGCGGTGAAAGAGGAAGTGCCCAGACTTTGTCACAACACAACAACACAACGGTGTTTGGTGATCACTTTATTTTGCCCTCTGTGAGTTTCAGACACAAACAGGCAAAAATCATCTAGAAACACAGAGAAGGTCAGTCTGGGAGTGAGTCACTGCGGGTTCACTCGACAACAAGAGCCAAGTGATGATGAAGATGATGATGATGATGATGATGATGATGATTAGGACTGTGTGCATTAAATAAGGCAAGAATAAAACAAGAGAAACACACAAACACACACTTGTGAGCTCCTTCTTTGGTTTCTGCTGAGTCGCCTTCACATCAACCAAGCAGCTGGAATTAAAACCAAACAAACACAGAGACACCAGCGTGAACACCAAGACCAGATCCAGGCTTCTTCCAGACCCCCTCCGCACCAGGATCTCCAGACCAGAGCCCCAGACCTGAACCCCAGTCCTGAACCCCAGACCTGAACCCCAGACCTGAACCCCAGTCCTGGACACCAGACCTGAAGACCAGAACTAAAGACCTGAACACCGACACCTTCAATGGGAATATTACTGGATTGTTTCATCAGCAGTCAGAGCTGCTACCATCACACTGTGATTGGGTGCTGACCAGCTGCATTAAGGCCAACAATGGGACGTTAGCATGAAGTTAGCACGAGGTTAGCATGAGGTAATCTACGTAGCAGTCTGTAGCAGTTCAGCTTCCTCAACATTTACACCCTGAGCTGATATTGACAGAGCCAAGTCCCTCTGCTTTTATCCAGAAGCCTCTGGGGCAAAGTAAACATGCCTGATGATAAAAGATGTTGGCTGTGTGATGAAGCTGCTGAGAACTTCCTGGTTGCCGATCCAGACAAACATCAAGGACCCAGAATTGAAGTCACACTTGAGTGAGAGTAGAGCTAACAGCTAACGTGTATTAGTGGGAAGGAGGCAGCTCCTGATTGGCTGCAGAGTGAGCACTCGGTCACTTCAGCTAACACTGGCTACCTTGCAGCCAATGTTAGCTGAGAGCTGGATCCCTCTTCAGGTGAATCGTGTCTGACATTAACATCATCCCGTTAGCCGCAGCGCTAACTCAACATGAGCAACCCGACTCTGTGAACATACAGCCTTTGTCCACCTGTCAACACACTTCCTCTTCTTCACTGGTCTGGTGGCTGAACAGTGTTTTCAGGTGGGGGGACAGGTGGGCCCAACAGCGCCACCGTGGGTCAAGAAATGAAATGGTTTCAGATTGTATTACAAATATTCCACGTGAACTCCTTGTGATGTAGATGAGGCGCTAGCGACACCTGTGAGAGAAAACACACCGGTGAAGTTAGCTAGGGGGCGTGGTCTTCCAGGGCCCAGGTGACTGTGAGGCGGGTCTAGAGTCAGGGGCGGGGCTTGGACCGCCTTGAAGCCCACCCCCAGGTGTAGTGTGCAGAAGAAGCCCCCCTGCAGCAGCAGAGCTGCTAACCTCGCTAACCCAGCTAACCCGGACCTCCCCTGTGAATGTTGACAGAAAGCACACAGTGAACAAACCCCGCCCCCAACTCCTCCAGCCACCTGCTGTGTGTGTGTGAGTGTGTGGTGCTGCTCAGGTGTGAAGGAGCTTCGCCTCCTCCTGCTCCTCCTCCTCCTGCAGGAGTTCACCACCGCAGCAGCAACAACAGCAGCAGCAGCAGTGGCGGCTCTACTCCTCCTCCTCCTCCTCTTCCTCTCCCGCCATCACCTCCACCAGCAGCTCGGCAGTGCAGGTCGCCTCCCCCAGACTGTTGACCGCCTTCACCGTGTACTTGGCGTCATCGTCGCCTGACACCTGCAGGGCGGCGACATATCATCAATTATGTTGGGGCATCTCGGTTCTCAGCCACCGCCTGGGTGTCCGTCTGTCTGTCCGTCTGCCCGTCAGTCCGACTGTCTGTCTGTCTGTCCGTCCGTCCGTCTGTCCGTCCGTCTGCCCGTCAGTCCGACTGTCTGTCCGTCTGTCCGTCCGTCTGCCCGTCAGTCCGACTGTCTGTCCAACTGTCCGTCTGTCCAACTGTCTGATTGACTGAACTGACTGACTGTCTGTCCGTCTGTCTTTTTGCCTGTTTGTCTGTCCCACTGTGTCTGTGGTTCATCTGTTCCAGATTCACTTTACGACAAATATTTAAATCACGTTATTTTTTCCTGTCTTTTTATCGCGAAACACACACACACACACACACACACACACACACACACACACACACACACACACACACCTCTGAAATGACCAGACTGCATTTTCCCTCCTCGTCGTAATCGATCTGAAAGTGTCGGGTCTCTTTGATTGGCTGCTCGTCTTTGTACCAGACCACCTCGGGGTCGGGGAAGCCTGCAGGACGAGAGGCACCGAGTCACTAGTGAGGAACCATCAACCACCACCTCAGGTTGGAGTGATGAGGCCAGACGAGCGGAGACGTGTCACCACCTTCGATCTTGCAGTCGAAGCGAGCGGCGCTGCCCTCCACCACCTCCACGTCCTTGATGACGCTGCTGAAGGTCGGCTTGCACTCGGTCTTCTGCTCATACTCCAGACACTCCAGGAACTGGTTGTCTTCTGCACACACACACACACGCACACACAGGTTTTACCGGGAGACTGAGATGAAGATTAGCAAGCAAGCTAACTGGCTAACTGTCAGTTACTATGGTGACCGTGTTGCTGAGGTGCTGCTAAACTCCCCAGTTTGTCTCTGAGGTTCCAGGACCAGAACAGAACCTTCACCGGTCTGATCAGACAGAGGATGAGGCTGCTCAGAGCGCTAACGTCCTTCTGAGGAGGAGGAGGAGTTTCTCTGCTATGCTCAACCCAGAAGAACCAGAAGAACCTTCATCTTCAGCCTCACCCTGAACGTAATCAGTGGCATCAGACAGAATATTCAATCATCAGACTACAGTCACACAGTTTCTTCTGGAAAGTAGGCGGAGCTCTCTCTGCCGTTGGTCGACTCAAATTCACTTCTTTCAGTTATGCATGTGCTCACATACTGGAGCTGCTCAGATCAGCTGATCTGTAGGACACGCGGTACCTCCACTGAGACTAAAGCAGCTGTGAAGAGACTGAGAACCTGCTCCACCCTCTGTGCCTCTAACCTTCTGTAGGTGAGCCCTTCTTGGCGCTGACTCCGGCCATCATGGCCATGGACGACAGCCTCCCGATGGCTCGGACGGCGTGACCCGTTTTCTGCCAGAGAGGAACAAAGACTGGTCAGGACCTCCTGCTGCAGCCCAGGTGTCCAGGAGTCCAGGTGTCCAGGTGTCCAGGTGTCCAGGTGTGCTCTACCTGCCACTTCCTCCTCAGGATGTACTTCTTCATCCTCTCCTTGGAGAGCTTCTTGGCCTTCATGGTGTTGGTGTCCTGCTTCAACCAGGTGTGTTCAAAACACCGCGCACAGGTGAGACGAGCCCTGACACACACAAATACACACACACAAACACAGTCAGTAAGACGACTTCCCCAAAGGCCCTGGAGGGGGTGCCACCCTCTTACTTCATGTCTTTCTTCAGCAGGTTGGTGATAAAGTCTTTGCCGTTGTCTGAGATTTCATCGAAGGCCTCGTCCTCGAAGTCCCAGGTCGCCGAGGTCACGTTGGACAGAGTCTCGTTGTCGTTGTCACCCATGAACGGAGACAAACCGCTCAGCCTGATGGGTTGACAAGGCACACGTCTCAACCAGGTGGAACCACAGTGACTCAGGCCAGACTGGGCCAGGGAAGGCCAGACCAGACAAGACCAGGCCAGGCCAGGACAGACCAGACCAGACCAGACTAGTCCAGACCATTCAAAGCCAGGCCAGACTGTCCTCTCACTGAGACTGGTTTAGACTGAGGCCAAGTTCAGACTGAAGTCAAGACAAACACCGAGGACTTCCTCAGAATGCTGCAGTGTGCATGTCAGGCCAGTAGGTGGCAACATAATGACATGGGCCAAGCAGCAGCACTAAAACAGAGACAATTGCAGCAACACAGGGTTGGACTCTGAGGCCGGTTTTAATCTTAACCCCAACCAAAACAGTGCAATCACAAGTTGTGATGTCAACCAAAAGTCTCCAAATAGCAGCACAAAAACGACTGCAGACACCACGAAAACATTTTCAGTGACACAAATTAAACACAAAGTACGAAGAATTAAATTGTGTCAAAAGACTCTCTCGCTTTATGTCCGGGTGAAAAATCAGGGGAAGCAAAGTTTGGACTCACAGGATGTAGCAGATGACTCCAATGCTCCACATGTCAGTGGGGTAACTGATGGCTTCGTAGTTGATCACCTCAGGAGCCACAAACTCCGGTGTTCCAAACAAAACCTTCAGAGTTCCTGCGCTTTCTAGAGCAGAAGAGAGACTTTAGAGGGAGCCGAGCAGGAGCAGGTCAGGGTTAGCCTAACCCTAACCCTAACCCTGACCCTGACCCTATCCCAAACCCTAACCAAAGCAACAGTGTAGTACCCAGTCGTCTGGCCAGGCCGAAGTCGATGAGTTTGATCTTGCTGCCGGTCTTGTTGACGCACATGATGTTCTCTGGTTTGAGGTCCAGGTGGACAATGCCTTGTTTGTGGATGAAGCTGACGCCGTCGATGATTTGCAGCATGTACTTGATGACTTCCCTCTCTGTCAGCTCAAAGTCCTCGTCAATGATCCGCTCAAACAGCTCTCCGCCCGAGATCCTGCAACCGCAGAGACATCGTCAGGGGACCTCAGCGGAGTCAAGGTCAGGGGTCACCCTACAGTCTGTTCTTCACAGCTGAGGCAGAAACACCTGCATGAAGTTTACGTACATCTCCAGCACCATGACGATGTCGGACTTGCCCTCGAAGGCGTCGATGCACTGGACCAGTTTGGGGTGATGGAGGCTGTTCATGATGCCGATCTCCTGCCGAACGTTCTCCTTCTCCTTGGCCGAATACGCCTTGATGAACTTTCCTGCCCACACCTTCTTGGTGGCCTTCTCCACCAGCTTGAAGACTTGACCAAACTTTCCCCTGATCCAAACCGGCGTCAACACAAATAAACACACAAACAAACACAATCACAATATGAACTTCATAAAACATCTCCGACAAACATCTGCTGGATTTGAAACATTAGCTGCTCGAGGAGCATTAGCTGTGTTACCACAGCCGCCCAAAGGGGGTCTCCACCTGACTCTTCATAGAAAGCAAAATGCATCAAGTGTGCTTGGGAGAGGCGTCTGTGTGCGGCGCTTACGTTCCCAGCCGTTCTTCCACGTCGTACAGGTCCTTCACCTTCACATCGGTCCTGATGGTGACATCTCGGTAGTCCGGCTCCTTCTCTGTGTTCACAACAAAAAAAAGTGGAAAGTGATTTTTCACTGAAGAATAATTCTGGACAGGTTCTGCCGGTGGAGAAGGTTGAAGTGATGGAAAACAGGAAGTAAGCCTTACCATCGTCGTCCTCCTCTGCCTCATCCTGGTTCTCTGTCGGATCAGACATGACCACTGTCAGTTTTTCACTCATGATGGATGGATAGACGGGGACCTTCACTCATCATTCACTCGTCATTCAGAAAGGAGGATACACAAACTCCACCCCACTGCTTGCCAAACTACCACGGATAAATAAAATACTAAGGAATTGATGGCCATCGTCGACAAGTCACAGCGTACTTCAGGACTTCAGGACAGTCCACAGGATGTGTTCCGCTCCAGCACCAAACATTCCTGCTGGTCACTGCCAGTACTGGAACAGTGGACGTGTGTAACACCAAATACCTCTGTGCTCACGTTCAACCGGCAGGAGGCAGTTGTGAACATGTGCTGGAGTCCAGCCCTCCAGTAGGTCTGAAGACCTGTGACCCCATCCTCAGAAACTGCTGACCACTCACCGTCGTCCACCAGTGCCATGGTGACGGGCTCAGACTCGGCACTCGGCTCCCCAATGCCGTAGATGTTCTCCGCTCGCACGCGGAACTTGTACTGGCGTTCTGGCAGGAGACTCTGGTGAGAAAAACACTTCTGTTAGAATCCCGTGGCACCAGAGACAGCCAGAGACTCAGCCGGATCAGTTAGACCCGCTCACCTGGACATTGTAAGAGGTGCTATTGCAGGACACCAGTGGCTTCCACTGCGGCTCCACCGTGTCCCAGATCTCCAGGTGGTAGGAACAGACGGCGCTGCCGCCGTCGTAGGTGGGCCCGTACCAGGACAGGGTGAGGCTGGACCGCTTCACGTCAGAGGCAGAGGGCACCTTGGCAGGGGGGTCTGGCTTGTCTAAGGAGGGAGAGGAGGCTCTGGCTCGCTGGGCTGACGATAACGGACTGGTGCAGGTGGTGGACTGAAGGGGGCGGAGCTTACCAACAATGGTGAGGTTGAGGGCGGCCTGACGGAGGCCGAAGTTGTTCCTCAGTTCGATGGTGTAGCAGCCGCAGTGCTCCTGCTGGCCGCTGCAGATGGTCAGCTGACTGCTGCTGTCGCTGCTTTGGATGGAGATGTCGGCCGAACCCTCCTGGATCTGCAAGACCACGTCCCTCAGCCACCTGGCCTGTCTTCACTCAGTGAGTGTGTGTGTGTGTGTGTGTGTCTCACAGGTTTCCTGAACTTCAGCCAGGTGCAGTTGATGGGTGGAGCTCCACAGAACTTGCAAAGTATCTCTACTTTCTCTCCTGCCAGGATCTTCATGTCTTCTGGGAACTGAAGGATCTGAGGGGGCAGAGCTGTATGCACACACACACACGCACACACACATAGAAAGATAAACAAAACAACCCTGTGTGTGTGTGTGTGTGTGTGTGTGTGTGTGTGTGAGTGTTGTTTTGGGCGGGGTCTTGGCAGTGGGTTTCTTTATTCTGGCCTCACCTGGAGGAGCAGCAGCAGGAAGTTGGGAGATGGTCAGCGTGGAAACAAACAGCTGGAGTTTTATCACTGTTACAGTCTGGTGTTGTTTTGGAGAAGAAGGATGTGGATGTTTGTGAAGCACACAGGAAGTGTCTTCATGGCTCCACCGGAGAAGAATTTGTGTATCTCTCACGACCATATTTGGTCATTCTAAAAATAGTTCCTCGGGAAATGGTTCCTCTGGGTTAGAGTGAGGGAACAACCCTGAACCACCAGAGAACTTCTCCTCTCAGGACAAACATACAGAGAACATTGATCAGGAGCTCGTCAATCATCCATCAGCAGCATCTTCACTGTTTCACGACAGGAACCATTGATGGCCATCAGTTCTCTGAACTCAGGAAGGTCTGCTGAGAGGTGACGTGAAGTTCACCCATCAAACATAACAAGGTCTGCCTTCCTGTCTGGTGACTGTTTGTTGGTGTGTCTAGACCTGATAGATGATTGGCTGTCTGCTCTGACAGGGGGAGTGCCACTTCCACACCTGAAGGCCGCAGAACCTCAGATCTAAACAATGCAAACTTAACCACAAAATCCAGATGAGACCAGGAACAGTCCCAGGGACAATATCTGACTAAAGACCAGGACCTGGCCGAGACCAGAACCTGACCAAGACCAGAAGCTGATCCAGACCAGGACCTGACTGACAGCAGGACCTGAACATAAACCAGAACCCAACCAAAACCAAAACCTGACTGAGACAAGGACCTGACCAAGACCAGAACCTGACTTAAATCAGGACCTGACTTAAACCAAGATCTGACTGAGACCAGGACTGAGAGCAGGACTGAGGTTTCTACTCAATCCTCCATGGTCCTCAGTCAGAAGAGACTTCCTAAAATGGAAATGTGGGAAAGGATCCAACGTGCTGTTAGCTTCAGCGCCGTGAAAGTAAAATTAACAAAAACTCAGAAACTATTAGATCAGACACCCTCACTCAGTGATTCACAGAGAAGCTCCAACTCCTCAAATAGCCTGTGTGTGTGTGTGTGTGTGTGCTGTGTGTGTGTGTGTGCGTGCATGCGTGTGTGTGTGTGTGTGTGTGTGGGAACCAATGATCCCTGCTACAGCTCCTTATTGGGAGAAGGAAAGAGGCGGCTGCATATTTTGGAAACTCACTCTCAGAGGTCGGTGTCGCCTTCTTGGACTTCTTGTCGGCTGCAGATGTTTCTTCTGGATCTGCAGGAGGAACCGGAGGAGGAGTCAGGGAGAGAGCAATCAGGCTCGTGATTGGCTCTGAAACACCACTTCCTGTCTGACTGAGCAGTGGAAGCAGGAGAAGATGACCTCACCATCCACCAGGACCATGCAGGAGGACTCGGCTCGGCCCGCCGCACTCTCGGCCCGGCACCGGTACTGGCCCTCGTCCTCGGGCAGGGCTTTGTCGATGGTCAGAGAACACACGCCTCCTGCTGGCCAACAGCAGCACCAGACACACAAACAACAACACATGAGTGCAGCATATTGTACAGCGCCAAATCAACCCCTGCTGGTGGCTTTTGGTTTGACATCAATTAGCAGGAGTAGCTAGCATGTACAAGCAGAACGGGGAGGAACGGTGTGATGTCATCAGCATGTTGTCAATGAAAATACAGCAAAATAATCAGACCAATGAAAAAAGACCAAATGGGCGGAGCCACAATCTTAGTGAAAGGTTCTGAAAATGTAGCAGCGGAAAACAAAATGAGTTTGGACAAAACGTGGAGAAGCTCCGCAGGCTCTCAGCCAATCACAGCAAGACTGCTGGAACCAGCCTGGAACACGAGGCTTTGTGATTGGCCCAACAGCAATAGGGGTGGGTCCTCCTCTGCAGACTGGAGGTTTGGGTAGAGGCACAGTGGTCTGGTGATCCATGTTTCTGCACACTGGATTCAACTGAATTCAACTGGAATCAACTGGAATCAACTCGATTAATTCCAAAGAAAATTGAAATAGATTTGAGGTAAAAATTCTTGGCAAAATAAAAAAATATACATACAAAATGAAGTCTTATCAAATAAAAGTTTTGTGACCTGCAGGACTTCAGACACACACACACACACACACACACACACACAGTGTGTGTGTGTGTGTGTGTGTGTGTAAAGTGATCTGCACTCACAGCAGTTGTCGGTTGTGGTTCTATTAATAGGTTGTGAATTGTCGAGCATCAAAAGTCCGACTGACTGCGTCTCAGCGTTTGTTTGCTGGCTGCAGATGCTTTGACCTCTGACCTTCGTTGGCGAGGACGATGAACTTGGAGGGTTTGATGATCTTCCCGTCCAGCGTCCAGGTGACGGTGACGTCCGCCGGTTGGTCAGCGGCCAGTCGGCACTGGAGGTGGAGCCTCTGACCGTCCAGCACCGTCAGGTCGCTGAGCTGCTCCACATACTCTGGTTGCTTGCCTGCTCCTGCTGCTCCTCCTGCTGCTCCTCCTGCTGCTCCTCCTGCTCCACTCTTGTTGACCCCCTGGTCCACGCAGTTGTTCTCTGGACTCTTCTCTCCATTCTTCTCGGAGCTCGCAGGTTTCTTCTTGTTGCTGAGGAGGGAACGGAAGTCTCCATCGTTCTTGGCGGGCTGGTCAGTGGTCTTGTTGGCCGGCGAGCCCTTCTTCCCCAACACGGCCCTGAAGTCCACCTGCGGTGCGGAGTTCCCCTTGCGGCCCTCCTCCGTCTTGGCCTTGACTCCTTTGAGGTTGGGCTTAAAATCCATGAAGTGGTGGAGGCCGGCCTCTCTGGTCTGTCTGGTGTCTGGTATCTGGACTATCTGGACTTTCTGGACTCTCTGGTGGTTTCTGATGGTCTCTGGTCTCTTATCTCTCTGGACTCAGTTCTACGTCCCCGGGTCACTGCAGGAGTTCTGGTTCTGTTGCTGGGCTCCAGGTGCAGGTGTGTGAGTCTCTGGTTCTTCTCCTGCTCCTGGCTGGCCTCCTGCCACGAGCAACTAACCCCGGTGCTGCTGCTGCTGCTGCTGCTGCTGGGCTCCACGCCTCCTCCTCCTCCTCCAGCTCCTCCTCCTCCTCCAGCTGGAACACTGGACGCTTGGACAGAGGCAGATGGAGAGAGAGAGAGAGAGAGAGAGTAAGCGGAGGCGGGTCAAAGCCCCTGGAACAAGAGGCCCCGCCCCCCACAGACGGGGGGATCGACTCAAAATGTCCATGTTACATCACAAGTGACTCCACAGTCCTAATATGGACATGCAGCCAGAAGAGGCCAAACACCCCCCCGCCTCCCCGACACACACACACACACACACAGGAGATGAAAAGAGACCCCAGAAGCACCTCAGGAGGCCCCAGTGGTCCCACTTCATCTCCTGACATCCATCTCCTCTCCTTCTTCTCCTTCTTCTTCTTCTTTGGTGGTTATGCTCCACTCAGACGCTGGCAGGCTGTTTGTTGGTTTGTTACTCCAGCAGTTGGATGGCTTGATGCTGTCAATCTCACTGAGCTCCTGACAGACAGGTGGCGCTCTGCCCCTCTCTCCTCTGGAACATCAACCACAGCATCCATCACCTTCAGTGCTCAGGTGAGCCGACCGGATCCTCCAGGCCCAGCCGGATGGTTCTGTTCACACCAAGCTTTGACCCCTGACCTCCAGCAACAGGCCCAGGTGCCGTCCTCTCCTCCCTGACCTGCTTTGGACGTGGAGACGACAGCAGGTCCAGCAGTCAGAAGATCAGCAGTTGTTCTGCTTGATGGATTATGGGTGGGGGAGGAGCTCTTAATCCTCTTTCCATCGACATTCTGCTGAAGGATTATTGCAAAATTACCAAAACAGTGGGAACATAAAGACCACGCACGCAGCACTTCCAAGTGATGCAGCAACACTGGAGGAGGACCAGGAGATCTGACCTCAGACCTCCATGATCTGTGGGTGTTGGGAAGGGGGGGGGCTGGACCGGGCCAGGATCAGGGCTAGACCAGGGCTGCTCCAGGTCAAGACAAAAGGAAGTCCTGACGTTGACACACCTGGAGCCACACACTGGACACGCCCACCTGGTCTCCAACATGAAGGTCCTGGTTCCAGTGGGGGACGTTGGAGAGCAGCAGAGTCGGGTGGGGAGAAGCCCCGGTGGAAAATCATTACATAACAACACACACACACACACACACACACACACACACACAACTGGGAGTGTGTGTCCAGAGTGAATCTGTCCCCATCTTCGCCGTCTCCTCCCAGGAGATCTGACAGGAAATACCACCACTACACACACACACACACACACACACACACACACACACACACACACACACGGCTCCTCCACCCTGCTGACTGCGCTGTTGTTCATCACCTTCGCACACTGAGGCGCTACACACTCAGCTGCAACACAACACGACACACAAGTTAGCATGTTAGCATGTTAGCATGTGTTGTTGCACAAGTCTGCTTTGTTGTCCAGTCGCTTTGTCTGCTTCAGTCTGCAGCTCGTGACCCAACTGTGAGTGGTGGATTAACTTCACACACACACACACACACACACACACACACACACACACACACACACACACACACACACACACACAGACGGCCAGCGGAGAGAGAAGAGGAAACCCAAACACCATATATGGAAGAGGACGCTCAGCCACCCCCGACACACACACACACACACACACACACACACACACTCACGTGACTGGTGGATGTTGTCCAGCTGATGAACCTGGTGAAGATCAGCAGCCTGCAGCACCAATCAGGAGAGAGCAAGACTGCAGCCAATCAGAGTGCAGCTCTGACCAGTTCACCACTGGTCTCCTCAAACTGGCCTGCTGGGGTTCCAGTGTGTGTGTGTGTGTGTGTGTGTGTGTGTGAGACAGTGCATGATCTGAGGTGACACCCAACACCTGAGTCACTCAGTGATGACATCATCGGCGGGACACGCCCCAATTGTGAAGTAAACAGCAATGTAGATGTGTGGATGACCTGTGGGTGGCTCCGCCCTCCTCTTCTCTGATTGGCTCTGATGGCACCAGTCTGGATATGTTAGCATTAGCCTGCTGCTAATGTCTGGGACTTTAGAGGTTGTGGAACAGAGTGTGTTGTTGTTGTTGTTGTTGTTGTTGTTGTTGTTGTAGTTGTTGTTGTTGTTAAGCCAGCTGCAGAGCCAGAACTACATTCCAGACCCCCCGGGTGTGTGTGTGTGTGTGTGTGTGTGTGTGTGTGTCACAACTCGTCCACCAGGGCGTCTTGGAGGTGTTGGATTGTGTATTTGATGAGTTTTTGAGATGGGGGGGTTGGGGAGTGGAGGGAAGCAGAGTGACTCACTGACCCCCCACCCTCCTCCCCCCGAACTGCTTCTTTAACGTCTGAGAAATTTCTGGAACTCTGGAGTTCCTCAGCAGCAGAGGTTCTGCACTGCAAGGTGACTCCCACACACACACACACACACACACACACACACACACACACACACAGGAAGACAAGCTGAAGCTGACCCAAGAAGGGCATTAAGGAGGGAATCCACTCTGAGTGTGTGTGTGTGTGTGTGTGTGTGTGTGCGTGCTCCCTGTAGCAGCGTGTTTTGTCTTTATATGGTTTCCTTTCTCATATTTGTTTAACGGCTGAACAACATCAGGGAGACTCCCCCCTCGCCCCCCCTCTCTCTCTCCCTCACACACACACTCACACTCTCTCTCTCTCTCTCCATAGAGTTGCTATGCACGTGCTTTGATGAAATGAGACTAAATGAGTTGATGTGTTTTTTAATGTGCCAGTTTATTTTTCTTGTTCACATCCAAAGAGATAAAACGGGCGTCTCCGTCAGATGCAACTCTTCAGTCGCCCTCATGGTGGCGCTCACAGGCGTCAGAGCAGCGGAGCAAGCAGGGAATGAAGGCGCTCGCCGCCTGTCTGAAGCTGTTGTGCTGCCATCTGCTGGGCATCCAGAGAATCCAGAAGGGGGCGATGGACTTTCTGCAGGGACCGGATCCCCTCCAGCCAGAGCGCGCGCCACAGGAGTCGACCCCACAACCTCGGTGCACTGCTGTAGAAACAAACGTGCAGTGTTTAAGTCACGGCGGGGTGATGGAGGCTTCGGCTCAACGCTGCCACCCGCGGCGATCACCGGTACTGCGCCCTTCCTAACAGAATTACACACGTGACCAACGCAAGGGACGGACGAAAGGTCCACATCCGCATGCGCATTTTTTTTTTTTTTTTTTTAAACGTCGAACATAAACGGGTCTCGTGCCGTTCCGCTCGGCAGTCGCTGCGCTCTTCTCAATTTCTCACTTCCGCTTTTTTTGTGACATCGACCGGAAGTGCGAGCTGCTTGTCGTCGCTTGACACACGGTGAATGCGCCACAGACGAAAGGAGTGCAGCTTCGCTTCCAGGCGGCTTCTGAGCCGAACCGGCCGAACCCGAACAACGGAAGATTACGAACCGAACCGAACCGAACCGAACCGATCTGTGGAGGAACACAGAGACCGAGGCGGAGGAACCCTTCACATCGGTACCGACACACACACTTTCTCTCTCTCTCTCTCTCTCTCTCTCTCTCTCTCTCACACACACACACACACACACACACACACGCACGCACGCGCGAAGATGAGCGACTGCGTGAGTACGCACGTGCCACTCCCTTTCCGCTGTGATGTCACAAACCTGCACATCGCGCAGGTGATCGATGATGACGTCAGTGAAACTGATCACTAATCAATATCCTGCTGACGGACAGGTGGCGATGATGAGCAGGCAGTCGAGCAGCTGAGCTGAGGAGCGCGAGCAGCTGGGCTGGGCGGTCCGGTTCCGCTCGGTCTGGTTCTGGTCCCGGTCCTGGTCCATCTCTGTTGTGTGAGAAGATGTTGCAGGACCAGCTGACCTGTGATGCCGCTGTCTTCCTCCAGGTGGCGTCTGAGGATCGCACCAGAGAGGTGGACCTGAGATGGTGCTGGCGGCGTACGCGCTCGTCCTGCTGCTGCTGCTGCGCACCTGTGCAGGTTGGTCCACCACGAGCACTCAGCACTTAGCTTAGCTTAGCATAGCTGCAGCTACGCAACCAGGCGGAGGCTTGCTGGTCCAGACCGACCCTGGTGGCTGCAGAGGGACGAGTCGCATCCTGCAGGGAGACGTCAGACTGAGCGGCGGTGGCGTGGACTCCACTTCCCAGGATGCCTTGCGCTCCAGCCCAAGAGTCCAGCCAGTCGCCAAGCAGTCTGCCGCTCTGAGCCGCGATGACGGCGATAAGCAGCGAGACACACACCCACCTTCCTACCATTGTGTGTGTGTGTGTGTGTGTGTGTGTGTGTGTGTGTTACACCAGACTAAACACGGCGCTCCTCCTGGCTCCAGGGAGACTCGGTGCAATCAGGAACAATTAGCTTGACAAACAGGAAGTTAGCATCATGACGCTAATTGTTCTTCCTGTTGTTGTGAAATGTCAGATTGCTGCTGCTGCAAGGAACTTCCTGTGTGTCTCCAGGACTGCAGTGGGCGGAGCTGGAATGTGCCTTTGCTGAGCAGCTGCAGGGGGCGGAACCTCACGGCGGCCCCGCCCACCAGCTGCGAAGGGCAGGGCCTCAAGAGAACGCCACCGTCCGCTGCCAGCGCGGCTCCCGCTGCTATGGATTATGGGAAAAGCAACCCGATGGCGACATACAACTGGTCAAGCAAGGTGACACACACACACACACACACACACACACGGAGCGAAGACGAAGCTCTGCCCCTAACCCCGCCCCCTCCCTCCCGCTGCAGGCTGCTGGCCTCACACCGGCAGCCAGGAGGAGTGCGGCTCCGAGCGCTGCCTCGTTTCTGCTCCACCTGCTGTGGTCCACAACAGCAGCTACAGGTTCTGCTGCTGCAGGCAGCACCTGTGCAACCTCAACTTCACCGAGGCTCCGCCCCCTGCTGGCTCACCTGCCCAGAGGCTGCTGGAGGACAGCGGGCCAGAGGCGGGTGGGTGTCCAGCACACACACACACACACACACACACACACACGTCAGTGTGGTGAGATGTGATGCTGCAGTGATGTCATTGTGACGTCATAACCCCACAGCCAGTCGGCCGCTGAGGAGGGCGGAGTCAGCGCTGGTGGCCCTGGTGACCGTCGCCGTAGCAGCCTTCGCCATTGTGGCGGCGTTCCTGGGATACCGAGTAATGAGAGGTACACACACACACACACACACACACACACAAGCATGCAGGCACACAGAGTGATTTTTAGCATAACCGCGCGCTGCTTCCATTAGCTTTCTTAGCATTAAAGCTAAGGGAGGCTTCCCTTAGCTTTAATGCTAAGCTAACAGAAGGTCTGTTTGAAGATCTGATCCAATGACAGTGCACACACACACACACACACACACACACACACACACACACACACATCAGGTGAATCAGTGTGTGTGTGTGTGTGTGTGAGTTCAGGAAGGAAGAAACTGCTCGGTGAGTCTGTGGTGGATGTGGAGTCAAACAGTGACGCTGCTGTGGAGCTGGACAACCTCAAGCTGCTGGAGGTACACACACACACATACATGCACAGAGGCCACGCCCCTCTGGCGTCGCCGCGATGCTTCTAAGGCGGGATGTTGGAACCCCGCCCTCTTCCTGTGTCTCCCGGCAGCTGATTGGTCGAGGCCGGTACGGCACGGTGTTCCGTGGCCTCCTCGGCGAGCGCTGCGTCGCCGTCAAGCTCTTCAGCTCAGCCAATCGGCAGACCTTCGCCAACGAGCGCTCCATCTACAGCCTGCCGCTGCTGCAGCAGCACCTCAACCTGGCCCACTTCCTCAGCGCCGAGCAGAGGACCACCATCGACGGACGGCCAGAGTTCCTCATCGTCATGGACTTCTACCCCCAGGTTAGGACCACCAGACGCCAAAGTCTCCACCAGGTGGAGGGTCCAGGTCTTCCTGGAGTCTCCACCTGATGAGTTGCACTCAGACAACACCAACACCGGGCCGGGAGGTTCCAGAAAAACAGGACGCGTTGAAAGCTGTGTGTCTGTCTGTGTGTCTTAGGGCAGCCTGTCTCGCTACCTGTCTGTCCACACAGTGGACTGGTCCACCTGCTGCAGGATGACCCTTGGTGTCACCAGAGGCCTTGCCTTCCTGCACCATGAACTGCACAGAGGAGGTCTCTCGCTCTCTCTCTCTCTCTCTCTCTCTCTCTGTCTCTCTCACTCAGCTGACTCCTCCTCTACCTCTGCCAGACCAGTACAAACCGGCGGTGGCCCACCGAGACGTGTCCAGCAGGAATGTTCTGGTCCGAGGCGACCTGACCTGCGTCCTGGCTGACTTCGGTCTGTCTATGAGGCTGACAGGAAGTCGTCAATGTTGCCCCGGCGGAGACGACGACACCATGGCCATATCAGAGGTGAGGTCTGGTGAGTGGCGGCGACCTTGGAGATCAGGAGGTGATAGAGGTCATGTGCCTGCAGGTGGGGACGGTGCGGTACATGGCTCCGGAGGTTCTGGGCGGAGCGCTGAACCTGCGGGACTACGAGGCAGCGCTGAAGCAGGTGGACGTCTACGCTCTGGGTCTGCTGCTGTGGGAGAGCTTCAGGAGGTGTTCACACCTGTTCCCAGGTGACACACCAGGTCCCACCCAGGGCAACTGGATCCACGGCAGACCACATCCTGTCCTCATCCCGGTGTGATGTATGTCCAGGTGAAGCGGCGCCCGAGTACGAGCTGGCCTTCCAGGCGGAGCTGGGGAACCATCCCAGCTTTGAGGAGATGCAGATCCTGGTGGCCAGAGAGAAGACCAGACCTCGCTTTCCCGAAGCCTGGGAGAAGAGTGGCAGCTTGGTGAGAGTCCTCCTGGTCCACGTGGTCTTGAACCGCTGCCCGCCAGCGCATCATCAAATAGGTCTTAAAAGAAACGGAACTCTTCTTCTTCTGAGTGAGTCCACCGAGGTTGAGCATCAAGAGAGACAACAGCCAATCAGTAGTGTAGCGGTGGGCGGGACCCTTGTTTTCTGCTCAGTGTTGATTTGATGCTCGAGGTGTTGGTGAACTTTGACCAGTGAAGGGAACTCATCTGTGATTGGCTCAGGTGTGGGTCTGTGAGAGTGACAGGGGGCGCTGGGACTCGCAAAGAAACTGACGTGTGTCAGAAGGGGGCTTTGCAATATGCTCATTACTGCCACCAAGTGGTCAGGGGTGTGAACTGCAACCTGTCAAAATGACCAACGGCCTTTAGATTAAAAAAACCTTTGAATGAGGGAAACTATGGGGTTAACAGGACCTCTGGTTTCCAGGTGCTGCGTTCCCTGAAGGAGACCATGGAGGACTGCTGGGACCAGGACGCTGAAGCTCGACTCACTGCTCAGTGTGCGGAGGAGAGACTGAGTGAACTCGCCCAGTTGAACACACACAACCACAGGTATACACACACACACACTGACAACACACTGACAACATGTGTACCTCAGGGTCCCATGGACTGTGAGGAAAAACTCCAAAGGTAGTTCTCCATCCTGAGGGCCTGCAGGGTCAGGTGAGGGTCTTCGCAGCGTGTTCTTCACACGGTTCCTCTAGCTCCAGTCCAGACTAAGACCCGGACACTGCAGCGGTTTCTGGAGCTGAGGGCTGACTTTAAGTTTGCTGTCATCTCTTGGTTCCTCGTCTCTCTCCACCTCTCAGGAACCTGTCCCACTGCAGCACGCCTACCAGCTCCGCCTCCAGTTACATTGAGGCCCACCAGGTGGGTGTGGTTAACTGCCTTCAAGGAGAAAGCCAGCAGGCGGCGGTCATCAAGACCATAGTGAGCGGAGCTGAGGCTGCTGAGAAGAACAGGAACCTCATCAACCAGGAGCGGCAGCAGAGGCTGGTATGAAGCGACCTCCTGTCTTGTAGGTGGCGCTGGGCCCCAAACGGCCCTCAGCTATTAGGCAAAGACCTGGAGGCCACCAGTGGACTCTGAAGAAGTTCTAGTCCAAGTTTCCTAATGTCTGCATCTGTACATCAGCTGCTTCTGTCTCCACAGGCCCTCAAGAAACTGAGGAACAGTTCTGACGAGAACTTGAAGGAGCTTTCAGAGAAACGCGTTGCCTCGGCTGAGAACAAAACCCGCAGTTTGCTGAGTGACCCAGTGCCTCAAACGGCTCAGGTAAACACCTGCACCTCCAGCAGGTTCCTATTAAGTCCACTCCAGGAATGTGGTCAGTATCTCTTCCTGTGGTGTTTAGGCAGACAAACTACTGTCCACTCTGGTGGCTTGCGGTGGACCTGATCTCCCTCCGCTAGCCTCACAGCCCCTCCCCAAGCAACAGAACCTGCCCCTGAGGCCCACAAGCCTCCACCTTCTCTTCAAGACCAAGGAGACGCCCTCAGCCTTCCCTCAACTGAAGCTGGGAAAGTCCAGTCATCAACAGGTACAGTGTGGCCAGGCAAGGCTAACAGCAGCAGGCTAACAGCAGCAGGCTAAGGCTAGCACAGTGCTAGACACTGTCCATCATGGTCACTGGCACATGTGACTAACACCACCACAATGTGTTTCAGGTGGAAACGGGTGTTGCTAAAATGAACACTGTCACGATCATCTCAGCTGTAGAGCCCCACCTGGTGACCACCGTCAGTAACTCCAGCATGAAGTGTGCAGCCGGGGGCGGTGCCTCTCTGCTAACCAATGGCCTGACGGCTGGAGGTCAGAGGAATCTGGGGGCGGGGCAGCAGCTGCACCATGAAAACGGAGTGGGCAGCCAAAGAGAAGACCTCCTGACCTTCAGCCCTGATGAGCAGCGCCCCCTGCTGGACCGAGAGCAGCCACCTGCCGAGAGCACGCCCACCAGTGGGCCGCAGTGCCTCCAGCAGGCCAGAAGAGGGCAGGCCCCGACAGCACCAGGTTGCAACTACAACAACAACAACAGCAACAGGACGGCCATGGGACTGGACCTCCAGCTGCCTGGTTCAGAGCTCCAACCAGACCTCAACACCGTCCACCAGCTCCTGAAGGAGCCACGCATGTCAAGTCAGAACATCGCCATGTCTTCTCAACCACTTTGGCCTTTGGAAGATAAAATCTTACCTTCTAGTCAAGGGGAAAATATGACAACTAGCCAGATCCAAGAGGCTCAGGCCCCTCCCACTGGAGGTCAGGCTCCTCCCACTGGGGGTCAGGCTCCTCTCCTAGGAGAACCTCACTTGGTATCGTCCTTGGCCCTTGGAGAAGGTCCAGATGATGGCTCTGCCTCCAGGGAAGCTCTGCCAAGTCAGACCTCCGTCCCGCCATCACCCTCGAAATCTGTGTCAGCAGTTCAAGAGGCTTCGTCTCAGAGCTTAGCGTCACCTTCAGGGGCCTCAGGAAAACTGGCTCCAGAAGACTATTCTTTGGATCGGAAGCCATACCATGATACCCTCAGAGGACCTTCAGCTTTACAACAGGCTGCTCGACCAAGTCGCACGGCGTGGGTTCCACAAGCTCCTGCTATTTTGCGGCCCCAGAGAGGCGGGGCTAAAGCTAAGAGGCCTGAGCGTCCCAGTTCCTTGGACCTGTCTTCATCCTTCATCTACTCGGGTAACATTTGTACAATTGATACTCCTCCTCCTCCTCCTGTGACCTCATATGACCTCCTCCTCTTCCTGTTATCTCCTCCTCTGACCTCTTGTAACCTTCTCCTCCTGTTACCTGCTCCTCCTCTGTTCTCCTCCTCAGATGACGACCCTTTGACCGGCAGCCTGAGTTCTTCAGGGGAGAAGATCAAACGGCGGGTCAAGACTCCGTACACCCTGAAGAAGTGGCGTCCAGCCTCGTGGGTCGTTTCTGCAGAAGCAGCTCTAGACCTGGACCTGGAGTTGAACCACGGAGGCCAGACCTCGGTCTCCTCTGGCGCTCCGGTCAGTGGGAGCAGCGGCCTCCCCAGCAAGTCCAAGTCCAGCATGGCGGTTTTTCTGGTGGGCATTGCAGCAACAGCGACCACGACTTCGGAGCCTGACGGGGTGACCAGTTTCTAGAGCTGCTACAGAGAGGATCCTCCGTGGCCTCGACACTTTCTGCTCAAGTTGGGCCTCATTTGGGACGAGTGTGTTGGTGTCGGTAGGTTCAGTGAAGCTGACGGGGAATGTTGGTGATGGACTGACTGAGCAAAACCTGAAGCCTCCTGGACTCTGAAGGTCTGAAGTCATCCAGGTTGAACTGAAGCCACTGAAGTTTCTTGAAGTCGATGGTTCCCCAAAAACCATCCTGGTCAAATCCACCTTGTGGTTGGCTGGAGCTTCTGGAGGCTTCACTGCAGAATGGGTCAAACTTCTCAGAGCAGACGACGATGACTTTGGTCCTCTGGAGTAAATCCTGTGTCTGACCTGCTTCTAACTTCCTTCACCTATGCACCCAGCTCATCTCCAACAACCCTTCCTTCTCATTGGCTCATTGTTCAGTCAGGTGACCCATCGTGTTTGTGCTGGAAAGGCAGAAACAAAAAGAAGAAAAAAAAAACATCGGCCTTGACCTGCGTCGGCCAACAGCCTCCTCAGACACTTGGACCAGCGGAGAGAAGAAGCTGAAGGTCTTGGTGGAGTTTGTTTGTCAGAACTAAATAAGTAGCACAGTGACATCCGGCCCGAGTCACCTCCTCCACCCGAAGGTCTCACGTTGAACATAAACCTGTGGGGTAGCAACATTTCTATCGTTTATCTTAAGATCCACGGCACTTTATTTCAGTATAAGCACATTGAAAACACTTCTCACTGAGTCCCTATAGTCCTCATCGTCAATCATGGTCCAGCATTCTGGAGTCAGTGCTCAAGTGTTGGCGTAAAGTAACGTTTGGTGTGATCGTTTTTGAAAATCAACAATGAAAATGAAGCAGAATTGCAGAAAAGTATTATTTTAGATTTTCATGGTGTAGTATTAACAATATAACAGCGAGTCAGTAGATCTGTGGCACATCGTGAAGATGTGCACTTATTTAAAGTAAACGTATCAATGTTTAGCACGATAGACGGCAACGATAAGATTTTGGCAGTCATCAAATAGTTTGTAATTGTGTGTTTGCTGTAAACATCATGAAACTCTATAAGTGCATTTATGAAGTCTTTGAAAATGTTCCTCCTTTTTTGTATTTTCTACCGTTTCTACTTTTATGAGACTTTACCTTGATGAAGAACGCGCCCTGGTATTTGTTGCACAAAGCAGACGAGGAATCGCACAAAGCTGTAAATTTCATACTAGCACCGGAACACAATCTGTTCAGAATGTATCTCAATGAGTTGTTTGTTTGTTTTTAACCAGAGTTCAGACTCGGTTCTTGGCTCACTCCACTTGTGTTCACTTTGTTTGACTTTGTCTGAGCGCACTGGCTGCTTGAGTTAGCAGTAGCAGTAGCTGAGCTAGCACCAGTGTCTAACCCAGGAGTGTCAAACATACGGCCCGCGGGCCGGATCAGGCCCGCAAACTGTTTTTTTCCGGCCCGCGAGATGATTTTGCAAAATACAAAAACTGCAATTTTTCAATGAAAGAAAGTGCTGTTCCAAATGTGTCCACTTGGTGTCGCAATATCGTTTCTGCTTCGCAAACAAACTCAATACTGGGGCTGAGCAAACCGGCACAAGTACAGTCACTCACGTCTCCTATTGGCTGCCCTCAGTGCCTCTAAATGTCTCTGTCGAAACAGACAAAGTTCATGCAGAGCAGTGTTGCCAACTTAGCGACTTTCTCGCTTCATCTGGGGATTTTCCAGCAACTTTTCCTGGTGTTATTGCGTTGCGATCAAGTGCAAATTGTCAATTATGCAAATTAGACGATGAGGTCATTTGGCTACTTTTAGGACAGCCAATAGCGACTTTCCTTACTGAGGAGTTGACAACACTGAGGCAGAGTGCTGAAATAACACGAACGAAGTAAAACAAAGAAAACAACTGGAAGTTGTTGTTATTTTTACGTTATCATTACCATACCATGATTTTACCGGTCCGGCCCGTTTGGGAATAGATTTTCCTCTATGTGGCCCGTGAACCAAAATGAGTTTGACACTCCTGGTCTAATCCCTTTAAAGTTAAGAGTAGCTGACACGGTTGCAGAAATCATTTTGATTCATGTCATTTCATTTATCTGATTGTTCCTCCTGTCTACGTCCAACTGTGGAAATGTTCCATGCTAACGCTAACGCTTGAGCCACATAGCAAAATGCAAATTGTCACGTCTTTGTATATAAGAAATGTTATTGACCATCTTGCAGGTGTATCATCCCCGTCCAGATGATGTAGTTCAATTCCATGTCCTGTTTTGATAACTGAATACTGATGAAACGTATTGGAAAGGCAGAAGAGCTGCATTCTGTCTGATGTATCGTCATTGCTAATCCCGCTGACACAAAAGCACGGCAATTATAATTCCCTGAAGGTTCACACTGTCCACATTTAAATACCCACACAGACTGAAGCATTATAACCATCAACCATTATAACCATGATGAATAAACTGGCTGTATCTCACTGGTGATAGTTCACATCTTCTGTAACTGGCAGAGTCACTGACAGAATAACTGACTGAGTAACTGACTGAGTGACAGAATAACTGACAGAGTAACTGAGTGACAGAGGAACTGACAGAGTCACTGTTAAAGTCAGTGAGTGACAGACGGAGTAATAAGCTGAGTCTTTGCTGTGGTTGTTGTCCTTTGAATTGTAGACGCACTCAGCTAAAGCCTGTGTGTGTGTGTGTGTGTGTGTGTGTGTGTGTGAGCCCGGCGGCTGTGGCGTGTGGCTGAGGGTCAGACTACAGTGTGTGAGCTGGTCCCTGGTCCCTGGTCCCTGCAGCTGGATGAAGAAGCAGGCGGAGGCGACGTAGTGCTGAAATCACGCTTTATTAAATCTCATTCAAACTCAAGGAGGAGGAAGAAGGTTTGAAAGCGCAGGGCCGTCCTCACAGGAGACGAGTCGCCGTGTGAAGGTCAGACGACCCCGACTGACAAAGTGAAAGGTCTACAAACTATTACACACTCACACGCAAACGCACACTGAACACGTTAGCTAACTATCCTCCGAGAGCCGGCGCTGCTTCTGCACCGGAGGGTCGGCGCCGACTTCCGACCGTGGAGTCGGAGGCCAGGAGACGTTTTGGCGCTGGAGGTCGGCGGCGCCGTCGGGCGCCAGAAGCAGCGCTCTTGGTTTTTTAAATGTTCTAAACGCCGAGGACGCAGGCCGCTCGCGCCCTCGGCGGGTCATCACATCACGGTGGTACGACTCGGTCGGTCTGGGCTCAAGGCCGCGTGGCGCTGCTTGGCGTTAGGGAGACGCAAACAGCGCTCGGGGCCTTCAGGCCACGGTGCAACTCGTCGAAACATCTCGCGTTTACACGCGTGTAAAAACTTTGTCTGGGTTCAGAACATCGACGGGGAGCTTCTCCACCCGTCGAGGCAATCTTAAGACTTCAACTCGGGGTTGAGGCACAGAGTTTAGTTTCTCGGTTCCACAGGGTATTCGTTCCTGGTGGAACTTTCTCCTGCTGTTCTTTAACTGAATAATGTCATAAATAACAATGCATACATTTCCCATAACCGTTCAATTGCGGCTATATACATTATGTACATGTCACAGAAAATTGGATCAAAAGTCCAAAGTCATAGTTATCCAATATGGCACAATTTATAACAACGTTAGACTGGAGTCTAGTTTGGCATATATTAATGTCAAGATTGGTACAAAAATAGTTCATATTTACAAGAACAGAAATGCAGATCTTTATCACGTATTGCTGCTAATTCACTAAATAAAAAGGTTGTGGATGAGGGAAAGGGAACATAAATTCTTTTTTTTTCTTTTTTTTCCTTACATGGACCTAATATGAACGTTGACGGTGGCGTCGTCGGAGCCAAACTGGTTGGAGAGTCGTAGGGTGTAGGCTCCGGCATCGCCCTCCTTCACTGCCCGGATCACCAGGGTGGACTGACCCTCCGAGGTCTCCACCTGGTACCGCTCATCCCCGTTGGGTAGGCAGCGTCCCGAGGTGACCCACTGGACCAGGGGCGCCGGGTCTCCAGAGAACGCTGCCGCCAAGGTCAGCAGTTTTCCCGGTTGTGCGCTAACGTTGAGTGGAAGAGCCTCGATCTTTGGGGGAGTGCCTGGGAGAGAGAGGAGGAAAAGAAAGGAGGTGTTCCAAGTTAGCTTCACCTCCTTGTTCATGACCTTCATCCCTCCTTCAGCTCCAGACTCAAGGCAGTTTGAATTGAACAAAAGATTATTTCACTTCTGATCTCCTCCTGGCTGCCGTGTGAGCAGAAGGCCTCCTGCTCGCCACCAGGTTCAACTCGTGTGTCTCACCTCTTTTAGCACCCTGGACCAGGAGTCCTCCAGAGGACAAGGCCTCCACGTGACCCGACAATTCCACGCTGTGGCTTTTGGAGCTCAGTGAAATGACAGACTCGGCCATGGTGGCAGACATGCTAGTGGCAGACGAGCTCTCAAACAAATACTCAGTGGCAGCAGCAGAGTGAACGCTGCTTAAAGAGCCGAACTGAACGGCCGCTGCCCCCATATGAAGTGATTTCTGCATGCTGGCAGCAGCTTGAGTAGAAGCTCTGTGCTCCTCAATTATCATCATTTTTGTTGCTTCTTCAACCAGAGCTGCAAAAATGCAAAAGACAGGCACACGACTGATTTGGTAACGTTCACAAGTACAGGTTGTGGCCTGGATCCTTTCACATGCGTCAGAGGTCCGGGTCAGACAGACACTTACTGTGAACGAGGAGGGAGGCTGTTGCAGAACACTGCCCAGACTGGTTCTTGGCTCTGATGGTGTATTTTCCACTGTCCTCAACGGAGGCTTTGCAGATCTCCAGACTGAACACATTCCCAGCGCGGCTCAGTCTGCGGTCCGATGTGACCAGGACCTGCCGAAAGAGAATCACTGCGTTAGGTCGACTCGAGGTCGGCTGTAGACTGGAGCCACTCTCGAGTTGTCACTCACCACCACGTTGTCTTTCAGCCACTCCACTTCAGGCAAAGGCTCTCCAGAAATTTCACACATGAATTTGACTTTTTGTCCTTCATCCACATTCTGGGAGCGAGGTTGCAGCAGGAAGTGGGGCGCCTCTGGGGCCGACGATGGAGACATGACTCTTTTTGGTGACCTGATGGGAGAAGTCACTCGTCCTCTTTCGGCTGGAGGAGGAGATTTGGGAGTGGGCGATTTTGGTGTTGGAGACTTTGGTGAAAGTGGTGACTTTACTCGCTGAGGGGACTTGATGGGCTCTGGGGATTTGACTCTTTGTGGTGACTTGATGGGTTCGGGAGACTTGGCCAGCGGGCTCTTGGCCTCTGGAGAGGTAACTCTTGGAGGAGCCACTACTTTTTCTGCAGATACCGACTTGCGGATGGTCAGAGTGAAATGGGCCTCCTGTTTGCCCTCGCTGTTCTCCACCAACACTGTGTAGCTGCCTTCATCTGAACTCTCAACAGCAGAGATCTCCAAGTGGGAGTTGTGCTGAGTGGAGAGGATGTGATGTCGAGCTGAGGAACCAATAACGGCACCTTCACGCAGCCATGTGATGGATGGTGCTGGTTCACCGTCCACGTCGCAGTCGAACCTGGCAAGATCCCCCTCCTCCACCGTCAGAGACTGGGGCTTCTTCAGAATCTTTGCAGGGACACCGTGCGTCTCGACAACAGAGACAGACTCCTTCTTAACCACAGAGACAGACTCCTTCTTAACCACAGAGACAGACTCCTTCACAACTTTTTCCATAGTAGTTTCTGATGTTGACACTACGGAGGAGGAGACGTGGTACCCTTCAGTCCTGGTCATCTCTGGTAGGTGGGAGGATGGAGGTTCCTCGTCTTGGCGCAGTGAGGAGAAGGCAGCATATTCAGCTCCTGCTACATCCAGTGAGGCGTAGTCAGAAGTCTCTCCTTTAGCGTTTCTGCAGACCACCCGGTAAGTTCCGGAATCTTCAGTCACACAGTTGATGATTCGAAGAGTTAGGACACCGCTTACGTTGCTCATGTGGAATTTGTTACTGTAATGAATTTCTTTTCCATTGTGGAACCACTTGACCTCAGGCTCTGGCTTGGCTTGCACATTTAGTGTGAAGCTGGTGTTGGAGCCGTAAGGGACACGATGGGAGCGCATCCTGACGGTGATCCTTGGAGCATGGTCGAGGCTGAAAGGAGCCTGCGTCACCACTTCCACCTTCCTCTCCACTGACCTTCTCTCTGCTCTGAGGACCTGCTTCCTCTCCTCGTACCGAGAGGCAAAGTCTACTCTAGGCAGGGTCACGTCAGTCTTGAGAGCTTTTGCTGCGGTAGCAGTGGTGCTAGTGGGTTCGGGCATCTGGAGCTTCTTGATGGGTTTAGGAATATATTCCGAGGTCAAAGCAGTCAAGTGTTCAGATTCAGCGCTCTCAGAGAATTTTGCCACGCTGACCACCGTTTCCTTCTTGGTACTTCGAGTCTTTTCCTCAAAGTCCATGCGTTTGAGTTCACTCTTGTAAGAGGAGATCCTCTGAACGGTTGTGTGAGGACGCAGCAGCTCCTGATCTTCTCGTTCTTCATACACCCTTTGCTTCTGTCTCGGCGCTTTGAAAGTAGCTTTGTCGTGGCGCTGGCGGAGGTCAACAAAGGAGGGACCGGCCTCATACTTGGATGGAATTTTATACGAATCATATCTGTAGACCTCTTCTCTGCCCTCGTCATCGCTGTAGATTCTCTTCGGAGATGAAGGCCGCAGGGCAGAAAGCTCAAAGCGGACCGGACTTAAGCTGGGTGGAGAGGCTGAGTAGCCCAGCTCGAGCTCTTCTTCCAAGCGAAGCCTCTCCTCCTCTGTCCTCTTCATCGAAAGGTACTCGTCCACAGGCAGAAGCAACTCCTCATCCGAGAGATCACCAAGGGACCGCCTACGGATCCTGCGGTAGACCTCCATTTCAGGAGAGGGAGTGCGCTGCCTTGCAGGCCTGACAGTTTCCAGGTCATCCTGAGTGACGGATGAGATGCGCCACTTGGGTTTGTACTGTTCCTTGATCCTGATTGGCACCTCGTAGAACTGCTCCCACCTGGAGAGGCGAATGCGCTTCATTCTCTTTTGTGTGATTTTCTCCATGGGTTCAGGGAACTCGTACTGATCCCGCAGTTTCTTGTACCACTTCATGTCTGAAAGTGGCTTGAAGTGCTTGATTTCTACGTCCTCCTCGAGAACGGCAGGATTAATGACGCGAGGAGTCGGGACGACGTAGGGCATGCGCAGCCTCTTCTCGTCAGCTCGCTTCTTCCTCTCCTCTTTTTCTTTTTTGATCTCGGCTTCCGTCTTCTCACCCTTCTTTGTGGTGACGGCCGGTTTGAACATGGTGGCTGCCTCTCTGACAGCTTGAACTGCTGCAGGTGGTAGGGGAGTCACCACAGCGCCAGCCATGATCATAGATAGTCTCACCTTCTTGTCCAACTCCTCCTGTCCTGCCACCTTTTTCTTCTTTTCACTCGTCTCAATTTCATGCTTCACACGAAGGACACGTTCCACTTTCAATGTGGCTTGGCAACTTGCAGATCCGGCAGAATTGGTAGCGGTGACTCTGTACACGCCAGAGTCCTCAGAGAGGGTGTCCTTCACATGTAGGATGAAGTAATCCAGACCCTCGTGAACAACTTCAATAGATGGTCCAAAGGCTAAAGGCATGCCGTCCTTCTCCCACTTCAGTGTCGGACGTCCAGACACTCTGATCTCAAAACGCACGTTCTGACCCTCCCTACACTCCACATTTGCCAGCAGCCGTTTAAACATTGGCCTCAGCGTGAGATCTGCGGGTTTAGGTCGAGGAACGACCGTGAGACGAGCTTTGCAGCTGTCTTCGCCAAACCTGTTGCGGGCCACGACGCTGTACTCGGCATCGTCCTCTTCATCGAGACTGTGTATAATAAGTTGGTACAGGCCCTTGTCAGTGATGAAAGTGTATTTTTTGTCATCCTGTCCAGGGATCATCTTCTGTCCAGATTTATGCCAGATGACTCGTGGCTCAGGGTGAACGGTAATGGTGACGCTAAAGCGCAAGTCTTCACCAATGTAGGCTGTTTGGTTGACCAGAGGGAGGGTGAACTCGGGTGGCTTCTGCAGCATCCTGGCAGTGTCGACCCTTCGCTTTGTCTTCTTGACCACGCGGCTGGTGAAGAAGTTGCGGTACGATCTGACACCGTTGACAAAGAGCTCTGCGTAGGCGCTGTCCTCACCGTACTCATTGACAATCTTGCATCTGTAGGTGCCGTCATCGGCCCTGCTGACCTTGGTGACGGTGATTACGGCCAGGCCGTCCTCGTATTCGATTTCATATCTGTCGCTAGCCTCAAGCTGCCTCACTCCGCAGTACCACGTCACTTCAGTGCTGCTATCGTAATTCTCGACATTGCAGATGAACTTCACCGCATCTCCTTCGTTGACCACAGCGTGGCTGATCTGTCCTCCAACTGGACCATTTTCAAATGGTGCAATCTTTACTTTAGCAACAAACACGCCTCGCTGGGACCTGAGGGAGCCGCCACTAGAGACACGGGCTGCAGACACTGCAGTGCTCCACTCCTTCTTGACCATCTGCTGGTAGTATCTCTTGTGCCTGCCAGTTGCAATGGCCCTGGTGCTGACTTCCTCAGTGGGCTTGGCGAGCCATGGATGTACCAGAGCCTCGGCAGCAGTCATACGATGCTTACGTTCTTTAGTTATCAAGCGGTCGGTGAAATCCATGGAATCGACGCTGACCTGCTTAAAGGACTCGTCGTCGTAGCTGTAGGCTGCGCTGGAAATGTTATCGATCATTTGTTGGTTGGTTTCGGCTGTGAAGGGATTCAGTCCACAGAGGAGAACGTAGGCGAGGACGCCAACGGCCCACATGTCAGTGACAGAGCTAACCATGTCACACTGGTGGATCTCAGGTGCAGCGTACTCAGCGGTGGTGTACTGAATCTTGATTTGTTCTCCTGGAGTGAGGCGTGTAGACTGGCCCAGTTCAATAATCTTCACATTTGAACTTGTTCTAGTGGTGTATATGATGTTTTCAGGTCTGATATCGAAGTGGCCATAGCTCTCGGCATGCAGGAACTCAAGAGCTGAGCAGATCTGCCGGATGTAGTTGACAATCTCACGCTCGTTGAGCTCAAAATCAGCTGAGTTGAGGCGTTCAAAGATGTCTGTGCCGGAGATGAAGTCGTAGATCATCACCAGCTCCTCTGGACTCTCAAACGACTCGTGAAGGAGCAGGAAGTTTGTGTGCTTGGCAAGATTTAGCGTTGCAATTTCTTTCTTCACTATTGCTTGGTCGGCACCTCTCACTTTGACGAATTTGGCCATGTATGTCTTCTCTGAACTTACGTCAACACAGCGGTGGACGATGCCAAATTGGCCTCGGCTCAACTCTTCCGCAATGGCGTATTTATTGTGCAGGTTCTTGGAATCAGAGTGCTTGGCCTTGCCTCTGCGCACATATCCACTGTCGTCAACCTCCCTGTCATACAGTAGAACTCTTGATTTGTCCTCCTTGGTCATGACTGGTCCACTGCTCTCAGACGGGGCACTCTGGCCAAATTTATTCTCAGCAATGACCCTGAACTGGTAGCTGGTTCCTCCAAAGAGGCCGATGACTGTGTACCGGGTGTCACGTGATTGGGCGACCCGTTGCCACCTTTCAGCTGTGGTGGGGCATTTCTCAATGATATAGCTGATGACTCTGCTGCCACCATCATTTGCTGGCGCTACCCAATTGAGTGTGACTGAGTCTCGGGACACATCGCTGGCTTTAACACCACGGGGAGGATCAGGAACATCGGCAACATCTAACTCGACGGTCTGCTGGTCAATACCAAATCTGTTCTTTGCACAGACGATATAGAAACCAGCGTCTTTCTTTTCCACACCATTGGGGAACACCAGCGAGGTGAAGGATCTGGTGACGATGACCTGGTAGTGGCCGTTGCTGTCGATCAGATCTTGCCCCTTCTGCCATGTAATGACAGGATCGGGTTTGCCACCAAAAGGAATCTTGATGTTGACCACCTCTCCACGCAGGGCAGGGATGGCTTCCTTGTCCTTCAGGTTCTTTGGCAGGTGGATCTTGGCAGGGACTATAAATAAAAAGACAGTGTGTAAATATATACTGAATAGAAATTATACATATATATAAGAGAAGAAAAACAAAAATAAAAACTTTAGTGCAAGAGTGAGTACAGGTTTCAGTGAGCTTACTTTCAACATCAAGGGATACCGTTGCACAGATAGAGCCGCCCTGGTTGGTAGCCCTAATTTGGTACACAGTGGAATCTTCTTCATCAGCCTCGACAACAACCAGCTGGTGGTAACCTCCCTTAAACTCCTGGATCTTGATCTTCTTTCCATCAGACTGGATCTCCTTTCCTCGTCTGAGCCATTTGATGACAGGTTTGGGTTGTCCTGTGATCTTGCAGACGAAGGTGGCGTTGCTCTTGTACTTGACACTCATGTGTCTCAGCTCCTCCTTGAAAGCGGGCGCACGGATCTCTACAGCAGTGGCTGGGACAATGGGAGCCGTCTCTTCACTGTAGTCGCTCTCACCTCCGAGGTTCTCACACTTGACTCGGAAAATGTGCTCAACTCCTTCGGTCAGACGCTTGACAGAGAAAACGGTCTGTTTGATCTCGTCGGTGGTCACCGTGGCCCAGTCGCTCCATTCCTTCTTGTCCTTCTTGTGCTTCTTCTCGAGGCAGTAGCTCTTAATCTTGGATCCTCCATCACTGAGTGGTGGCTTCCAAGAAACCACGCAGGAGTCTTTGGTTATTCCGGAGACAACGGGTGACAATGGTGGAGATGGTTTTTCTGAAGATGACAAAATAAAAATCAGTTATTTAGTCTCATTGAACTGGGTTTCAGTGATCCCCTTCCCTTTTTGACCATGATCACAGTTTAAAAATGACATAACACATAAATCAGTCACTAATTTTGCGATGTGAGTCACTTGAATCATGAGTACATCCAGAGCAAACATTTACCCAGTTGACTCTTGATGAGGATCGGTGACGTCGTCTCTAAGGGCTCACTGTTGCCATAGCGATTTTGGGCGTAGACCCTGAAGAAGTACCCCGCACTCTCCACTAGGTTGGGCACACGGCAGGATGTTCCATTGATGGACGATGATACGAGTTTCCACTCTGAGCCTTCCTTGTCTTCACGCTTTTCTACAATGTAGTTAGTGATCATGCAGCCTCCGTCGTCTGTGGGTGGTTTCCAGCTGATGATGACCGAGTTCTTCAGCAGTGCGTCCAGTACAATGGGGCCCTGAGGTATGTCAGGTTTGTCTAAAAAAGGAAAAGAAAATTAATTTTCCCCCAAACAAAGTTGCCCTTGAAAAACAGCAGATGCGCTGAAACGTACCGTAGATTTCAACATTGAATGCAGTGTCCGTCCTGCCAAAGTGGTTGTGCAGTCTGATCCTGTATTTGCCTCCATGGACTCTACGCTGCACGTTCTTGATAATGAGGTGGGTGTAATGCTCGGTGGTTTCGATGTTGATGTCCTCTGTGTTTTCAAGGGTCTTGGCCCCGTGCAGCCACAAGATCTTTGGCTGAGGACGACCAATGTAGACGGCATGGATGCGCAGAGTGGTTCCCAGTCCTGTGTAGTAGGTCTCCTTCAGTGGGTAGTCCGAATGGAAGGAAGGAGCAGCCTCCAGAACCAGGACCCCGGTGGTCTCGGCTTCTCCGGCGTCATTGATGGCCTTGCAGGTGTACTCTCCTTCATCTTCTTGCTGGTCCGTCGTGATGGAAAGCGAGTGATTCCGGCCGTCAGAGCTCATCTGGTATTTGCTCGACTCCACAATCTCCATGCCGGCGTGATACCACTTGATGTCCGGCACGGGCCGGCCAATCATCTGGCACTTCATGACAGTTGGCTGGCCAATTTTGGCAGTGACCTCATCCATTTCCTTCCTCAGACTGGGTTTGGTTTCAACTGTTAGGACAAGACAAATCAATGTTTGATAACGATCGACATCACAATGCAAGTGATAGTTTGACCCTGTGCGGCAACCTTACCACTCAGTTTAGTCTTGATGCAGGTGGCGGTCCTCCGAGGTCGGCTCAGTCCTCTCTCGTTTTCGGCAAACACTCTGAACTCGTACTCTGTGGCCTCGGCCAGTCCGGGGATCGTTACTTCTTTTTCTTTTAGCCTCTGCTTGTTGGACTTCTTCCAGGTGCTCTCGATGGACTTCCTGTGCTCCACCCAGTAGCCCAGGACCTCCTTCCCACCATCGCACTCTGGGGCTTGCCAGCGGATTGTGATGAAGTTGTTGCTCACATTGACCGTATCGATCTCACCCGGCTGGCTCGGCTTGTCTGGAGAGATAATAGATTTATTATTGACGCCTCCTCATTACAGGCTGATGGCCTGATTGTTTTTAAACCTTTGACCAATTAATAGCTCAAAATAAATGTGGCCATATTTCCACATGTGTAAGATTAATCACAACTCACCAAACGGATCTTTGCACGTGACCGGATCAGACACGGGACCAGGCTGGCTTTCGCCAATGCTGTTCACCGCGACGATACGGAACTGATAGTCTGCGTCTGGGGTGAGTCCAGACTGGGTGAACATGGTGGACACAATTTTCATCTCATTACGAGACCATATCTCAGCAGACACCACTTTGTACTCAACAAAGTAGCCAGTGATGGCAGAGCCGCCATCATCTTTGGGTCTGGACCAGGCCAGCGCCACAGAGCTCTTGGTAATATCCATGATCTCTGGTGGGGTGCTGGAAGGTTCTGGAGGGCCTGAGAGGCAAATGATTGAAATTATGAAAACAGATGAATTTATGAACCATTTGGATTTACCTTAATAATAATAAGGCAGAAAGGGGAAATATGAATAACTTACAGAGAGGAGTTTTGGGCACGAGGGGCTGTTCTGACTTCAGGGACGAGCTCACACCAAAGGAGTTTTCAGCTGTGACTTTGAAGTGATACTCTGTTCCTTCCCTCAGGCCTTTAACAACCAGATGAGTGTCGGTGACTCTGGAGTCCACAGTGTACCAGGCATTCCTGGCAGCCTCACGTCTCTCCACGACGTAACCCAGAATCTCAGATCCACCGTCGTCTGCGGGGACCTTCCAGGTCACTTTGACAGAGTTGGCCTGAATCTCTTCGAACAGCATCGGCCCCTCTGGTGCACTTGGCCGACCAATGACCTTCACCTTGATTTGAGCCTTTTTCTTTCCAACCTTGTTCTCCAACAAAAGGTCGTAGACGCCAGAGTCGCTCCTGTCTGCTCCCTTTATCACCAGCTCGCTGGCATCTTCGCTGGAGGCGATCATGGCCTTGGCAGAAATGGCCCCACCGTCCCTGGACCACCTGCAGGCTGGCTGTGGCTTCCCCTTAATGGGTATAGACAGTCTTACCACTCCTCCCTGTCGAACCACGTAGACGTCCTTGTATTTGAGCTCCAGGTCGTAATCCGGAGATTCTACAAAAAATAATAAGATCAAATATTATTTCCATTTTACAATATTGTAAAAGCAGGTTTGACAGCAGGATTCATACCAAGCATTTCAGTCACAGTCACAGTTCCAGGTACTTCTGCCGGCTCTCCAGAACCACCAGCATTGCAGGCCATAACACGGAACTTGAACTCTTCTCCCTGAGGCATACTGGTCAACGTGTACTCGCAGATTAAAGATGGTGTGGTGTTGCACTTCATCCAGGCCATGGTTCCAGCCTTCTGCATCTCAATCAGGTAACCGTCCACCCTGGCATCTCCTTCATCGTCAGGAGGGCTCCAAGCCAGAGACACAGAGCACCTGGTGGTGTCAGTGACTCTTGGATTTTGAGGACAGCCAGGTGGGTCTAAGCAGGGAACACAAGCATGTCAGGATCTCAGTTTTCCTTTCCTGTGGGATTTTCATTTCCCCACATTGCATTTAGCATCGCGATTAAATCTCACTTTTCCACTTAATGGTTAAAACAATTTATCTTTACCAATGGGATCTGTGGCCACAGCTGGTTTGGACGGCAGGCTTGGTTTGCTCAGACCTCTGGCGTTGATGCCTGTTATCCTGTGTTCGTACTCGAGGCCTTCAATCAGGTCGGTCGACCGATATCTGGTCATGGTGACGGGGTTTTTGTTGGCGCGCACCCATCTGTCAGATCTGACTTCTTTTCGCTCGATAATGTATCCAGAAACCTCAAGGCCACCGTCTTCATCAGGTGGGTTCCAAGCTACGGTCATACCGTCACGAGAAACATCAAAGACGGTCGGACGACCGGGAGGTCCGGGAACGTCTGTTGAAACAAGGAAACGAATCGAGTTAGTTGCATTACAACATCCTCAGGAACATAGGAAACAGTAGTTAAAATACAAATGCAAGAAGTTGAACGTCGTACTGGTCAAGCTGCGGCAGGTGACGATCTCCGACTGCAGAAACTCCCCGGTGCCGTAGCGATTGATGGCGGCAGCGCGGAAGACGTACTCGTCTCCCTCTATCAGGTTCACAAACTTGAAGGTGGAGCGGCTCACAGAGTCGCACACTGGGACCCAGCCGGGCCTGTGAGCATCACGCTGCTCCACCGCGTAGCCGCTGATGGTGGCGCCGCCGTCCCTGAGCGGAGGATCCCAGCTGCAGGTGACGGTGGTGGCGTCGATCTCATCAAATCTGATTGGACCCATTGGCTCGTCCGGTTTAGCTGATGAAACAGGATCCATAAGGCAGATTTCAGTCAAAGGGAAAAACACGAGGACGCTGTAAACTGACTGACTTGCTGCTGACAGCCACAAAAAAGAAAAAGAGGAGGTGAAGGACGGTACATACACAGGACGGTGACTTTGAGGACCTCCTTGATGACACCGACAGCATTCTTCACCTCCAGAGTGTAGTCACCAGTGTCATCAATGGTGGTGTCGGACACAGTCAGTTTGGAGAACTTGCCAGTGCTCTTGATCTTCACCCGATCTGTGACCTTCATCTTGTTGTCAGCAAAGTACCAGGAGCAGACGGGAGGAGGCCTGCCGACGATGGGCAAGTCCAGCTCCAGGGTCTTTCCTGCCAGGACGTTGACAGTCCTCTGGGGGGCGCTGCTAATGTCCACCACTGGCATGACTAAACAGGAAAGACAAAACACAGGCAACTGTAGTTTGCATCACCGAGAAGATGAAGCTGCAGTAGGTCAGGCTAGACTGGGTCACCTCTTTGTTCCTGAACGGTGACGGCTGTGAGCAGCTCTTTGGCATCGCTGGCACCTCTGCTGTTGATGGCTTTGATACTGAACAGGTACTGCTCGCTCTCATTCAGCTTCTCAATGGTGTGCTCCAGGTCGGTGGTCTTGAGCGTGGCCACTTTCATCCACTTTTCTGTGCCGAACTTGCAGGCCTCGATGACGTAGCCCGTCAACCTGCTGCCGCCGTCGTGCTCCGGCTTCTCCCAGCCCAGCGTGACGGAGCTCTTGGTGACGTCCACCACCTCCAGTTTATGTGGTGGGAGGGGCACTTCACAAACCAGGGTGATATCTGGAGTCTCGCAGGGTTCGCCGACGCCGTAGATGTTTTCAGGGAGTACCCTGAAGTAGTAGAGCATGCCCTCCATCAGGCCGTCGATCCTGTAAGACGTCTTGTTGCACTTGGAGGTGACGGTCTTGTAAGCTCTCATGGAGGCCTCGCGCCTCTCGATGATGTAGTTGTTGACTGGAGCGCCGCCGTCCACGGCTGGAGCGTCCCAGGAGATGGTAACAGAGTCCTTTGTCAGCTCTTTGAACTTAATAGGTCCAGTGGGTCCAGGAGTATCTGAGAATGGGAACAGAGGGAAATGTCACACTGTCAACAACAGGACACTGCAAGTCACTCGTAGATTCCATTTAATATGAACAGTGTGATGTGGCATATTTGAAGGATGCTATTGGACATCAGCTTACCATAAACCTTGACCAGAATGTTGACTTCCTGTTTCCCAGCAGAGTTCTCAGCCACCAGTGTGTACTTGCCCGCATCGTAGCGGTGTACTTTGTCAATGATGAGTGTGGTGGACGTGTTTGTGACCTCAATGAATCCTCTGTTGTTCAGGTCAACACCAGGTTTGCTCCAGGTGAGGACGGGAACAGGACGGCCACTGATTTTGACAAACATGCGCAGGGAGCCGCCGGCACGCAGGCAGATGGTCTTCTTCAGGTCATCGTGGAGCTCAAAGTCTGGGGGTTCTGTTGGAGTGCAGGACGGTTACCAATGATATCAGATGATGGGCAACTCGTTGGTGACGACTCCATCAGTGTGCTTACTTTTGTTCCATCAAACAAGAATGTTGACTTTTATACAACAAGTGATTTTAAATGTGAGTCATTTTTGTTTTAATACTGGACTGGCGTTGCATCTAAACTTGATTTAGCATTTTTGTAAAACATCTCTTACCAATCCTCTCCACTGGCTCTGTCTCAGCGCATGGTTCACTGAAGTCCCCTGTTCCATTGATGTTGATGCCTGCTACTCTAAAGCAGTACTTCTTGCCCGAAGACAGACCGGTCACTTTGTACTCGGTGCCACGCAGCGTCTTGTCGTGGACTTTGGTCCATTCCTCCGCTCCAGCTTCCTGCATCTCCAGATTGTAGCCCATCACTTCAGCTCCTCCATCCTCCACTGGGCGGGACCACGTCAAAGAGATGCTGTCCGCATGGGTGTCAGCGATGCGGGGTATTGAAGGAGGAGCAGGGGTGCCTGAAAGGTAAACGAGACAATGATGAAATCAGTCACAAACATTTGCTGATGATCCTGTGCTATTGCCCTTAGGAATGAGTTGAATTTGTGCTGAAATATCTTTGTTTTCTTTGGGACAAGAAGAATACACATGAAAACTAGGACCAAAGGCATGGAGTCACCATCAGTGAGCCGCTTTGTTTGCCAGTGGTTTTGACAGTGATGTTCAGCTCAATTCAAACTTACAAGTTGGCACTCTGCAGACAACATAGAGTGAAACGTCGCTAGCTTCGCTCTCTCCAGCCTTGTTGACTGCCGTCACTCTGAACTGGTAGATGTTTCCTTCAGTCAGACCGGAGACCTTCAGCGTGGTGTCCAGGTGAGCCCCATCGCGGTTAACCTTCATCCAGCGGGCGCTCTTCCGCTCACGTCTCTCCACTAGGTAGTGGACAAGGGGGCTGCCTCCGTCACTCTCTGGCTTCAACCACTCAATGGTAGCAAAGTCCTTCCCTGAGGCCAGGATCTCTGGGGCGCCAGGAGGAGTCGGCACGGCTGTGAAAAAGAAAAGAAAACACACAGCAGAGTTGATGGATGATACTTTTGAAACTGTTGCACTGCTATTTCATCACGGTGACCGGATGGTGGCACTCACTGAAGGTGTTTCTGGCCACCATGGCTTCAGACTGGAGGTAAACTCCGTTGCCGTACTTGTTGACTCCACACACTCTGAAGAGGTACTCTGTGTTTTTGAAGAGCCTGGTGATGTTGCATGTCAGATCCTTGCACTCTGCCTGTACAATGACCCAGTTCAGTCTATTGGTGTCACGTCTCTCAACCACATAGTGAGAGACCTCGTCCCCGCCATCCTCCAGAGGTGGCTTCCAACTCAGAGTGCAGGACTCTTCTGTGATGTTGCTGATCACAATACTGCCTTCGCAAACCCCAGGAGTGTCTGAGAGAAAAAAAACAACAAAAAAAACAGAATAACTCAGTTTGATGAACAAGAAATTATTTAGCCTTCAAGTTTAATCTGTAATGTTTAAAAAGATTTTGCGTACCGAGTACTTTGACGTTGACCTCTGCAGTCTTTGTTCCGCTTACGTTCCTGACTGTCAGACTGTAAGTGCCAGTGTCGTCTCTGTCGCAGAACTTGATGATGGCCATCGCCCGAGTGGGGGTGTACTGCAGGTGGTACTTTTCACATAACTCAAGCTCTCTCTTGCCCTTGGACCAGGAGGCCTTGGGATCAGGCCTGCCTCCCACTGCGGCATCCAGGACAAGATCTGAACCAGCTCGGACCTTCACAACTTCAGACAAAAGTTTGCTATCCAGCTGGGCCTTAGGAGGTTCTGGTAGCAGGAATGAAGGGGATTGTCATTCAAAGTTCTGGATCCTTTGATGAAAATGTGAACACACACACACACACACACACACACACTTGGAGATCTTACCGAAGTCTGTCTTGCACTGCACAGATCCTGTGGATTCTGAGGGAATGCTGAACACCTGGTTGGCATTCTTGGCAATAACCCTGAACTCATAGGGTTCTCCCTCGCCCAAAGCAGTGACCGTGAAGAAGGTGTCTGTAACGTTGGTGTAGTTACACTTCAGCCAGCGACCCTCCCCGGTCAGAGTGTAGGGTTTACGTTCAATGATGTAGCCCACGATGGGACTGCCACCGTCATTCAGAGGAGAGGACCACTTCAAGGAGACAGTGGTCCTGGTGACATTTGTGACCTCTGGTTTACTTGGTGGATCTAAAAAGAAAACGCATGAATGTGTTGAGGAACATTTAAGAGCCTTCAAGTAAAACATTGTTGAACCCCACTAGTTGTGTTCACACTTACCAACTGGGTTTTGAGCCACTGCTCCTTTGGAAGCTTCACTGGCTTTGCTCAGACCGGCGCTGTTCATTGCGTAGACTCTGAACTGGTACTCCAGGCCTTCAACCAGAGCTTCCACTCTGTAGTAGCACTCAAAGCATGGGATCTTGTTTTCCCTCACCCACAATATGTTGTTCCTCTCCTTCTTCTCGATCCAGTAGCCAGTCACTTTACTCCCACCATCATGATAGGGCTCCTCCCATTTCAGGGTCATTGTGTTAGCAGATACGTTGCACACAGAAGGCTTCGTTGGGGGTCCAGGAGGTGCTGTGATCAAAACAAGGATAATTTCTTAATGAGCAAAATGCAAAGACGCTAAAATCACTAAACTCTATTCTGTAAATCATTATTGTTTTGTTACACAAGTTGACAACTTACTGAAAGGATGCTCTGCAACAATGGTCTCGGACTCGGTGTGCTTGCTCACACCAAACCTGTTCTCAGCAGACACTCTGAAAGTGTACTGCATGTACTTGGTGAGGTGGCTGACATGGAGAGATGTTCGCTTCACACTGGAGTTGATGAGCTGCCAGGCTGTAGAACCAGATTCGCGCTTCTCCACAATGTAGTTGGTAATATCAGTGCCTCCATCATCTTCTGGGGCTTGCCACTCCAGGACGCAGGACTCAGAGGTGATTGAGGAGATCTCGATGGGTCCCGTTGGCGGACTGGGTCGACCAGTTACATTCACATCAACGGTAAAGGTTTTAGTTCCTGCTGCATTCTCCAAAGTCAGGTAGTATTTACCGCCATCTCCCCTCATGGCCTCCTTTACTGAGATGCTGGTTCTGTCTTTGGCTACTTTGATAGAGACTCTGTCAGAGTTCTTCAGCCTCATCTCCTCCAGCCTCCAGGTGATTTTGGGAACGGGTCGGCCACTGATGGGAACATCGATGGTAAAGGTGCTGCCAGACCTGCTTGTGACGAGTTGGTTGGTGATCTCGCTGAGGTCAGCCGCAGGTTCAATGTGAGGCTCTTTCACCAGCACAGGAGCCAGAGTCTCTCTGGCTGTGCTGTATCCCGCTTCGTTCTTTGCCTTCACGCGGAAGTCGTACTCATCGCCCTTATTCAGCTTCTCAACTACATAGGAAATGTTCTTTGTGTTGCCAACTACAAACCATTTGTCTGCACCTTTTGGCTTTGCCTCAATGAGATAACACTGGATGCGACTTCCTCCATCATGCTCTGGTTTCAGCCAGCCCAGGGACACAGAGCTGTCGGTAGTGTCCAGGATGTCCAGTCTCTTTGGTGATGCAGGCTCAGCAGTGGCCATGACAGGCTCCGTCAGCTCAAACGCCTCACCCACGCCGTACTGGTTCTCGGCCGAGACTCTAAAGAAATAGGGGACTCCTTCCAGCAGGTCCTGGATCTTCAGGAAATGTTGTGTGCAATTGCTACCGGACTGCTGCCAAGTGCGACGGCTAGCTTCACGTCTCTCAACGATGTAATGATAGATGCGTGCTCCCCCGTTGTTCAGAGGCGGCTCCCAGGAAAGCGTGACTGAACCTCTGGTCACCTCCTTGAAGACAAGAGCCTCCGGAGCTCCCGGTGAGTCCATCACCTTCACTGTGAACGTAACTGCTTTGCTGCCACTGGAGTTCTCCAAGTTAACGGTATATTTACCAGAATCATTTCTGGAGCAGTTTTCAATGCTCAGTGAGCTGAAGCCATCAGTGGCCACGGTCTCTGACATTACACTCAGCTTGCCCTCCTCCTTCACCCAGGTAGCGGAGGGGAAGGTTTTCCTCTGAAATTGATGCCCAAGCACACTGAGCCTCCAGCCTTCACGATGTGTGTCTGCTTGAAGGAGGCGTCTATGTCAACCTGTGGTGGTGTGAACCTGTCCACAGCCTGAGCTGGTTCCAGGGTCTCCCTGTCATCTCCTCTACCCACGTGATTGACAGCTGCAACACGGAACTTGTACTCAGCTTCTGTCTCCAGACCAGGCACCACGTAGAACGTTTCAGAGACCAGTTGCTCATTTGCTCTCTTCCATTCCTCCTCTTCTCCCTTTAGCATCTCAACAATGTAGCCCAAGATCTCCATCCCACCGTCATCTGCAGGTTTGGTCCATTCCAGGCTGACGGAGGTGCTGGTGGAGTCTGAGACACAGATAACAGATGGAGCGCACGGAATGTCCTTGGGCTCAGCAGCCTTGATGGGCATGGAGATGTTGCTTGGTGTGCCAACACCAGCATCGTTCACAGCCAAGACCCGGAACTCGTACTCGGTGTCTTCAGTCAGGTGCAGCACTTTATGTGCACATTCAACAATGGGCTTTTTAGAAATCACTTTGTAGAAGCGCACCGTCTTCTTCTCTCGCTTCTCCACGATGTAGTACTGCACAGGGTTTCCGCCGTCAGATGTCGGAGGTTCCCATGACAAGGTGATGCTTTCTCCGTTCACCTCAGTGGCAACGGGAGTTCCAGGAGCCTCAGCAGTTGCTAAAGAAAAATAATGCCATTGAAAAAAAGTTGTAACCAGGTTTTTTGGGGTTTTTTTTTTTTAGAAAAAAGAATAAGTTGAAGGTTAAACAAATAAATAAAAAAATAATTTCCTACTTACTGTACTGAAGCTGTGCAATGATTGGGCTGGATTCCAAGGGTCTGCCAACACCAAATTTGTTGACTGCAGACACCCTGAATTGATATTCGTTAGTTTTGATGAGCTTGGTTGCATTGAATGTGCACTCCTGACACTCATCAGATACCAAGGCCCAGGAGATCTTTGAGGTCTCACGCTTTTCCACAATATAATGAGAAACGTCAGAGCAGCCATCGTTTTCTGGTGGGTTCCACAAAAGAGTGCACCTGCCCTCGGAGATGTTGCTGAAGGTGATCGGCCCTACAGGTTCTCCAGGTGTATCTGCATTATTCAATTATAGAATGTTATGTACGAAGGTAAACATACGTTAAAAAAACAAAGCAAAACAAAACACAATAACACAAACAGATGCGTACCTTGCACTTGAACAAGGATGTTCTCCTTCTTGGTGCCAGACCCGTTGGTGGCCTCCACAGTATAGAGACCCCGATGGGTCCGATCTGAGTCTCTCACAAACAATGTGCTGGACCCAGCGACATTAATAATGTCCATCATCTTCTTAGTGATCTCCACACCATCTCTAAACCACACCACTTTGGGTACAGGTCGCCCAGTGATGGTCACCTTCAGTCTGATGTTGTCTCCTGCTTTGACCGTCAATCCCTCAAAGTACTCTGGGCCAAACTCAATATTTGGAGTAGCTGGTTTCGAAAACAAAAAAAGGTTGGTTTACTGAGTACAGTTTGTACTTTAAAATTCCATTATCAGAAAACCAGATGACAGGTGACAGCAAAAGCAACTAGGCTGCAACTGAACCGTCCCTCGACACTTACCGTTCTCACTTCTCACAATGATCAACCCAGAGGAGTTGGAGGGTGGACTCACAACACCGATGGCATTTCTGGCTATCACTCTGAACTCGTAGCGTTCATTTGTAGCCAGCCCGGTGACAGCGTATTGGCAGTCATGTACATCAGTCAGATTGGCCTTGAACCAGCGACCGTGTCCTTGACGTTTTTCAATGTTGTAACCGGTAATCTTACTGCCTCCATCGCGTTTGGGCGCATCCCATTTCAGTGTCACTGAGTCACTGGTTACATCGATGTAGTCAGGCTGGCCAGGAGGATCTGAAATGCAAAAGCAGCAGGATGTTTGAGTTCCACTCTAAATACATTTATTTTCAGAGCCAGGTTAAATATCACCGTTGTACTTACCAACAGGACTGACAGCCATGGTTGGTTTGCTCTCGTCACTCATTCGGCTAAAGCCGGCATCATTCTGGGCGTACACTCTGAAGGAGTACTCAAGACCTTCAATCAGGTCCAAGATTCTGCACTCTGTTTCTTTGACCAGGACAGCGTTGACTTTTTGCCACATGATGCTGTTCATTTCCTTCTTTTCTACATGGAAACCTTGGATCGGGGTACCGCCATCATAAATGGGCTGCTCCCACTGGATGGTCATTCCATCATTGGTAACGTTATAGACCACAGGCTTTCCTGGTGGGCCTGGAGGTCTGAACTGGTGTTTAGCAATGACCATCTGTGACAGCAGAGGTTCACTGACACCGTACCTGTTCTCAGCGCACACTCTGAACTGGTATTGGACACCCTTAATCAGGTTGGGGACCTTAAAGCGAGTATCCTGGACACTTGAGCAGGCCATCTTCCAGTCGGTCTTGGAGGTGTCTCGCTTCTCAACAGTGTAACAGGTGATGTCTCCACCACCATCATCATTGGGTTCCTCCCAGGAGATCATAATGCTCTCGGCTCTCACTTCATCCAGGAGAATGGGTCCGATGGGCTTTGATGGTGGCCCAAGTGTAATGACATGCACATGGAAGGATCTCCTGTTGACCCTGTTGTCTAGGGTCAGAGTATATTTTCCTTCATTTTCCTTCCTCACGTTCTTGATCATCAGAGTGGCTTTACTTCCGGTCGTCTTGAAGCGGATTTGGTCACTTTCCTTCAGAGGCAGGTTGTCCTTGAGCCACAGCACCGAAGGTTTGGGTTTTCCTTTGTATGGCAGCTCAATGTGCACATTATGACCCAGGCGGACACTTAAGGTGCCATCTGGATAATCTGCAAGACTTGCTTCAGGTGTTATAATGTAATCTATGACTTTAATGGGCCCTGTTTCAACAAAGTCACCCTGTCCTTTCTCGTTCCTCGCAGCCACTCTGAAGAACACTTCAGAGTGTTCCTTAAGTTTCTTCACCTCAAACTCACATAGTTTACTTGTGCCTCCCAAAGACCACTCCTCGTCCTTCAACTTCTTTTCAACGACGTAATCAGAGATTATGCTGCCACCATCATAATCGGGTTTGACCCACTGCAGGGTAACAGAGGTCTTGGATGAATCCTTCATAGAGACATCCTTAACTGGCCCAGGAGTCTCGGTCGCTTTCACAGGCTCATGTGTTTCACATGGATCACCGATGCCGTGTTCATTCTCTGCTAAAACGCGGAAGAAGAAGGACGTCTTCTCTGAGAGATCTTCGATGGTGTACGTCGTGTCTGTACATTTACTTGTCACTGCAGAGTACGACCTCTTGGAGGAATCTCTTTTCTCTACTACATAGTTTGTAATTTCAGCACCACCATCAAGTAGTGGAGGTTCCCAAGAGAGGGTCACCTTTCCTCGGGTCACATCTTTCAGGACCAGGTTTTGGCACTGAGCTGGACTGTCTTGGACCTTTACAGACAGGGTGAGGGTCTTTGGCTCTCCCACGCCATTCTCTATTTTAACTGTGTACTTTCCAGTGTCAAGTCTGGTCACCTCACGCATCACCAGGACTGTGGTGGTGTCTGAGTGGTAGAACTCATATTTAGGGTCACGGTCAATACATTCTTCCCCTTTGCTCCAGGAGGCTGACGGTGCAGGTCGACCCTTAAGAGGAACAGAAAGCTCCACATCTTTTCCTGCTTTAACAATGTAGTGAGTCCTCATGGCCACGTCAGAGTCAATCTGTGCCTCCTCTGTGAAAAAAAGAAATGACCATGGTCACACAAAAATATCAGAGGAAAACGAGTCACACAAAACATCTCATTTCAAGTCTTGAGGTTTCTTACCCAGGATGTCTTTAGCCTGTACAGGCTCCGTCATTTCTAGTGGCTCCCCACGACCAGCACAGTTGACAGCAGAGACTTGGAAGAAGTAATTGGTGTCTGGTTTTAGGTCATGAACAATGTACTCAGTTGTCTTGACCTCTCCCTTGGATGTAATTAAGGTCCACTCTTCTTCTCCCTCAACAAGCTTCTCCACCATGTAGCAGATGACCTCGCTGCCTCCATCCCATTCTGGCTTGGACCAGCCTAATGTGATGGATGTCTTGGTTGAGTCTACCACCTTCAGCTTGCATGGCTCATCTGGTGGATCTGTAAGTAAAATGCATGAGTGAGCTTGGTGTGCATTACTGCTGGACTCTGTTGAAAGTCTTTAGATGTCTGGCTACCACTTACCAACAGGATCAGCAGCCTTGTAGTGGTCAGAGGCATCAGAAAACGGCCCCTCTCCAGCCTTATTGATGGCACACACTCGATATTGGTACTCGTTTCCTTCAGTGAGATGGTAGACGGTGGTTTTGACGTCAGTGATGGGCTCCTTGTAAATTCTGATCCAGCGCAAGCTCTTCTTGTCACGTCTCTCCAGGTAATACCCGGTGACAGTGCTGCCTCCATCTACACCTGGTTTGTTCCACTCCACAACCATGGTGGACTTGGTGATGGTGTTAACCTCAGGAGTGTGAGGTTGCCCAGGGGTCACTGTAAAAGGTGGGTGCAAATCATTAAGAAAATCCAGGCAGCGCAACAGTGCTAAAACCGACACAAAATTGCCTGAACATCTAGTCTGAATCATTTATGTTCAAGAAATGTCACATCGCTCTTCACACTAAACATACCAAAGGTGTTCTTGGCGATGACAGGCTCAGACTCCAGCGCTTCACCAGCTCCAAACTTATTAACACCCATGACACGGAACACATACTCATTTCCCAGCACCAGCTTGTTGACAGCGATGTGCGTCTGCTCATGCATGTCTGAGACCGTTGACCAGACCACTCGACTAGTTTCACGCCTCTCCACAATGTAATGGGTCACTTTGGAACCTCCTTGGTCAGACTCTGGCACTGGTTGCCAGCTGAAGACGATCTTGTTGGCAGTGACGGAGTTGAAATTTATGATTCCAGCAGGAGGACCCGGTTTATCTGAGGACGGATGGAAATATTGATGAGAAGTGTCAACAATTATTTTATCTCATAATTAAGGCAGTTTTAAATCCATGCATCTTAATCTTAACAAACTATGTATTTATGAAATCAAAAGAATGCATTAATACCAAGAATTTCTATCCTGATGGTTGCAGATGCCGTGCCGAGGACATTCTTGATTCTGACTTCGTACGAGCCTGTGTGATGACGAGCGGCATCTTTGATCAGAACAGCAGAAGTGTCTGTTGTGTTCTCAACAGACATGGTTGAAGTTGCGACCAGTTCTTTCCCATCTTTGAGCCACCCAATCGTTGGCAGCGGCTTGGCAATAATTCCAATTTTAAGTTTGACCGAAGCTCCTGCCTTGTACTGAACTACGTCCAGGTACTCTGGAGGAAGGTCAATAGCTGGGGCACCTGTTGGTCATCCAGGATAAATCAAGTTACACATGAATGACTTAACATGACTGAAATAAAATGTGAGCATGGAGGCAAATCTCACCACATGCGTCGACACACGTCACAGGACCAACAATGAGGGAGGGGTTGCTCATGGAACCAACGGCGTTCTTGGCGTAAACTCTGAATTCATAGGACTCGTCCTGGTTTAATCCAGACACGGTGAAGCCAAGCTCAATGATGTTTGTGAAGTTGGCCTTCACCCATCTGCCATTTGAACCATCCCTTCTCTCCACACTGTAGCCTGTGATCTTACTGCCACCATCGTAGGGTGGTCTCTGCCAGCTCAGGCTCACTGAGTTCTTTGTGACTTCAGAGATGCGAACGTTTGCTGGGGGCTCTGAAACATCAAAGTGAGAGGATGTCATGGGTGGCCATGTTGTTCAGGTCTGTGGTTAAACATGAAGTTGGAGAAAATATATGGAGATACATACCACAAGCATCGATAGCAAGCACCTCCTCAGATGTCTTGCTCATCTTCCCAACACCAGCAGCATTTTCAGCAGCCACCTTGAATTCATAGATGAGGCCAGGGCAAACGTTTGTGACTCTCCATTGGTTTCCTGAGATTGGCATCTTGTTAACCTTCTGCCAGAGAAGGCTGCTCCTCTCCTTCATTTGGAGGTGGTACCCAAAGACAGGGTTTCCACCGTCAGTGACTGGTTCATTCCAGCAGACTGTCAGACTCTCACGAGATACAAAGCTGAGCCATGGTGTGGATGGGGGTCCAGGTATGGCTGTAAGGGACACAGTCATGTCAGTATTCATGAGTTATCTTCAGTGAAACAAAATTTGTCAAAGATCTAGTTCAGTATATTTTACGAATTTGTTTTTCATTGCCACAGTTTTTTAGTGCTGACTTACTATATGGAAGCTTTATCATGACCGGCTTGCTGTCGATGTGGCTGCTGACACCAAAGCGATTTTCAGCCTTGATTCTGAACTGGTACTCTTCTCCCTTTGTCAGTTTATGCACCTTGATAGTGCTTCTGGCAATGGTGGTTGACACCTCTGACCACGCAGGAGTGCTAGTTTCTCGTTTCAGGACGATATAATTGGTAACTGGACTGCCACCGTCATATTCTGGGGGAGCCCAGCTCAGACATACTGTGGTCTCTCCAACCTCTCCAATCTCCACTGGACCAATGGGAGGTCCAGGTTTGTCCAGCACGACAAAAATAAAGAAGGTCTTGGTGGTACCACCTACATTGGAGGCGGTGACTTCATATTTGCCAGCGTCACTTGAAACACTCTCATTCAGGGTAATAATCACACTGTCTGGGGTCACTTCTGTTAACAGCCTCTTGGATCCTTTGATAACCACGTTGTTCCTGGACATGGTCACTTTCGGCATGGGTCGACCAGACAGAGGAACCTCAAAGCTCAGGTTAGATCCTGCTCTCACATAAACTGTATTTTTTGGATAATTTTTCAGGTCAAACTCTGGAGCCTCTGTTGAAGAAAAACAATATGTTCCAAAGGAACCATTAACTTTTTGACTCATATTTTAAGGTGACACAGACATACAGATTTGTTTTAAATTTGTGAGAATGCAATAAATCTGCTATCTGACATACCGTGTATTTCCTTGACAAGTACGGGTACAATCATCTCCTTTGGTTCACTGAGACCAGCGTGGTTCTCTGCACGAACTCTGAAGAAGTACTCAGCTCCCTCTCTCAGGCTCTTGATGGTGTGGGTCATGGTCTTCACAGTGGCACACTTGACCCACTTGGTCTGTCCTTTCTCTATGGCATCGATAAGGTAACCGGTGACTCTGCTACCGCCATCATAGTCTGGTCTTGTCCAGGCAATTGTAATGGAGTCCTTGGTAACATTTGCAACCCCAAGTTTTAGTGGTGGACTCGGTACCTCTGCAGGAAAGATCATCAAATAAAAGGTTTTAATACAGATGAGATATGAATTTTGCGACTTTTACTTTAAAAAAATAAATAAATAAATAAATTGCAAATTGTTACCTGTGATTTTGGTTCCCGCTTTGGCTTCTTGCGGAACACCCACACCATACTCATTTTCTCCAATAACTCTGAAGTAATACATAGCTCCTTCTTGTAGGTCTTCTACCTTGTAGCTCATTGCGTGACAGTTGCTGGTCACTGAGACCCAGGCTTTCTTGCTTGCTTCACGTTTTTCAACATGGTAGGCCTTAACTGGATCCCCACCGTCATTCTCTGGTGCTTCCCAAGTAAGGGTTGCAGAATCCCTGGTCACTGCTGAAACTGTAACATTGACAGGGGGTCCTGGAGAATCGAGCACCTTGACAACCATGGGCAACGTTGCTTTTCCTAAAAGTGACTCTATGGTTACACAATACTCCCCAGAGTCATTACGACTGGACTTTTCAATTGTGAGAGAAGTACTGCAGTCAGTTGAGTCGATGGTGCCCCGGACTTTCAGATCAGTGCCTTCCTTGGCCCAACTCACAGATGGAACAGGTTTTCCCTTAAATGGCACATTGAGAGTGAATGCTGTGTTTTGCTTAACAACAAGCACTTTGCGCATCTCAATGTCAACATCAAACAATGGCTCCAGAGTTCTATCGATTGCTGCTACTGCATCTGAATATGGGCTTCGAGTACTGACGCCCACTTTATTGATGGCTTTAACGCAAAATTCATATTCTACATCTGTCTTGAGTCCAGTGATGGAGAACTCCAAACTTTTGGTAAGAGGAATAGCTTCAAGCCATCTTGCAAGTTCCTCCGGTGTTTCAGGTTCCTCTTCTTCCTCTTCCTCTTCCTCCTCCTCATATTCGTCCTCTTCTCTTTCAACTTCTTGTTGCGGTTTGTGGATGTATTCTCTGTACTCAACGCTGTAGCCAAGAACAGGGGTACCACCATCATCCGTGGGTGGCTTCCAAATAATAGACACACTGTTTTTGGTTGAACTTACAACCTTTGGTTTAGTGGGTCTAGAGGGAGAAACTAGGGGATCTACTGCTCTGAATGAGGCAGATGGCTCACTTGGTGGACTCAAACCAGCAGCATTTTCAGCACAGACTCTAAAGTCATACTCGCAAGCCCTGCGCAGTTTCGTTACTACTGCTGTGCATTCAACGACTGGATCTCTGTTCACACGGATCCAGCGCATAGCTGTCTTCTCACGGCGCTCAATCACATAACCAGTGATGGAACTGCCACCGTCACTGGAAGGCTTGCACCAGGTAAGAGTCATAGTATCTCCAGTAATAGCAGTGACATCTACACTGGCAGGAGCAGTGGCAAATGTATATGGATCTGTTATTTTTACAGCATCACTATCCAGAGCCTCACCAACACCATGCTTGCTGACAGCCAAGACCCTGAAGACATATTCATTGCCTTTAAGAAGTCCTGTTACTTTGAAGTACGTTTTTGTGACATTTCCGTTTACAAGAGTCCAAGCTAACCGGCTCGTCTCACGCTTCTCAACAATATAGTGTGTTATCTCAGCACCACCAGCTTCCTGTGGGTGACCCCATGACAGTGTGCATTCCTCGGCTGTGAGTCCTGATATTTGTAGAGGGCCTGCTGAAGGTCCAGGTTTATCTATAACCACACAGTTAATTGGCATGGTAACTGTTCCTCCAATATTCTGGAGGGTTAGAGCGAACTGTCCAGAATCACTTCTGATGCAGTCTTTTACAATAACAGATGTGCTGGTATCTGTGGAAATGATCTGGATTCTGGCTCTCAGCTCAATTTCTTTGCCATCCTTTGTCCACGAAACAACTGGGGCAGGACGTCCAGCAAGGTCAGCATTAATCTTCAGAGTTTCTCCTGCTTTAACGTGCACTGCTTCTCTGAACTTGACGTCCATCATTATACGTGGTGGATCTACATCGTCTTTGACGGTGATGGAGCCGCTGTCGTAAGAAGGTTGACTAAACAGTCCAGCTGCATTCTTTGCAATGACACGGAAGGCATACTGACTGCCCTCTGTGAGACCAGTCACATGATAGTGGGTCTCCGGTACATTGGTGAAGTTGCACCTTGTCCAGCGTCCTTCAGGAAGATCTCGTTGCTCAATGACATAGCCAGAAACCTTGGCTCCACCATCATACTCTGGCTTGTCCCAAGACAAAGAGACAGTTGTTCTGGTAACAGCAGTGACAACAGGTGTGCCTGGGGGATCACATGGATCTCTGGCTGCTACACCCTCACAGGCCTTGCTACATTTTCCAATACCAGCAATGTTTTCAGCATACAGACGGTACTCATAAATCATACCCTCTTCAATGCCATTAACTTTGTACTCTGTATCCTTGATCATCCCTCTGTTCATCTTTGTCCAAAGAATGCTAGTTCGCTCCTTCCTCTCTAGATGATAACCCAAAACAGGACTACCACCATCATTGACTGGCTCATTCCATGTCACCAGCATGTATGATTTAGTAGCCAACTTTACAATTGGAGTAGAAGGCGGTCCAGGTTGTCTGAAGTTGTACTGGGCAGTGATTCCAGGTGAATCCAGGTATACACTCTTTCCATAACGGTTAACGGCATAAATGCGGAACTGGTATTCTGCTCCATGAGTTAGTCGACCGGCCTTAAAAGATGTCCTGGCAACGTTGCTTGCTACCATCTGCCATTCCTGTGTGTTGGTGTCTCTTTTCTCCACAATGTAGTTACTAATAGAACAGCCTCCATCATAATCTGGTGGGGACCAGGACAAAGTGATACTATCGGAGCTCACAGCATCTACCTTGATTGCCTTTGGTGGTCCTGGTTTATCAAGGACAACAATTCTGACATCTGCTGTGACAAGTCCAGCGGTGTTGGCCAGGGTAATCTCATAATTTCCAACATTCTCTCTGCTTGCCTCTTTGATGATGATTTTGGATGACGTAGGAGTGTTTAAGATAGTCACTGACGACGTTTGCTTCAAAGGCAGATTGTCCTTTTTCCAGGAAACAACAGGCTTCGGTCTGCCTCTGACAGGGACTTCAAGAGTAAGGTCATCCCCTGCCTTTACACTGTATGTGCTAAACAGGAGGTGGGTAGATGGTTCAATTGCTACATCCTTCACTACAACAGGCAAACCAAGATCCTTTGGCTCACTCTTTCCTTTCTCATTGATTGCAACAACTCTGAATAAGTATGCCTCGTTAGGAGTGAGATTAGGAATTGTTGCTCCGGGCACCTTGACTGTGCATGCTGTGCCCCATTTGTCTCCACCTTTAGGCTTAAATTCTACATTGTAGCACATAACTTTGCTGCCACCATCATGCATAGGTTTGTCCCATGACAGTGATACACTGGTCTTTGTCAAATCAACCAGAATAACTTTATTTGGGGGGAGAGGTACCTCTGACACTTTAACCTCTTTGGTTTCAGCCATTTGTCCTTGACCATACTCATTGACTGCGCAAACTCTGAAGTAGAAAATACCACCCTCAGGGAGCTCTTCAATCTTGAAAGAATTGGCTGTGCAGTTGCTAGTGACTGTAGTGTAGGCCTTCCTAACAGATTCTCTCTTTTCCACAATATAGTTTGTGATTTTAGAACCACCGTCAGTGAGTGGGGTGTCCCATGCAAGGGTCACAGAGTCCTTCTTAAGTTCCTTTACAGCAAAATTCTGTGGCACACTTGGTGTATCTAGAATTCTTACTGCAACAATAGCAGATTTTGTGCCACTGCTGTTCTCCAGTGTTAGTGAATATTTGCCACTGTCAAATCTGTTCACACTGTCAATGACGAGCATGGTGTATGAACTAGTTGTGTCAATCACAGCACGATCTGTGAGTGTGCCGTCAACCTTTTCCCATTTCACAGTGGGTGTTGGTCTTCCTCTGATGGGAACAAACAATCGCATAGTTCCACCAGCACGCACAGACACCACCTTCCTAAGATCAGCATCCAACTCTATCTCTGGCGCTTCAATCCTTTCAGAGGTGACCACAGTACTGTGGACATTAGCAGCCTCACCCACTCCCTCTGAGTTGATAGCACAGACACGGAATTGGTACTCTCCACCCTCTTTCAGGTCTGTGACAGTGAGTTTGGTGGCTTGAATGCCAGTGGGAGGAGTACACATTGTCCATTCCTTTTCAACAGCTTCCTCCACAGTTGGCGCTACTTCTGCCTCCTCTTCAGGCACTGGGGTATGCTCCCTCATTTCAACAATGTAGCCCTTGACATAGGCACCACCATCAAAGTCAGGTTTTCCCCAGGCCAAAGAGACAGATGACTTTGAGTAGTCTGTTACTTTTGGATGATGAGGAGGTCCAGGTGGTGTTGTGGCATCACATGCTCTGTAAAATAAGGATAACTCACTGAGGTCTCCTATTCCACACTCGTTCTCTGCAGCCACACGGAACTCATAGAAGTGGTTGGCCATCAGTCCTGTGACCTTGAAGTGAGTGTCAACCAGCTTCTCTCTGTTACATTTTGTCCACCTCACACTGTCCTTGTCCCGTTTTTCAAGGTGGTAACCTTGGATGTCCACTCCCCCTTTGTGTTCTGGAGCTGTCCATAACAGGACTATTGAGTCCTTTGTGATTTGACTTGCTTCAGGAGTACCAGGAGCACTAGGTGGTTTGTAAGGATTGCGTGCAATGACGGGTTCTCCCTCAAGATAATCACCAGCACCATATTTGTTGACTGCCCTGACTCTGAAAATATATTCATTGCCAGGGAGCAAGTTTTTTAGTTTATAAAATTGACCCTTGATTTCTGCTGCAGCCACTGTCCACGACAATCTGCTGGTTTCCCTCTTTTCCAAGATATAATGATTAACATTTGCTCCACCATCAAGCATTGGTTCTGACCAAGAAACAATGCACCTATCAGCCATGACCCCTGTGATATTCATGGGCCCGGTGGGTGGACCTGGTTTGTCTAGGACTTTGACTGTAATTGGGAACATCTTTGTACCACCCATATTCTTGAGGACAAGGTCATAGTGGCCACTGTCAAGCTTGGTGACGTCTTTGATGGTCATGGCAGCATATTTCTGAGTAGTTTTCACTTCAATGCGTAGCATTTTGTCCATCTCCTTGCCCTCTTTTAGCCACACAACATCAGGGACTGGTTTTCCATGGATGTCTGCATCAAGAAGCAAGTGTTCTCCAGCATTCACAATAATGACATCCTTGTATTTGGGATCCATCGAGGCCCTCGGTGGTTCAATTTCATCAGTGGCTGTAATAGGTCCAGAGCTGTCTGATGGTCCGCTGAAGACTCCAGCTGCATTTCTTGCAATAACTCTAAACTCATATTGCTCGTTCTCGGTCAAACCAGTAACACTATACTCGGTCTCGATAATATTTGTAAAGTTGGCTCTCACCCACCGTCCATCGGGGGAAGAGAGGTCTTTTCTCTCCACAATGTATCCATTTACTTTGCTGCCGCCATCATACTGAGGCTTGGTCCATTGGATCTTGATGAGATTCTTAGAAATAGACACAGCTTCAGGAGCACTAGGTGGGTCACATGGATCACGAGCAACAAAAGACTCTGACACTTTACTGCATCTTCCAACACCAACAATGTTTTCAGCATACGTTCTAAACTCATAACCTATTCCCTCCTCAAGGTTGCAGATTTTAAATTGGGTGTCAGTGATTAGGGTCTTGTTCAATTTGTTCCACAAAATACTGTTTCTCTCTTTGCTCTCCAGATGGTAACCAACAACTTGACTACCACCATCATTGACTGGTTCATTCCACTCAATAATCATCATTTCCTTTGTAGCAGACTTGATATACGGAGTTCCTGGAGGTCCCGGAGTTTTGTATGGATACTGCACAACAATAGCCTTGGAGTCCAGAGGTGAACCCTTTCCATATCTGTTTTCAGCAATGATTCTGAACTGATACTCTGCCCCAGTCTTAAGTTTTGTGACCTTGAGAGCTGTTCTGGCCAGCTGTGTGGTGACCGACTGCCATGTGGTTGTAGTGGTGTCTCTTTTCTCCACAATGTAATGTTTCACCTGGCATCCGCCCAAATACTCTGGGGGCTCCCATGCAAGATGGACATATGTGTTGCTGACTTCAAGTACCTTTATTGGACCAGTGGGTGCACCAGGCTTGTCAAGGATAACAATATCCATGTTCTCAGTCATCGTGCCCGCTGGGTTGGTAGCTGTTATAGCGTAGTTCCCATAGTCCTCTTTACATGCCTCGGTTATTTGAATTCCAGTTGTTGCTAGAGTGTTTACCACATGTACTCGGGAGGTCACTTTCAAAGACTGACCGTCTTTGGTCCAGGTCACTCTGGGCTTGGGTCGTCCATGCACTGGGAACTCCAACTTTAGATCTTTTCCTGCTAAAACACTGTAAGTGCTGAACTGCATTTTGATGCTTGGCTCTATGGTCATGTCACTGGCAATAACAGGTGCAGCGAGTGCCCTTGGCTCACTTTTACCCTTCTCATTGTAAGCAATGATTCGGAACAGGTACTCAACACCAGAACTAAGGCCAGTGACGGTGCCTTCACACGTCTTTGTGTTTGTTGCGACTCCCCACTTGTCTGTACCCTTTGGCTGCATCTCAATTAGGTATCCGCCAATTCTGCTGCCTCCGTCATGCTGAGGTTTTTCCCAGGACAGCGAGGCAGTGGTCTTTGTGATGTCAGTAAGGGAGACCTTTTCAACAGGTAATGGTACTTCAGATGCTTTTGTAGCCGTCTTTGTTTCCACACCTTGACCAATTCCATAATCATTCTCAGCCATGACTCTAAAGTAGTACATGGAACCTTCAATCAAGTTCTCAACTTTAAACATTGTCTTGGAACACTTAGTGGACACGTTGGCGTAAGCTTTCCTTATTGATTCACGTTTATCAATTACATAGTTTTTTATTTTGGAACCTCCATCAATCATTGGAGCATCCCATACAAGAGTAACAGAGTCCTTTTTGACATCCTTTACAACGAGGTTCTGTGGGGCTCCAGGTGTGTCCAAGACTTTAACTGCAACCAGCTCAGATACAGAACCACTGCTGTTTGTGAGACTCAGAGTGTATTTCCCAGAATCACTTCTGTCACAAGAGTCAATGGACAGCTGGGTGAAGGTCTGGGCTTTTTCGAGGACAACCTTCTCAGTCAGATCTGCCTCATCCTTTGTCCACTTTATCTCAGGTGTAGGTCTGCCCTTGAATGGAATGCAGATTCTTACAGACCCACCAGCTTTCAAAATGATGCCCTTTCTCAACTCGGAGTCAAGCTGGATTTGGGGTGGTTCAACCCTTTCCTCTGGCTTCGCTGTTCCAGCGAGAGTAACTGGTTCACCTACTCCCAGTTTGTTTAATGCACACACCTGGATCTTGTACTCCTGGCCTTCAGTAAGTTTACAAATTTCATATTTGTTTACACGCAGACCAGTAGGGGGTGTTACCATGGTCCATTCCTCCTCCTCAGCCTTGCACACTTCAACAATGTAACCTTGGATTTCACTACCACCATCTGACAAAGGCTTGCCCCATGACACTGTAATCGAACTCTTTGTGGAGTCAACCACGTTCACATGTGAGGGAGCGCCAGGTTTATACTTTGGATCACATGCCTTGTAGAATGGACTTGGAAGACTTGGCTCTCCAATTCCAACCACATTTTCAGCAGACACTCTGAACTCATATTCATGTCCTGTAGTTAGACCCATCACTCTAAAGGAGAGGTCGGTGACCTTCTGCCGGTTGCATCTGGTCCACTTGATGCCATTTCTGTCCTTCTTTTCAATGTTGTAGTTTGTAATCTCACTTCCTCCATCACTCTCTGGAGCTGACCAAGAGACTGTCATGCCATCATGGGAAATGTTTGATATGTCATCAACGTGAGGGGGGCCAGGTGGGACAAATGGAGTCTTCATGATTACTCCACTAGATTCCAGTGGCTCACTGATACCATAACTGTTGACCGCCATGACACGGAACATGTACTCATTTCCCTCCAGTAATTTTGTGACTTTAAAAGATGTATTTTTGCAGCTGTTACAGACAACAGTCCAGGCCAGACGACTGGTCTCTCTTCTCTCAATGACGTAGTGCGCGATAGGACTCCCTCCGTCGTGCACAGGGGGGCACCACACAAGTGTGCACCTATCTTCATTGACTCCAGCGATGTGGAGAGGCCCTTGGCACGGGCTGGGCTTATCCAGAACCACAACGTTGAATGGAATAGTTTCACTTCCAGCCTCATTGGTCAAATGCAGAGTGTAAACACCACCATCTACTCTAACAGAGTCTTTGATGACAATCATTGCATGATTTTCAGAGTTTTTAATCTCCAGTCTAAGTGTGTTCTCAATTGGTTTGTCATCCTTGAACCATTTCATCGTAGGAGGGGGCTTTCCACGGACATCTGCATCCAGTTTGAATGTCTCTCTGGCGTTGATGATGATGGTTTTCGTAAATGCAGGGTCAATAGAGAATTTAGGTGCCTCTATCTTATCACTGGCAGTGATTGGTCCGCTGTTGTAAGATGGTTTGCTAATGGTGCCAGCAGCATTTTTGGCAATTACTCTGAAGTCATACTGTGAATTTTCGGTCAGACCAGTCACAGTAAACTGGGTCTCAATCACATTAGTGAAGTTGGCCCTGACCCAACGTCCCTCTGGCAGATCACGTTTTTCCACTGAATAACCAGTGATATTGCTGCCACCATCATACTCTGGTTTCGTCCACTGGATGACAATGGTGTCTTTCGTCACATGGATTGACTCTGGTGTTCCAGGAGGATCGCAGGGATCTCGTGCCACGCAGCCCTCAGAGACCTTGCTGCACCTGCCAATACCAACAATGTTTTCAGCATAAACCCTGTACTCATACTCAACACCTTCATCCAAGGGATAACTCTTGAAACTAGTCTCATGAATAAGGGTCTTGTTAATTTTGACCCAAAGGATACTATTTCTTTCTTTTCTTTCCAGATGGTAGCCAAGAACAGAGCTACCTCCATCTGTGACCGGCTCATGCCATTCCACAATCTGGTGGTCTCTAGAAAGAGAGGCAATGTAAGGAGTTCCTGGTGGACCTGGCTCTCTGTAGGGGTATTGTGCTACCACAGCAGAGGAGTCTAGACCATAACTTTTGCCAAAGCGGTTCTGAGCAATAATTCTGAATTGATACTCAGCCCCAGTTTTTAATTTAGGCACCTTTATGGTTGTTCTGGCACAGCTGATGCTGACATTTTCCCATGTTGCCGTAGTTGTGTCTCTCTTCTGAATGATGTAGTTGGAAATCTGGCAGCCACCATTGTGTTTTGGTGGACCCCATGAAATAGTTACACTCTGTGTTGTGACTTCGTCAAACTTCACAGGACCTGATGGAGGTCCTGGCTTATCAAGGACAATGACCTCAACAGTCGTGTCCTTCTTTCCAGCTGCATTAGAAGCACTGATAGTGTACATGCCACCATCATCACCTGCTGCCTCCTTAATACTCAGAGTCGAATGGGTCAGTGTGTTAAGAATGTTCACTCTGGTTGTAAACTTTAAAAGTGCTCCATCTTTAGTCCATGAAACTACTGGTTTAGGACGCCCAAAGATGGGAATTTCAATCTTTATGTCTTTACCCACATGGACACTGTAGTTGCTAAATGCTGGTCGCACATCAGGCTCAAAGACCAAATCTTTTGTCATCACTGGACCAGCAAGGACTTTGGGGTCACTCTTTCCCTTATCATTCATTGCTGTAACTCTGAAGAGATATTCTTCTCCTGGGTTTAGATTAGAAACTGTAGTCTCCATTGTCTTGTATGTGTTGACACCAGACCATTTATCCTGGCCCTTCAGCTTCACCTCAAGTAAGTACTGCACAACTCTGCTACCTCCATCATATTCAGGCTTCTCCCATGCCAAAGAGATGCTTGTTTTAGTTTGATCTGTAACAGTGAGTTTTTTTGGACACTGGGGAACCTCTGAGACCTTAAGAGGGTCAACGGTTGCTGCAGGAAGTCCAACGCCATGTGTATTTTCTGCGAGCACACGGAAGTAGTAACTGCAACCCTCCTGAAGTGCCTCAATCTTCCATGAAAGGGCGTGACAGTTTGTCACAACAGCTGCATATGTTTTGCGCGTGCTCTCCCTTTTTTCAATAATGTAATTCTTGATCTTGGACCCACCGTCCAACATTGGTGGCTCCCACACCAGTGTGACTGACTGATTTGTAATTTCTTTCACTTTCAGATTGACCGGTGCACTGGGTGTGTCAAGGACACGGACAACAACGAACGCAGACTTGGCACCGCTGGAGTTTTCTGCTGTCACTGTGTATTTTCCACTGTCACTCCTACCCATCTTATCAATCACAAGGGAAGTGTAACTACTAGTCACCTCAACCTGAGCAGTCTCTCTGAGTGCAGCTGCATCTTTGTCCCACTTGATGGCAGGAATTGGCCTTCCCTTAACAGGAATAAATAGTCTCAGGGATGCTCCAGCTTTGATGGTCACGATCTTCCTGAGCTCTGGGTCAATATCAAGGTCTGGTTCTTCTGCCCTTTCTTGTACAACAACAGCGCCTGAGACGTCAGCATGTTCGCCAACTCCCATCTTGTTCACAGCACATACTCTAAATTTGTATGCCTGGTTTTCCTTTAGGTTTGGCACTTCTAACTTGGTCTTTCTTGTCCCGGTTGGTGGGGTGCACATAATCCATTCCTCAGCGGGTGCATCTTTGGCATCAACCTCAGCCACAGTTTCAGCCTCCGCTGGCACTGCCACTTCAGAGACAGTGCAGCATTCAACAATGTATCCCTGAATTTCACAGCCTCCATCACAGACAGGTTTTCCCCATGACAAAAATACTGATGTTTTGGTTGTGTCAGTAACTCTGGGATTTTGGGGTGGGCCGGGCCTGTAGGTGGGATCAAGAGCTTTGTAGTAAACAGTTGGTTGGCTTGGCTCACCAACACCAACGGCGTTCTCAGCTGCAACTCTAAATTCATAGCTGTGGCTATCCAAAAGCCCTGTGACCCTAAAGTTCAAGTCAGTGACTGTTTTCCTGTTGCATCTGGTCCATCTCACACCTTCTTTGTCATGTTTCTCAATAATGTAGCCAGTGATGGGACTGCCTCCATCTTCAGAAGGAGCCTCCCAGGTCAAGGTCATTGAATCCTTTTTAATGTCTGAAACCTCCAAACTCTTGGGTGTCCCAGGATGCACATATGGGTCTTTGATAATGACAGCTTCAGACTCGATTGCCGCTCCGACTCCAAAGTGGTTGACGGCATGGACCCTGAATATGTATTCATTTCCTTCCAGAAGTTTGGTTACTTTTAAGCAAATGTTTTCCACTTTTGCGTCAACAACAGTCCAAACAAGTCTGCTTGTCTCTCTTCTCTCGACAATGTAGTGAGAGATTTTGCTGCCTCCATCTTGAAGTGGTGGTTTCCAGGCAAGGCAGCAACTGTCTTTGGTAATTCCTGTCACCACAAGAGGGGCCTGCGGTTCTCCAGGTTTGTCCAGAACAACCACGTTGACCTGCACAGCCTTCTCTCCTCCTGGATTTTTCAACAGCAGAGTGTATAGACCTCCGTCAGAAAGTTTAGCTTCCTTCACAGATATGCAAGCTTTTGTTGGTGTGTTTTTAATGTCTCTATGAATAGAATTGCCCAGCTCTTGCTCCCCTTTTATCCAGTGGATGGAAGGCAGTGGTTTGCCATGCACGTCGCCATCAATCTTAAAGTTATCTCCAGCATTGACCACAACAGACTGGGTGTACTCTGGATCAATGCTGACGCTTGGTGGTTCAATCTCATCTTTGGCCGTGATTGGACCTGTGCTGTATGATGGGAGGCTGAAAACACCGGCAGCATTTCTGGCAATGACACGGAATTCATACTGATTGTCCTCTACAAGTCCAGTTGCAACATATTCAGTCTCAATGACATTAGTGAAGTTTGCCTTCAGCCAACGGCCTTCAGGAAGCTCCTTCTTTTCCACAATGTAGCCAGTAACCTTTGCCCCACCATCATATTCTGGTTTTGTCCAAGTGATGGTCACTGAATCTTTAGTGATCCTTGTAGCCTCTGGGGTACCAGGAGGATCACAAGGATCTCTAGCAACAACTCCCTCTGAGACTTTGCTCACTTTACCTATTCCAACAATGTTTTCGGCATAAACTCTGTACTCGTACTCCATGCCTGGTTCTAAAGCAGTGGTCTTGAAAGTTTGATCAGTTATAAGAGACTTGTTAAGTTTTACCCACAAAATGCTGTTCCTTTCCTTGCGTTCAAGATGGTAGCCCAAAACTGTGCTTCCACCATCATTCACAGGTTCATTCCAGATGACAACCATGCTGTCCTTGGTGCTGGCTGCGACGGATGGTGTTCCTGGGGGTCCTGGGAGCTTGTATGGATACTGAGCAACAATACACTCTGAAACAAGTGCAGGACCTTTGCCATATCTGTTTTCTGCTGTGATTTTGAACTGATACTCGGAGCCAGTTTTCAACCTGCCTGCCTTAACTTTAGTCCTCGCAAGATTAGGAGATACCACCAGCCAGTTAGTTGTAGATGTGTCTCTCTTCTCAACTGTGTAGCTCTTGATGGTGCACCCGCCATCATATTCTGGTGGGCTCCAGGAAATGGTGACACTGTCAGAAGTGACCTCCTCCACCTTGATTGGACCAAGTGGTTGGCCCGGTTTGTCGAGAACAACGATACCAATGTCTGCTGTTGTCTCACCAGCAGTGTTGCTGAGAGTAATGCGATACTGTCCAACATCATCTCCAGCTGCCTCTTTCAAAGTAAGGGTCAACATCTTGTCATTTGCAGCAAAATTAACTCTGGTAGTTCTCTTCAGCGGCTGACCATCTTTGACCCAGGACACTGCTGCTTTTGGCCGTGCAGCATATGGAACTTCCACTGTCAAGTCTTCTCCAGCCAGGACACTGAATGTGTTGAATAGCATTTTGGCTACTGGGGCAATAACAAGATCTTTAACGATCACAGGCACACCAATTTGACGGGGGTCACTAGTTCCCTTTTCGTTTCTGGCGGCTACACGGAACATGTACTCTTCACCTGCATTAAGTCCAGAAATTGTAGCTTCTGTTTCCTTTACGATCACAGCCTGAGTCCACTTTTCAACCCCTTTAGGCTGGATCTCAACAACATAACAGCCCACTCTGCTACCACCGTCATGCTCTGGCTTCTCCCAGGAGAGAGTCACACTATTCTTGGTAACATCCTTTAGAGTGACTTTGCCGGGTGGCTGTGGTTTCTCTGACACTTTAATAGATTCACCTGTTTCAATGGGCAGACCGATGCCGTATTCATTTTCGGCCAAGACCCGGAAGTAATAGTTGCATCCTTCAAGAAGCGGGGCTACAGTGAAGGTGGTGCTGTGGCAGATAGCATTGACGGTGGCATATGCTTTCCTTGTGGACTCCCGTTTTTCAACAATATAGTTCTTAACCTTAACTCCCCCATCGTTCAAAGGTGGATCCCAAGTCAGAGTGACAGCCTCGTTGGTAACACTGGTGATCTTCAGATTAAGTGGGGCACTAGGTGTATCCAGCACTCTGACCTGGACTGTGACTGTCTTAGACCCTGAGCTGTTTTCAACCGTTAGATTATACTTTCCACTGTCAAATCTGTTGACATTTTCAATTACAAGTAAAGTATATGATGATGTACTGTCAATGGTTGCCCTCTCCACTGGCTCGCCATCTCCTTTGGTCCACTTGGCCTGAGGAGCTGGGCGGCCTCTGATAGGCACAAACAGCCTGAGTGAGCAACAAGCTCGAAGACTGACAACCTTGCGTAGATCAGCATCCAAATCCATCTCAGGTGGGAGCAGTCTATCCTCTGCCTTTGGATTGCCAGGCACTGATGCAGCCTCTCCTACCCCTTCACAGTTCACAGCAGAGATGTTAATCTTGTATTCCTGATTCTCTTTTAAATTAGTAATTGTAAACATGGTGCCAAGCAGTCCCTCTTTCGGCGTGACAATGGTCCATTCTTCATCTTCCTCTTTTTCAGAGGGTAAGCAAGTCTCGACAATGTAGCCAGTAACGTCAGAGCCACCATCATATGCGGGTTTATTCCAGGCGACAGTAATTGAGGAATTTGTTGTGTCCAAAATTCTGGGATTGCATGGAGCCCCTGGCTTGTACAGTGCATCTGTGGCCTTGTAGAATGGACTGGCAGCACTCGGTGCACTAACTCCCGCAGCATTTTCAGCATTGACCCTGAATTCATATTCATGACCGACCACAAGACCTCCTGCCTTGAACTGAAGATCCTTTACCTTCCTCTTGTTGCATTTTACCCATCGGAGACCTATTCTGTCTTTCCTCTCAACATTGTAGTTGGTGATGGGAGTACCACCGTCGTTCTTAGGTGCTTGCCACATGACAACCATTGAATCTTTTGTGATAGCCGTCACCTCTGGATTTTCTGGATGATCTGGAACCACATATGGATTGTCTGCAATTACGGGTTCAGAGTCAAGAGATTCTCCGAGCCCATATTTGTTTACTGCCATGACTCTGAAAATATACTCATTTCCTTTCAGAAGCTTTGTAACCTTGTGTTGAGTGACCTGCAAGTCGGAAACAACATTGGTCCAAACCAGTCTGCTTGACTCGCGCTTCTCAATCACATATCCTTCAATCCTGGCACCACCGTCATCCGCTGGTGGAGCCCATGTCAGTATACAATTGTCAGCTCTCACATTGGACACTTCAAGAGGTCCGACGGGGGGCCCAGGCCTGTCAAGCACTTTAACATTGAAGATGTGCTTAGCAAAGCCACCCACGTTAGTGGCAGTCAAAACAAATTCTCCTCCATCAGACCTAACAGAGTCTTTGTTGGTAAGAGTGGTTGTTAGTTCTGTAAACTTAACATCCAGTTTTAGCGTATTCTCAACTTCCTTTCCATTCTTGGTCCAAACCATGGATGGAGTTGGCTGACCAGCAATGTCAGCATCAAGTTTGAAAGACTCTCCTGCCTTCAGCAAAACCACATCCTTAAAGATGGCGTCAACCATAATGCGGGGTTCAATAATATCATCCTTACACACAATGGGTTCAGATGGGTCTGAGGGCAAACTTACTGCGCCTGCTGAGTTTCTTGCTATGACTCGGAACTCGTACGAGGCATCTTGAGTCAGTCCACTGACTGTGAAAACTGTCTCGATAATGTTGGTGAAGTTGGCTCTCATCCAGCGCCCAGTAGGTAACTCTCTCTTTTCAACAACATAACCAGTGATTTTGAAACCACCATCATACTCAGGCTTGGTCCACTGAATAGTGATAACATTCTTATTGACATGTATGGGTTCAGGCTGACCGGGTGGATCTACAGGGTCCAAGGCTAATATTGCCTCAGAGGCTTTGCTGGGCTTACCAATACCAGCCATGTTTTCAGCTGTGACACGGAACTCGTAGGCCACACCATCTTCAAGACCCGAGGATTTAAAGAGGTTTCCTTTCACAAGTCCTTTGCTTATTTTGTACCACATGATGCTGCTTCTTTCTTTCCTCTCAACGTGATAACCAATCACCTCATTTCCACCATCCGATACAGGTTCATTCCAGCCAACTGTAATTGAATCCTTGGTAAAAGCAACAACACCAGGGGTACCAGGAGGTCCAGGGACTTTGAATGGATAGGCTGCCACGACTGCCTCTGATGTGATGGGTGGTCCGACGCCGTACCTGTTCTTTGCCTTGACTCTAAACTGGTACTCTGATCCTGTGGTTAAACGAACAGCTTTAAACATGGTTCGGATGACTGTGGAGGACAACTCTGTCCACGTCTGGGAAGTTGTATCTCTGATCTCAATGACATAGTTGGTGATTGGCACACCTCCGTCATTCTCGGGCGTGTCCCATGCAAAGGTGCAGTATGTACGAGATTTTTCCACAATCTTAATAGGTCCCTTCGGGGGTCCGGGTACATCGTGCACTTTGACAATGATGTTGTCAGTCACAGAGCCTGCAATGTTTTTGCCTGTCATGGTGTAAGTGCCACTGTCAGCTCGGGTGCATTCGCTGATGTTGAGGACGACAGTGGCGGCATTGGTTTCCACATTGATTCTCTGGGTAAGCTTCATGGCTGCGTTGTCCTTTTGCCAAGATACAGTTGGTCTTGGGCGTCCCATGATTGGAATTTCCACCTTTATGTCATCTCCAGCTCTGGCAATCACAGTCTTTTGACAAACTCCTCTAAGGTCAAATTCAGGAGGGAAAGAAGAATCTTTCACCACGATGGGTTTGCTCTCACGAGGAGTGCTTCTACCGGAGTGATTAACAGCCATAACACGGAAAATGTATTCCTCGCTCTCGTTAAGGTTTTTCACTGTGAAGTCCATGGTCTTGACTGTTGTTACATGTGCCCATTGATCAGTACCCTTCTTCTGGGCTTCGAGGACATATCCTGTAATCCTGCTTCCGCCATCGTGACTGGGTTTGGTCCAAGCAAGACTAACAGAGTTCTTGGTGATATCAGTGGGAATGATGCTTTCAGGGGCAGTCGGCGTCTGCGATGCCCGAATCGGGTCCACAGTTTCAACTGCTTCACCGATGCCATACTCATTTTCAGCAGATACCCTGAAGTAGTACTCGCAACCTTCACCCAAATCGCCAATTCTGACCGAAGTGGTTGGGCAGTTGGTAACAGCTGTAGCAAAAGCCTTCCTTGTTGATTCTCTCTTCTCAATGATATAGTTTGTAATCTTGGCACCACCATCAATGAGAGGCATTTCCCAATTGAGTGTAATGCTGTCCTTGTCAATCTTGAGGGCTTTCAGGTTCAGCGGGGGTCCAGGAGAATCCAGCACTCTGACGTGTATAAAGGCACTTTTCTTCCCTGCAGAGTTTTCAAGGGTCAGTTCATATTTGCCTGCATCAACCCTTGAACTTTCAGGGATGATCAGCATGGTAAATGATTCAGTGCTATCAATGACTGCACGTGGGACAGGGCCACCCTCCTTAGTCCAGGTAACTGTAGGAGCTGGGCGTCCCTTGATTGGCACAAACAGGCGAATCGAACAGCCAGCGCGGACGACGAGGGTTCTTCTCAGCTCAACGTCCAGTTCTAAATCGGGTTCTGCAGCTCGCTCCACAATTTCCACGACATCCTGAGTTTCAGCAGGTTCCCCTGCCCCCTTTGCATTCACAGCGCTTATTCTGAAATGGTATTTTGCACCATTCTCCAGCTGAGGAACAACAAACTCAGTGATTCTAAGTGGCGATGAGGGTGTATCCTTAACCCACTCTTCTGCTCCTTCTTTCTTGTGCTCAACCACATATCCAGTTACTTGAAGCCCACCATTGTCAAGAGGTTTTCCCCAGTTAAGAGTGGCACTGGTCTTCGTTGTGTCTGTGACTCTTGGATTGACTGGAGGTCCAGGTACATCTGTGAAAGAAATAGTTTAAGCTTCAGTATTCTGTCACGCTTTCACATATATATATATATATATGTATATATATGTGTGTGTGTGTGTGTGTCTTTTTCTTTTCTTTTTTCTTTTTAACTTACAGGCAACAACTATTGTTCTCACAGGCATTGATGGTTCACTTGGCTCTCCAAAGCCAGCTTTGTTCTCTGCAAGAACACGGAACTCGTACTCAATGCCCTCAGTGAGACCAGTGACTCCATGGCTGAGCTCAGTGATGGACTTCTTGGATGCTCTCAGCCATCGCATTCCCTTCTTCTCTTTCTTCTCAACGCAGTAGCCAATAATGTCACTTCCACCATCCTCAGCTGGTCTCCTCCAGGTCACGGTTGCTGAATGTCCATCAACTTTGTCAACCTCTGGTTTTGATGGTGGACCAGGAGGACCTTCACAAGTAAAAAGAAATAACACATTTATGAATCATCATGGAAAGTTCTTCCACAACAACACTTTTCCACTAAATAGCGCACAAATGTAGAAACAATTAAGGCAAACTTTCTGCACGTACCAAATCTGTCAACCATCTTCACTGCCTCAGAGTGAGCTGGCTCACTGGACCCATACTGGTTTACAGCTGAGACTCTGAAGAAGTACTCATTTCCTTGGATGAGCTTGTTGGCCACATAGTGACAGTCGATGACCTTCTCTTCCAGGATAGTCCAGAGAAGGCGGCTAGTCTCTCGCTTCTCCAGAGTGTAATACTTAATGGGGGAACCTCCATCTTCAGTCGGAGCGGTCCAGGTGAGCGTTACCTTTTCCGAGGAGACGCCATTGCACTCAATGGGTCCCGGAGTACCGGGAACATCGAGAACTGTGACCTTAACTGATTCCTCCTTCACACCGAAGGGGTTGCTGGCAGTGATGACATACTCGCCAGTATCTTTCCTGCTAGAATACTTGATGGACAGAGTGGAGGAGGTGGCAGTTGTCTCCATGTGGACAAGATCAGAAGGCTTAAAATACTTCCCTCCCTTGGACCAGCATGAGGTTGGATTGGGTTTGCCTAAAATGCTGGTCGCTGTAATCACAATTGTATCACCAGCTCGGACTGTCAGACCTTCCTTGACCTGGGCATCGATGATGATGGTTGGTGCAGCTGTTGGATAGAAGATAATAAAGAAAGATGGTCACTGACAGCACACATAGATGTGAGTCACACTCCATCATTTTAGAGGCAGAATCTCTCACCATATTCATCTCTGCAGATGATGGTGTCTGTCTGCTCTGAAGCGGGGCTCAGTGCGCCTGCGGCGTTCTTTGCCCGAATTCTGAATTCGTACTTGCAGCCCTCCTGCAGGTCAGTCACGGTAAATGCAGGTTCCACCACATTCACATTGTTGGCCTTCACCCAGATCTTAGAGGGCAGGTCCCGCCTCTCAACGATGTATCCTGTCAGTCGATGGCCACCATCAAACTGTGGCTCCGTCCACTGAAGAGTGACGGTGCTTCTGCTAATGCTAACCACATCGGGTTTACCAGGTGCATCTATTCAAGAGAAATACAATACATCAGTGATTTATTTTTCATGTATGGCTGAATTTCTCTGTGTTGAAAGACTACTTTTCACACATACCAATGGGATCCAAGGCCACCTGTGGATCTGTGGGAGCGCTCGGCCTTCCAATGCCCGCCAGGTTAATCGCCATCACTCTGAATTCATACTCAAGACCTTCTGTTAACCCAGTCACCTTGTGTTCCTTCATTCTCAAGGGGGCTGGGCTTGCCCTCTTCCACAACATGCTGTTTCTCTCTTTGACCTCAACATGGTAGCCTAAACATGGAACCAAATCGAGAAAAAGAAGTTTAGTTTGTAAAACAAATGTAAATTCCACAGGTTATAAAGTGGACACATGTTTCCCACAGGATGAAGAAACAGACTGTTTTGGAGGAAGGTCTAGCAGTCTTCAAGCAATACACCAGATTGCATCTCTTAAGCCCCTTTTCTATTGGCCAAAAAACGTAGTGTAGTCCCGCTATTTAATCGGCATTTGGTGGCAGTGGAGCAGGCTCACCGAGCCGCGCTCAAACGCCACATAACGCGTCAAACAACTCAAGGGACCGGGGTTGAAATCGGCTGCGATCGGCTTGCGGTGGAATTGGAAGAGGAATTTTTAGCTGCCGCACGGGATGACGTTGAGCGCTAAGTCATAATATCGCAGCAGTCGCGGCGTAGATCACGTACTGATGCAAAGGTGTTTGGTTACGTTCCATCAGTGCTCCAAAACTGTTCATTGCCCTCTGGCTGTTTGGCTCGCGGCTCGCGCATTAGAAAGAAAATAGACCAGACGGCAAAACGATCGCTGCCGCGGAGGTGCGGGCCGCTTCAAGTCTGGCGTGAACGACACCGTCGTTCCGCGGCTACTTGCGCAACGATTCTACAGCCAAAAGTGGCCAACAACAAAGACCACTGGCCACCGCCGGACTCCTGAATTCTGCCGCACTTCATCTACGCGATCTCAGCGCGATGACGTCAGCAGACACGCAGCTGTGAAAGCGGAGGGGGTGCAGCTTGATAGCGGGGGTGAGACCCCGCTGGCTTTGGTCCGTGGAGAAGGAACTACACGCCGAGCGATTGCGAGTTGTCCCTCAACACCCTCAGTTTAGTAGAGAAGAGGCTTCACTGGACCTGTGATAGGAGATCCTCCAGTCTTCCTTGGGTCAAGCCAAGCCAAGTAGGCAGAGTTATGACGCATACTCATGACTTGAGGTGGCGGTGGAGCATCAGGAACATCTATGTACAAGGAAACATTAGGAGGTGAGAAAGAGCACTTTTCAATTTCCACAATTTGCATTTAGCCTCAGAAGTCACAGGAGCAGCTTACTGAACGGATGTTTAGCAATGACCGGCTCAGACTTCAGTCCTTCTCCCACGCCGTACTTGTTCTCAGCACAGACCCTGAAGATGTACTCTGTGCCCTCGTGGAGACCCGTCACCCTCATGGTGTTGGTCTCCACTGTGGACGACACAGTGACCCACATGTTTGTAATGGAGTCCCTCTTCTCCAGGATGTAGTTTGTGATCTCTGAGCCACCATCATCTTTAGGGGCGCCCCATTTGAGTGTCGCTCCATCAGCCGTAACTTCTTTGAATTTAATGGGCCCGACAGGGATGCCAGGTTTACCCACAACCCTGAAAGGAAACAGAAAGTGTAAATCCTAAATTTAGACACTTTTTAAATAAACTGCAATCGGAAGTGTCTGTGAATCAGACTGATGTGTCTTTGTGTATACAGCATCTTGGAACAGTTGTTTTCTACCTTATAAATATGGTGGACTCCTTGCTTCCAGCGCTGTTCCTCAGGGTGATGGTGTATTTGGATGCATCACTTCGCTGGCAGTCCCTAATCAGAAGGGTAGTGTTGACTGCAGAGGACTCTGCACACACACGCCCAGTGTCTGTTAGGTCTTCATCCTCCCCCTTCTTCCAAGAGGTCTTTGGCGTAGGTTTGCCCATGATTGGGATCTTCAGACGGACGGTGCTGCCTTCCTTGGCAATGTAGCACATGTTGGGCAGTTCTCTCAAATCACAGCTGGGATGAACTGCAAAAAGAAAGCAACAATTATTTCCCACGTGTCCCCCTGATTTCCCGTCTGCGTAACAAACATCTTGAGTGACTCACCGAGCTGATCTTTAGCGACGACCGTCAGCTCCTTGGCAGCTCCCTCCCCTGTGTCGTTCACAGCCTTCACTCTGTAGTTGTACTCTCTTCCTTCAACCAGGTCCTTGGCACTGTACTGCATGTTTTTGGATCGCATCAGTTCTTTGTATTTATCGTCCCCATTGAGAACCTCCAGCACGTAGCAAATGATGCGGCTGCCGCCATCACTGAGGGGTTTCTTCCAGCTGAGGGTGCAGGCGTGCTTGGTAACCAGCATGGTCTTGAAATCCATGACCGGCCCGGGCTCCTCTGCAGAATCAATATTCAGACTCTGAAACATTTGCCAGAAGACTACTGGGTTTTTGAGCGGAAGGACTGAAATGATACGCACCAGAAGCTCTGACTGAGTCGGCCGTCTCGCAGTGCTCTCCAGCACCCAGCTGGTTCACAGCCGAAACCCTGAAGCAGTAGGACCGCCCGGCGTCCAGGTCTGGCACCTTGAAGGACGTCTTGGTGCAGTTGTTGGAGACGATGGACCAAGCCTTCCTCTCTGTGTCGCGCTTTTCCACAATGTAGTGAGTCACTTCATAACCGCCATCGATCAGAGGAGTGTCCCAGTAGATGGACGAACTATCTTTGTTGGTTTCCTTGATCATCAGATTCACCGGTGGTCCTGGTGTGTCTGCAGACGTACAACAGATAAGAGTCGTTATCCGTCTCTGTTTCCAGAATATAAGGAAGAATCAGGAGAGATATGTGAGTAACACTCGACTGACCGAGAACCTTGACCACGATGGTGTACATCTTCATTCCCGACGTGCTCTCCAGGCTCAGAATGTATTTGCCAGCATCGTATCTGTTCACATTCTCCACCATCACCGTGGTGTCAGTGTTGGTGGATTTAATAACAATGCCCTGGCGGTCCTTGATGTTTGTGTTCATCTTTGCCCAGGTGATCCTGGGAACGGGACGGCCCTTGATATTGGCGTGCAGCCGCATGGTGACGCCGGCATTTAGCGTCAAGCCCTCCTTCAGCTCGGCGCTAAGCTCCGCCTCTGGGGCAACTGCAGGTACAACACGCAGACACGATGTCAGCGTTAATGAAACTGAACATTGACGGCGCTCGACGCGCTAGAACTCCAGATTCTATTCTTACCAACGACGTCTTTGGCCGTGTGCACTCCAGGGACCTCGCACGGTTCGCTGAAACCGACCTTGTTGACGGCAGTGATGCGGCACTGGTACTCGGCCCGGTCGATGAGGTTCTGAATGACGTAATGTGTTTCCTGCAGATTCCTGGGAACATTGCAGCGGATCCAGTCTGCCGTGTTTGCCCTCTTGCACTCCACCAGGTATCCAATGATGGGGCTTCCACCGTCGCTGGTGGGAGCCGTCCAAGTGAGACTGACAGTGCTGTGGGTGGTGTCGGTCACACTGGGGTTCACGACAGGTCGAGGAGGTGCTGGGTGGGTGGGGCGCAATGACAAGGTTAGGAATAAACTAACGATAACACACATGGCTACATTTCAGATAAACTAGCAGGACTCACTGATGGGGTTCTGTGCAGTGGTGCCAGCGGACGGCTCACTGGGTTTGCCAAGGCCTGCGGCGTTGGCAGCAATGACTCTGAACTCATACTCGGCTCCTTCTGCGAGGCCTGTAATGTCCAGTGTCCTCTCCGTCATCAGCTTCCTGTTCAGCCTGGTCCAATTAATCTCTTTGGTCTCTCTCTTCTCCAGCATGTACCCCAGGATAGTGGACTTCCCATCGTCTGCAGGCTCCTTCCAGCTCACAGTCATGCCCTCCTTGGTCACATTTGTAATCACTGGCATCTCACAAGGGCCAGGAGTAGCTGAGAGGATGGCAAGTTTACATTTTCAGCTCAGCATTTAGATGTTCAAAACTTAGAAACAAGTGAATAAATGTTGACACTCTGCCCCCACAGGGTTTAAATAAGGACCAAGAACTGGGCTGATGGAACCTCAGAGCTCCTCACCCCCACTAATCTTAGTTCAGTTCATCAAAGGTTGAAATCAGAGGGACAGCGACTCACTGAAAGGGTTCTTGGCAATGACCGGGCTGGTGATGAGAGCGTCTCCGACACCCCAAGTGTTCTCAGCGCGGATTCTGAACTGGTATTCACGACCCTCGATCAGTTTCTCCACATTGATCTCGAGGAGGTCTCCCTTGACCTTGGAGGACACCTGAGCCCAGTTAGCTCTGCTGGTTTCACGCTTATCCACGATGTAGTTTCTGATGGGGGCACCGCCATCCTTCAGGGGAGGCTCCCAGGACAGCTTGATACTGATGGCATGAACCTCCATGTATGCAGCATTGATAGGAGCACCGGGCACATCTGAGCAGATTGAGCATTGTTAACTTGCAGAGATGAGCATATTGGGCAAAGTCAACATATTTTGTAAAGTTGAGGCCCTCTAACAGAGATGAATGTTACTCACCGAGGACGTCGACCTGAATCTCAGCGGTCTTGGTGCCACTGGCATTCTCGGCAACGATTGCGTAGGTTCCTGTGTGCTCTTTGGTCACGGCTGACATCTCCAGTTGGAAGTGATGCCTCTGATGGGTGATGACCTGGCCTTCGCCTGATTTGAGATTATCGTCGCCTCTTCTCCAGGTCACCTTGGGCATGGGTTTGCCGTGCACCTCGGCCTGCAGCAGGACCGAGGCGCCGGCCTTCACCTTCACGCCCTTCTGCATTTTGGCATCCAGCTCAACTCTCGGAGGAACTGAGACGCGAAATCGGATTATTCGTTGTTTGTTAGGAAGCTAAACACAATATATAGTATTGCATACAGATAAACTTTTCTTTTTAGTTTCAAGTAAGTGGAGAATCATTGGAGTGTGAATAAAAGTCTCTCACCATTCTCAGCACAGACCAGGATGGCGTCTGTGGGCTCAGAAGGTTTGCTGATGTTAACAGCAGTTTTTGCAATGACTCTGAACTGGTACTGCAGGTCCCTCTCCAAGCCGGTCACGGTGTACTCCTCCCTCGGGACATTCTGGCTGCTGGTGTTGCAGCGAGTCCAGGTGTCTCCCGGAACCCGCATGGCTTCAACGTAGTAGCCAATAATCTTGCTGCCGCCGTCATTTTTAGGACGAGACCACACCAGAGTGACAGAGTTCTTGGTGACATCCAAGACCTCGGGCTTACCTGGAGTGTCTGTCATGCAAAGAGACCAAGGCTCAGGTCAGGAAACTCTGTTCAATGGAATTAGGTATGCTAAGAAAGCCGCTGCGTTGGCAAACCTACCGACAGGCGTTCTGGCAGTGACAAATTCAGTCTTGGCACTCGGTTTGCCCTGACCGGCACGGTTGATTGCAGAGACCCTGAAAGTGTACTCTAGGCCCTCGATAAGGCCAGCACAGGGGTACTCGGTGGTGCGGACAACGGTATCGTTGGCCTTAACCCACAGCAGACTGTTTCTTTCCTTGCGCTCAATGTAGTAGCCTGTGATGGGACTGCCTCCATCACTCTCAGGCTTATCCCAAGCAACAAACATGCAGTCCTTATTGGTCTTGGTGATGCGGCAGTTAAGAGGTTCACTTGGAACATCTGGTTAGAACAACAACAACAACAACAACAGAGCATCAATAGTATTTATGTCAACGCTGTCATAAAACACCATTTTAATCTTGAACTCTTCAGAAGTCTGACTCACCAAAGGGGAACTTGGCAACCATCCTGTCAGACTGAACCGGATCTGAGACGCCAAAGCGATTCTCAGCACGGATGCGGAACACGTACTCCTTCCCAGGGATGAGCTTCCCAAGTCTGCAACTGGTCTTTGGGACAGAGGAGACGGCGGTGACCCAGTCTCCCCGGCTCACGTCGCATTTCTCCACCACATAGTTGGTGATGTTGCTGCCTCCGTCCTCCAGAGGTTTACTCCAAGACAGTGAGCAGGCGTCAGAGTCAATGTCGCTGATCTCGACCGGACCCTCGGGAGGACCAGGGATGTCTGAAAGCATTTAAGGGCCGTGTTTAAAAATGAGGACGTTTCTGCGACGCCGGCCTAAACAGTTGTTTCTTGCTAAGAGGAGGAAGTACCGACCTCTGATGACGATCTTCAGGGCCTGGGATACCGTCGCAGAACTGTTCTCTGCCACCAGGCTGTACTCTCCACTGTCAGTTCTGGACACGTCTTTGATGATCAGGACACACAGGTTGCCAGACTGGTGGACTGCCAAACGGCTGGACGGCACCACTTTGTCCTCACCGCGCATCCACTTACAGCTGGGGGCAGGTTTTCCTGACACCAGGGCCTCCACCCTGAGCTTGGCGCCGGCTCTAGCACTGACCGTCTCTGGCATGACAATAGTTGGCTCCACTGATGGCGACAACGGAAATTGTGATTAGAATTGTAATGTGATACTCTGAACCCAAAACAATGAACCGTGATCGGGAGTCAGGACTCACACATCTGCTCTTTGATCTCCACTGGCTGCCTGCTCTCAGTGAACGAGCTCATGCCCATGATGTTTTTGGCTGCCACTCTGAACTTGTACCTCTTGCCCTCCTTCAGACCGCTGATGCTGATGGTCAAACCTTTCACTGTGGTGTAGGCGTTCCACACCTCTGGTTCAGGTTCTGCGTCCTCGTCCTCTTCAACAGCTGGAGGTGGTGGAGGAGGTTCTTGTGGAGCTTCCTCTCCCTCAGGCACCTGTGGCAAATTGAGGCTCATAAATGAATAAAGTCAATCTATTATTGCAGGGGTGTCAAACTCATTTTTGTTCACGGGCCACATAGAGGGAAATCTATTCCCAAGCGGGCCGGACCGGTAAATTCATGGCATGGTAATAATGACGTAAAAATAACAACTTCCAGTTGTATTCTTTGTTTTACTTTGTTTGTGTTCTTTGAGGACTCTGCAAACTGCATCAGTGTTGTCAACTCCTCAGCAAGGAAAGCCGCTACTGGCTGTCCTGAAAGTCGCTCGGAGTCGCCAAATGACATCATCGTCTAATTTGCATAATTGACAATTTGCAATAGAGTTGTTGCTAGTCGCTTTTGACAAAAAAAAAGTCGCTAAGGGGAGAATAGCGACTTTTTGGGGGGAGAAAGTCGCTAAGTTGGCAACACTGCTCTGCATCAGCTTTGTCTGTTTCGACAGAGACATTGTGGTGCAATGAGGGCAGCCAATAGGAGACGTGAGTGGCTGTACTTTTGCCAATTTGCTCAGCCCCAGTATTGAGTTTGTTTGCGAAGCCGAAACGATATTGCGACACCAAGTGGACACATTTAGAACAGCACTTTCTTTCATTGAAAAACTGCAGTTTTTATATTTTGACACCCCTGTCTTATTGGTTCATTTATTAATGAAAAGGAATTATTTACAAAATTTCCCAGAAAGAGATACATTGTTGTTTTCTGTATTTATTTGGCAGCGGTGATGCATTTAGAAGATGTTAATGTATCTTTTTTGCTTCTGTAACACAAAAACAAATGAAAGCATAGCGGAGAAATAATCAAGTGACAGACCTGCACAGGTGCGGGAGGCTCAGGAGGAGGTTTCACTTCAATGTATTCAATGACATAACCGTCAATCTTTGCTCCACCGTCCCTTGCAGGCCTGACCCAGCCGACGGTGGCGCTGTTCTTAGTGATCTCCAACACCTCAATCTTCTCGCAGGGATCGGGTTTACCTACAGGAGGGGAAACAAATTGAGTGTTTTGAAATGGAGAGTGAATGGAAATGTGGTCGTTGGAAGCTGCTTTCTGGCATGGCTTGATACGCACTGACGGGATCGGAGGCCAGGTAAGAAGTGGGCGACACCCTGGGTACTCCTGGGCCGTACTCGTTGACAGCGGTCACTCTGAAGTAGTACTCCGTGCCGGGCATCAGACCGCTGACCTTCAGCGGAACTTTGTCCTTGTCCACCTCAGCTTTGACGGTAGCCCAAGTCTTGCGATCGATTTCACGCTTCTCAACGATATAGTGGGTGACCTCACTACCGCCATCATTGTCTGGTGGACTCCAGGCCAGCATGGCTGATGTCTGTTTAATGTCAGTTGCCTCCAGATTCATGACAGGTCCAGGTGTGTCTGTTGTGGAGAAGCATTCAGTCAGCATTCAGTTGACCAAAACTAAATCAAACCTCGTGTGAAGAAAAGCGCAGAACCTACCCAGAACCTTAACGTTGACAAAAACGGCCTTTTCTCCGGCGGTGCTTCGAAGAGTCAGGCAGTATTTTCCAGAGTCGTCACGCGTGCTGTCGGGAATGACCAGGAAGGTCATCGTGTCGATGATATCAACCTTCCCCTTCCTCGCCACGTTGTCAATACCCATCCTCCTCCAAGTGACTTGAGGAGGTGGTCTTCCTCTGATAGTGGCACAGAGTCTGATAGGACAGCCCGCTCTCACCGTCAGCCCCTGCTTCAGGTTGGCGTCCAGGTCGATTTCTGGTGCCTCTGTTGAGAGAAAAGAAAAGAAAAGGCCTCAGCTTCAAGAACATTTTGAGATCATTTCTTTTAATATTCAACTGAGTCCTCACCTAAAATATCCTTGGGGATCACGACACCTTCCAGGTCACATGGCAGGCTCATGCCCACCTGGTTCTGAGCAGAGACTCTGAATTCGTACGCGAGCTTCTCGTCGAGACTCGTCACCGTGAACTCGCACACAACCAGCTGAGCGGCCACATTGCACCTCCTCCATCCGTCTTCTCCTTTCTTCACACTTGCTGGGACCCTCATCTCCACAACGTACCCAATGAGGGGGGCTCCACCATCGGACACAGGCTTAGTCCACCCCAGGGTGACTGAGGACTTGGTGCTGTCCAATACTTTCAAATTGGTAGGTGGTGCAGGGGGACCTGTGAAGAAGAGGGAAGTATAAGGTTGTGCGATTCGTCCGACAATCAAATCATTTGTTCAGCTCAAGACTGCAGGAGTTATTTAACATTCTGTACAGATGCAACACCCTCAACCTTCCATCCAGGTGGTGAAAAATTAAAAAACAAAATTAGGGAAAAGAAGAAACCTCAGAGAGGGAAGCGCAAACAAAGAGCACGGCAGCACGACAATAATCAGCAGTGCATATAGTGAGCAGGATGGTCAGTGGTTATTACACTGAATCCAGATCAAGTCCAGAAGCATGGGACCTATGAGTCCAGGAGCAGTTTATGAACCAATAGCACATCAAGTTTTTGTACCTTTTACTCTAAAACTCATTTTATGACAAACACATTGAAGTGATGACATGCATGGAAACGTACCGACTGCATCCTTGGCAGTGATTGTTCGCGAAGGTTTGCTCGGGCTGCCGACGCCAATTTCATTGACGGCCTTGACTCTGTACTGGTAGTCGTGGAGCGGCAGGAGTCCGGTGACGGTGAAACGAGTTGCCGGGATGGGATCCTTGTTGACGGGAGACCAGCGCACGGCATGCTCCTCCCTCTTCTCCAACAGGTACCCTGTGATTGGCTTCCCGCCGTCTCTCTCTGGCTCTGACCACTGCACCGTCATCTCCTCTTTGGAAATCTTGCTGATCTCCGGCGCCTCTGGAGCATCAGGGACACTGAACTGCGTGCCGGCAAGTATGGCTTCGGACTGCACCGCGGGGCCGGGACCCATCTTGTTCTCAGCACGGACTCTGAAGATGTACTCGTTACCCTCGATGAGACGCGTCACTCTGGCGTTATTTGTGATGACGGCGTTGGAGTGGACTGACCAGACTCCCCTCTTTGTCTCACATTTCTCAATAATGTAGTTGTAAATGTCACAGCCACCGTCGTCCTCTGGGACCTCCCAGGCCAGATGGCACCTGTCAGCTGTGATACCTGAGACCTTGAGATCCCTGACTGGACCTGGTCTATCCAGAACGTTGACCTTGGCATGAGCAGAACTCGTTCCTGCGCTGTTTGAGGCTGTAACAATGTACTTGCCGCTGTCTGTGCGTCTGGCGCCAGAGATCAACAGTTTGGAGAAGTCTGTGCCGCTCTCAAGCTGAAGCCTGGGGCTCTTTCTGATCTCCTCAGTCTTCTCATCTTTGGTCCATTTGATATCAGGAAGAGGTTTACCCTTCACAATTGCTTCGATGGGAATGGAGTCTCCTGCCCTCACCACAAGCGTTCCATCCAGTTTAATCTTAATCTCAGGCTCCAGAATCTGTTCTTTAACCAGGACTTCACCCGTGGTCACCCAGTTGCTCTCGCCTCCCTCGTTCTTTGTCTGAACTCGGAACTGGTAGATCTGGTTTTCAAGGCACCTATCGGCCATGAAGTAAGTCTCTTTGATGGCACCTTTGTGAACCCGCTCCCACTCCTCAGCTTCCTTTGGCTTCTTCTCAACGTGGTAACCGAGGTTGCGGCTACCGCCGTCATAATCTGGCTTCTTCCATTTGAGGAAGCAGAAGGTTTTGCCAATCTCTGAGATTTGGAAGTCCACTGGTTCACCCGGCTTTTCAATGGGATCGACTGCCAGAACGGGTGTCTTGGTCTCGGTGGAAGGACCAGCCCCAATCTTGTTCTCAGCGCTGACGCGGAAGAAGTACTCACAGCCCTCAGTAAGCGGGGCCTTCAACAGGCGCTTGGTGCAGTCGCTGGAGACCACTGTCCATCCTCTCTGGCTGGGCTGTCGGCACTCGATGACGTACTGAGTGATTTCAGTACCTCCGTTGTCTTCAGGGTTCTCCCAAGAAAACATGCAGGAGTTCTTGGTCACGTAAGCTACTTTAAGGTTCTGGCAAGCTCCTGGTGTATCCAGAACATTGACAATGATCGTGGCCTGTGCCTGTCCACTGCTGTTCTTTGCAACAATGGCATATTTACCATAGTCCGACCTAACTGCGTCGTTGATGACGAGCTCACACAGAGGGTAGTTGTTGTTCATTTCAGTGCGCTTGTCACGAGACAATGCTCGAGCGTCCTTGGTCCACGTGATCTCTGGGTCTGGTCTGCCCTTCACCCTGGTAATCAGACTGATGATCTGACCTGCCCTAACAGTTAGAGAGTCACGACATGAGACGTCAACCAGGACCTCAGGGGGCACGAGGATGTCCTTTGCCAAGATGGTTTCAGCAAGTTCTCTGGGTTCACTGTCGCCGACCTTGTTGGTGGCTCTAATGCGGAATCTGTACTCCATGCCCTCAATGAGGCCTGGTACTCTGTAAGCACACATCTTGATGAGGTCCTTGTTAATTCTATCCCACTGAGCAGTTCCAGATTTCTGTGCCTCAACCAGATAACCCAGGATTGGACTGCCTCCATCTCTTGTTGGCTTTGTCCAGCAGATGTCAGCATAGGACTTACTCCAGTCCTTCAGTTTAGGATTGCCGGGCGGCCCAGGTCGGGTGATGGCACGGGTGGCTTTGACGGGGTCAGATGTGAGGGAGGGCTCACTTGTACCAGCTACGTTTTCAGCAAATACTCGGAACTCGTAGGTGTTGCCTTCAAACAGGCCTGAGACTCTGTATCTGAGGTCCAGCACAGGGGTTTTGTTGACACGGATCCATTTCCCTGTCATTTCTCTGCGTTCAATGACATAGCCGCTAATTGGGCTTCCTCCGTCATAGTCAGGCAAAGTCCACGCCACTGTCACAGCGTTCTCGGTAATATCAGAGCACTCTGGCAAGCCTGGTGGACCAGGTGGATTGAACATGTGCTTGGCAATAGTTGGAGGACTTTCAAGGCCAGCACCGATGCCAATCTTGTTCTCGGCACGGACACGGACAATGTACTCGCGTCCCTTCTCCAGCCTCGACACCTTGGCTTTGGTGGCGGTTCCACTGGAACTAACAACGGACCACGGCTCCCATGGCTTCTTCACGTCCTTCTTTTCAACCACGTAGTTGGTGATGGGCGTACCGCCGTCATCTTTGGGTGCTCTCCACTGAATCATCATGTGATCAGGGGTGACCTCCAAGATGTTGATGGGCCCAACGGGTGCACCAGGAAGGTCGAGCACTGTGACGTGCAGGGCGACAGTCTTGCTACCGGCAGGGTTGCTGACAGTGAGGGCGTACTCTCCGGTGTCTCCTCTTTTGCATTCTGGTATCGTCAGAATGGTGGAGGGTCCGGCCGTAGCAATGTTGTAGCGACCCTCAGACGCGATCTCTGCACCATCGGTCACCCATTTAGCCGTAGGAATGGGGATGCCTGTCATCTTGGCCGGAAGGACAATCGTACTGCCGGCTTTAAGAGTGAGGCCTTCAATAAGCTTCACATCGACTTCAATTGTTGGTGGCACTAAAAGAGAGCAGAAAAATCACAATGTCAGCATAAAGGCACGCCTGCAACTGAGAAGGTTTTGTTGGTGAGCGTCTCACATGTCTTTTCTTGGCAGGTGACAGGCACACTGGTGTCGGGACTGCTCACGCCAATGGCGTTCTGGGCCTTGACCCTGAAGCGGTAAGTCTTGCCCTCCTCCAGCTTGGTGACGTGAGCGTGGTTGTTGCTGACCGTCTTGAAGGTGACCCAGTCCGTCTGGCCATCTTCCTGGTGTTCTACGATAAAGCCGGTGACTTCACTGCCACCTGTTCGATCGGGCCACTCCCACGCCAACCACACCTCAGTCTTGTCTGCATCAGTATGGTGCAAGTTCTTGGGTGGGCCAGGGGGATCTGGAAGATTCAATATATAAAAATGGAGTCAAATCATTGATTATATTCTATGTTGTATTTTGAGCTCTCCTAGTTGTATGACAAACTAAAGCCAGAACTTCCATGAAGATATTTTACTCACAAAGTGGGTCGACTGCCTTCACAGGTGTTTTAGTCATCACGTAATCGCTTCTGCCAAACTGGTTCTCAGCAGCGACTCTGAAGAGATACTGGATTCCTTCCATCAGGTACATGGCCATCAGACTCAGCTTCTTGTTGGCTGCAGACACTGGCACCCAGTGCTCAGCAGCCACATCCTTCTTTTCTACCACGTAGTGAGAGATCACTGCGCCGCCGTTGTCCTCGGGAGCCTTCCAAGTCAAGTAAGCCGACTCACTGGTCACCTCAGAGACCACCAGGTCCCTGGGCGGGGTGGGCTTGTCTGTTGAAAGAGAGGAAAATCAGAATTTATTATCAGAGTTCATGCCTATCAATACAAACAGTAGACTGAATGATTGTAATAATGCTGTTTTTTATATATGTATATATATAGATAAAGTAATGCTTGACATACTCAGCACCAGTACTGCCACAGTTGCTGATTTCTTCCCAGCAGTGTTCTCCACAGTAAGGGTGTAGTTGCCAGAGTCAGGCCGCACTGACTTGGGGATGAAAACTTTGCTGCCAGTGGCAGTGACAGCGACGGTGACGTGAGAAGGAACGTCGCCGTCATTTTTCTTCCAGCTGACGGTGGGCGTCGGCACGCCCTTGATGGTGGCACTCAGGGTGATGTCGGCGCCGAGCATTGCCAGGTGGTCCCGGGCCATGTTGGCGTCAAGCAGCAGCTCTGGCTCCTCTGCGGCAGGAAAAGAAAAACATTTGTACGCCGAGTGGCCGCAAACTCAGTGAATAAAACGGTGTCATGGTTTCTTGTTGGGTTTCTGACCCAAACCCAATTATTTATCAATTTATTTATCTATTAATTATCTTGTTGTCCAGAATAAGAAGCTACATGTTGAATGTCAGGTTGGTGCATCAATAAAAGCAATAAAGTGAAACCTAGGCTCAGGAAATCACCATGACTCATTTCTGAAAGATTCCTGCATACAATTCTCCATAAATAAACAAAGTCAGTGAATAATTTCTGCTGTGAAGGTCGATGCGTTGCTGCTGGGCGTCCTCACCCAGTCTGTCGTGCACTTTGATGGTCTGCTTGACGTAAGCCGGGTCAGATTTGCCAGCGGCGTTAACGGTGAAGATCCTGAAGGTGTACTCCTGTCCGTCGCTCAGTCCCGTCACCACGTAGTGGAGGTCGGGGCACTGCTCCGGAGTTTCGTTGGCCTGGACCCACTCCACGGCACCTGGCTTCTGGTACTCCACCAGGTAACCGAAGATCCGTCCTTTCCCGTCGTGGCGGGGCAACTTCCACTTCAAGCTGACCGAGTCCTTGGTCTTGTCGTAAGCCTCGGGGGTAACGGGAGGGCTGGGAGGCACTGCGGAGGAAAAGGTGAGCGGGAGAAAATATAAATGGGGCAACTTGGCCCAAACCTCTGGATGTCCTGTAGTTTATCTTTTAAAACAACACCCTGAGTCAAAAAAATAAAAACAAGACAATGACAACGCAGTTGGGACTTCAAGCACAGAAGCGGGTTAGACTGTGTGTGTGTGTGTGTGTGTGTGTGTGTGGCTCACTGACCAATAGGATCCTTGGCCAGGATTGGTTTGGAGGGGGGACTGGGATCTCCAATTCCCAACTCATTTTCAGCCATGACCCTGAACTCGTACTCGCATCCCTCTATCAGGTCTTGCACTCTGTACTGGGTGGCTGGGTACAGTGGTTCTCTAGTGGCTCTGGACCACCTCTTGGCTGTGGGCTCCTTCTTTTCTAGGATGTAGTTGGTGATGGGCTTCCCGCCGTCCCGAGGTCGATTCCACAGCACCAGAGCATTTGTTGCGTAAACCTCTCTGACGTTTGGCATCTCTGGGGCCTCAGGGACTCCTGCAGAGACCAGAACACAAGTTAAGACTGGATTTGTTTCCACTGAAGGCTGCTATAGCTCAGCAGTTTCCAATCCGTTGATATCGGAAGACTGCTGAACTTGTAGAGAACTTGCTTGATACTAATGGCTCCAAGAGATCCATGGCCGTGTGCTTCAGTAAGATAAACACCTGCTCATGAACCTGAGCTGAGATCAAGAGATAGGACGGACAGAGTAGATGCAGAACGTACTGAAGAGGTCTTTGGCTCTCATCTCCTCAGAGTCCAGAGGGTCACTGATGCCGTACATGTTCTCGGCCGAGATCCTCATGACGTACTCCCGGCCCTCCGTCAACTTGGGGATCTGAAGGACACAACAGCATCAACGTCTCTGATGGAGATAGAAAGCATCTTAGCAGTAATCTGGACTCGGCTCAGTCTCCATAGATTCACCTTGCATGTAGTCTTGGTCGTGGCAGACGTCACTGTGGTCCACATGTCTCTGTTGGTGTCTCTCTTCTCTACAATGTAGTTGGAGACGTCAACACCCCCGCTGTCCAGGGGAGGTTTCCAGGAGATCACCATAAACTCTCTGTGCACCTCCTCAAACACCACAGGGCCAACGGGAGGAGTGGGACGGTCTGCAAGGAGGGCGGAGATGAGTCAAAGTTCTGGTAGAACCCAAACCTTTCATCATTTAAATCCTTCACCCTACTACCTACCGACGACTGTGACCATGCAGACCCCCTTCCTGGAGCCCGTGCTGTTCTCCACCACCACCACGTATCTGCCGCTGTGGTGGCGCTCTGCTTTCATCAGGCCCAGCGACATCGTGCTCAACGTGTTCTTGAACATGATGTGTTTGTCGGCTTTCAGCTCCTCCTCGTCTCTGTACCACACGATGGACGGCGAGGGCTTGCCGGTGTAGCGGCCCTGCAGGAGGCAACTCTCACCGACACGGATGATGATCTTGTCCCTGAAGTCCAGCTCGATGGTTGGCGGCTCTGGACGACGAGATTGGAAAGCGTAAGGCTGAGAGTAAAGAAGACGCCCTGTCCGTGCTTCCAGTGATCAGACATTTATGTAGCATTGGAAGCTAGGAAGAGTTTTCACTGTAAGCAGGACATTGATTCCAGTAGGAGGAGTCCTCACCCAGTTCATCCTTGCAGGTGATTGGCTTGGTGCAGAATGAAGGCTTGCTGGGTCCGACCTCATTGACGGCGATGACCCTGAACTCGTAGGTGTCTCCCTCCCTCAGGCCATCGTAGGTGTACTTCCTCTCCATCAGCTTCTCCTTGGTCAGGCGGCTGTACTTATCCTTGCCGATCATACGAGCCTCCAAGATGTACATGGTGACCTCTGAACCGCCGTCAAACTTTGGCGGCTTCCAGGTCACGCTGATCAAGTCCTTGGTGACCTTGGTGACCTCCAGCTCCTCCGGGCGATCGGGAACACCTGATGGGAGCAGCGGCAGAGACACAATATTGTGTAGCTGAAGATGACAAGTGGTTTGTCTGATGTTGACATTTCAATGTCGGTGAGACTCACTCATTGGTTCCTTGATGATGACTTCAGCCGCCGTCTGCACAAAAGGTCCAATGCCTATTGCGTTCTCAGCCGCCACTCTGAAGAAGTAGGACTTCCCGGGGGTGAGGCCACGAACCACAGCGTTCTGTCTGCTGGCAGTGAAGTGGACCGAGGTCCAGGCTTTGCGCTCGGCCTCACGCTTCTCAATGATGAAGTTGCTGATGGGTGAACCGCCGTCATTCTCGGGGAAAAACCAGTTGAGCTTGCAGGAGTCCGCGCTCAGGTTCTCCGTGGTCAAGGGAATGCCAACAGGTCCGGGAACATCTGAGGGACAGACAGCCAGGGTGCAGTGTTTGAGACGAAATACTGCGTCTTACAGTGCGATGCTCTGTGATTGGATGAGTTCACTGCCTCTTACCCAGAACCTCAACGGTGACATTCTTTGTCTTCTCGCCACCAATGTTTTTAGCAGTCAGTGTGTAGACACCAAGGTGCCTCCTGGCACAAGGTTTAATGACCAGAGATGAGCTGATGGCTGTGGTCTCCACCTTAGCTTCAGGAGGCAAAGCAGCTCCGTCCCTGCTCCAAATGACCTCCGGGGACGGCTGGCCAGACACGTAGGCGATGATTCGGATCACTCCGCCCGCGTGGACCACCATCCTCTCCTTCACCGAGGCGTCCAGATCGACTTCCGGAGCAACTAGAAGGAATCCCAGAGCTTCACATCCTGCCTCTCAAACTGGGTACGAGTTCACGAGTGCTCTGAAACATTTGACCCAGAAAGACTCACCGGTTCTGTCGTTGACTTCCAGCACCTCGGGGACTTCTCCTGCTTCACCGTTGCCAGCAGCATTGAAGGCAATGACCCTGAACCGGTATTTGCCACCAGTCTTCAAACCAGCGATCACAAAGCGGGTTCCACGGATCTCTGTGTCTTTGGCCTGAGAAACAAAAAAACAAGAATGAGGAAATTTGCCAGTTAGCTCCTGAGCAAAGTGCTCCTCGCCCACCGCTAACTTCCTGTTACCTTGAGCCAAGCCTCAGTTCCCTCCTCCTTGTACTCCACCCAGTATCCCAGGATCTTGGAACCTCCGTCTTTCAGAGGAGGTATCCACTCCAGGTCCACTGTGGACTTGGTCCAGTCAGAAACCTTGGGGGTTGGTGGAGAGGGCGGGGCTACAGGTGGAGACAGACAGACAGTCAGAACCACGTCTCTGCTGCTGATGGTGGAATTTCATGATCAGAGTGAGATTCTTACAGATGGGGTCTCTGGCAAAGATGGGGTCGGTGAGAGGACTGGGCAGTCCAGGTCCCGCTGCATTGACGGCCGTCACCCTGAACAGGTACTGGGAGCCTTCAATCAGTCCGGTCACCACGAAGGACTCGCCCATGCCCATTGGACGAATGGGGTCACGGGTGACGCGTGCCCAGCGTTTGCCCGTCGTTTCTTTTCTTTCCAGCCAGTAGCCGGTGATCGGGGTGCCGCCGTCGTCTTCAGGCTCCTCCCAGTTGAGAGTCATGGAGTCCATGGTGATATTGGTGACTGTTGGCTTCTCACACTGACCGGGAACAGCTGCAGGGAGAGGTAAAGGTCAAGGTTAGGGGTCGACAGCGTGTGTTGTGGTTTCTCTCTGAACAGCAGAGTTCATCCTGGACTCACTGTAAAGGTCTCGGGCCACCTCAGGCTCACTGTCCAGCGGCTCTCCCACTCCGTATTTGTTCTGGGCCATGATGCGGAACACGTACTCGTGTCCCGTCATCAGGTTCTCCACGGTCCAGAGTCGCTCCTTGGGCTCATTTGTGACAGGAACCCAGGTCTTCCTGGTGGCCACGCGTCTCCAGATGACGTAGTTTGTGACTTTAGAGCCGCCGTCGTCCTTGGGTGGAAGCCAGGACAGCGTGATCTTCTCCGCACCGATCTCCTCAAACTTAATGGGAGCAGAGGGAGGACCGGGCCGGCCTGGAGGACAAAGGAACGGTTGAGATCAGGCCAGGTCCATGACACCCAGACCGTCAGGTTCTTCAGACTCTGTTCAGGCAAATTTTAGACAACTACGAAAATTCTGAAGATCAAACTCCTGACACATAAAGCAAAAACAGAAAACTGACTTGTTGTAATGTTAGATCCAGGAAAGCATTGATCTGGTTCACAGCATCAGGTGGTGATTCAGTGATGAACCATTCATTAAAAGCAGGTCTTGAACTAACTGGGCGGATGTTAGAGTGAGCGAGGAAGACGAAGACGAAGGGCAGATTTCCTACCCAGGACGTTGAGCCTCATCTCCTTGGAGGCCTTGCCCAGACTGTTGGAGGCCACCAGGGTGTAGAGGCCGGTGTCGGGCCGCTTGCCCTGCTGGATGAGCAGCGTGCAGCTGTCGTCAGACACCATCTTGTTGATGTGCTCGTCGTACACCACCTCCACCTTGTCGTCGGACTTGTGGGGCGGAGCCTTGAACCAGGTGAGCGTGGGGAACGGACAGCCACGGATCTTGGCCACGATGCTGATGTCGCAACCATGCTCCACCTCCATGAACTCCTTCAGCTCAATGGATGGAGCACCTAGAGGATGATGATTTTTTTTTTGAAAATGCTGCAGTGGCTCTAAACTCAAAGCAGACAGAAGCAGGTGGTCTGTTTGGTTCTGGTCTTACAGCTCTGGTCCTGGATGACGATGGGTCCTGCTGTGGTCGAGGGTCGGCTGGCCCCGGCCTCATTGTAGGCCTGAACTCTGAATTCATACTCGTCTCCTTCCCTCAAGTCCTCCACCTTAAACCTGGTGGTGTCCACGTCCCTTCTGTTACACCTGAGGGCCACAGAACCACAGTTTAGCTGTAGGAGCAACTGCTCCTCAGAACCTGCAGAAGAAGAACCAACATGCAGTGAGTGGTGAAGGCCTCACCTCCTCCAGGACTCCTTATGGGTGCCGCTGGCATCCCAGCACAGGAGGTCCACACTGTAGTGGCTGACGGGTGAACCGCCGTCATTCTTTGGAGCCTTCCAGGTCAAGGTCACTGTGCCCTTCCTCACACTCTGAATCTTCAACCTGGTTGGAGGATCAGGAGGGTCTGCAAGCCAACAGAACCAATGAGTTCATGCGGACGTCTGCATCAGCTTCATGGTCACAGCAGAGGGCAGCACTGGTCCAAGCTGCAGAACCTCAACACAGTGGGAACTACACACTACTACACACTGCACTGCACTAACTGTGTCAACTCCAGCTGCTTGTGTGCGTTTGTTAATCCGACTAAAAAAACAACACAAGAGAAAACCAAGACGCAGCTCACGGATGGGATCTCTGGCTTTGGCTCCTTCCAGGGTCTCAGCGTACGGACCGAAGCCAAAGCGGTTCTCGGCCCGGATGCGGAACAGATACTCTTGTCCGTGGATGAGGTCTGGGACCACCAGGGACTGAGCGGCGCAGGCTGGGTTCACCTGCAGCAGGGAGACAAGAGCCAGGTGTTTGTCACCGGCGCTCGGCTCGTTGTTGCCGGATCCATCCAGCGGTGGAAGGTGGCGCTGTACCTTGGTCCAGGCTTTGCCGTGCACGGTCTTCTCCTCGATGAAGTAGCTCTTCACTCGTTCGCCTCCGTCGCACTCTGGAGCTCTCCAGGTGAGTCTGCAGGTTCCTCTGGTGACGTCGCTCACCTTCAGGTCTCGAGGGGGTCCGGGCAGGTCTGCAAACCCACAGAGAAGAGCAGCAGTGCACCTCAGCCACACCGTCTCCTCACACAGACCTCTGCTGTCACTGCCGGGAGGGAAGGGGGCGGGATCTTACCGAGCACCATGACTCTGACTTTGACCACTTTGTGTCCGGCGGGACTCTCGGCGTTGATGATGTATCGGCCGCTGTGGCTCAGTTTGCTCTCTGGGAGGACGATGAGCGAGCCGGTGTCTGTGGAGTGGACCTGTGGAGGCGCCAGACAGTTGCAAGGTTAACCACCAGATCACCACCCCCGGGTCCGGACCTGGCGGAACGCTGAACCCACCTCAGAGTCCACCGGCAGCGTGTGCAGCTCGTTCTTCTTCTCCGTCTCGGCGGCGCCGTCGAAGGTCCAGGTGACCTTCGGGACGGGTCGTCCGGTGATGGTGGCAGGGATCCTGACGGTGGTCCCGGCTCTGCAGTTCAGCAGGTCGTGGGCGCTCACGTCCAGAGTCACGCTGGGCTCGACTGGGCACAAAGAAAACACACTGTTGCTGCTTCTGGTCGGCGACCACATCAGCGAAGTCTGAGGTGAAAGTGTGTTTTTCTCACTCAGGATGTCCTGGACCAGGACGTCTGCCGTCTTGGCCGGCTCAGACCGCCCGGCTGCGTTGACGGCGTAGATCCTGAACTTGCACTTTTTGCCTTCCTTCAGGTCTGGGACGGTTATTTCAGTGGAGGGGTGGAGCTTGTCTGCTGGGTTCACCCTCCTCCAATCAGGAGAGCCCTCCTCGTGGAGCTCAATGATGTAACCTTTGACGGGGCTGCCGCCGTCTCTGTCAGGCGGACTCCAGCCGAGGGTGATGCTGCTCTTGGTCTTGTCTTTGACCTCAGGGGCTCCGGGAGAACCGGGGACATCTGACAAACAAGCAGAGGGATGGCGGTCATTCACTGTGACGACTGACTCACTCTATCGAGAGATTCAAATCACAGGTCCTCTGAGTCAAACGTGCGGTGAGATGAACTGGTGCAATCAAATGAGAGACAAAAGTGCTATGTTGATTTGCCTGCTAGCTAGTGAGCTAGCTGTTGGCTTCAAGTAAAATAAGCAGTGTTCACCATCTGACAATCACTCCAAGAAAAAGCTGAACTGCAGAGGTTGAAAGGTGCAACCGGGTGATTGACAGGCACCACTGACCAATCAGGTTGGGCGAAAAAAACGCTTCAGTTTGAACCGGAGACTTCCTTCCGGACTCGGCTGCTGCTTTCATCCCAAAAGCAGAACATGGTGAATATTTTTTGTCGGAGTTGTTTCAGAAAGTGAAGCTGTTATTTTATATCCATTCATGACACATAGAGTGAAATTTTACAAGCTTCTATTTCTGGTCATTTTGATGATGATGGCTGACAGTTGTATGAAATAAACAGCGAAATTTCAGGTTCTCAGAAAATTAGAACGTCACATAAAGAAGCAATGAAAACAGGAGGTTTTCAGCACGGACGTCAGACTTTGGAAAAGTTCACTGCTATGCACTCAGTAGTTTGTTGGCCTCTTGCATGAAATGCAAGCTTGAAATATTGAACTTTTACACCACATTCTAAGTCTTTGAGATGTACTTGTATGACACGCACGCACACACACAAACACACACACAGGGTTTTCAGAGGTGGACTCACTGCAGGGGTCGACGGCAAAGCGGCACTCCGAGGCCTCGCTGGGAGGCCCCACGCCGGCCGCGTTGCAGGCTGCGATCCTGAACTGGTACTCGGTTCCTTCGATGAGGCGCAGCACCGTGTACTGCAGCCCTCTGACCGCCGGCTTGGTGACGGGGGAGCGGTTGACGCGGCCCCAGTACACGGCGCCGCGCTCCCTCTTCTCCAGCCAGTAGCCCTGGATGGTGGAGCCGCCGTTGTCCAGGGGAGGGTCCCAGGTCAGGGTCATGGTGGTGGCGGTGGCGGCCAGGATCTTGGGGTTGCGCGGCGGTCCGGGGAGGCCGAACGGATCCTTGAGTTGGACTTTCTCCGAGTCGCAGCCGTCGCTGACGCCGTATTTGTTCTCGGCTTTGATCCTGAACTGGTAGCAACCGTTCAAGTTGAGCTTGTAGACCTGCGAGAACAAAGCAGCAGCAGCAGCAGCCTGGTCAGTAACTGGCAGCTTCAGGAACTGGAAACCACTTGCAAAATGTTCTGTGTTTGCTGCTCCAACTTCCTGCGGCTCAGGCTCCTGCTCACCCCGTATCTCCTGTCGATGAGGTTGACCGTCTGGACCTCAAAGTCGGACTTCTTCTTGCTGGCATCTCTTCGCTCCACGATGTAGTTGGTGATCTCGCTGCCGCCGTTGTCCTCGGGGGCGTCCCAGGTCAGGTAGCAGGACTCGGCCTTGACGTCGGTCACGGCGACGTTCCTGGGAGGAAGAGGACGGTCTGGAAAACACAGGCGGTCAGTGAGAAAAGAAGCACAGACAAACTGGAGAAGGGCTGGTTGGTTTTTTCTTACCGAGTATTTCAACGTGGACGGTGTGCTGAGCTTTGCCAAAACAGTTCTCGGCTGTTAGCGTGTAGCTGCCCTTGTCTGGTCTGATGGTTTCAGGGATGGAAACTTTGGTCCTCACGGTCGACTTGTTCACCTTTAGACAAATTAGCCATTGATCGAAAATCAACGTTAAAAACCGAAGCTGCTCTGAAGGTGCCGCCGAGGTGACAAGGGGTCACCAGATTGTACAGAACTTCACACCTAAAAGCTTTTTATTATTATTATTTTTTCTGCCACTTTTATCAGATTAGACACTCCAGATGAATCAGTGCAGCAAATTTATGGACCCAATGAATGCCTGAAGTGGTCTACAAAGGTTGAATGAAGACGTAACAAACGCTGAGTTCTCACTTCTTCCGTCTCCATGGTCATTTTCTCCACGTCTGGCTTCTCGATCACAGTCTGGTCCTTGGTCCAGCGCAGGGTGGCCAGAGGAAGAGCCTTCACCTCAGCCGGGATGTCGACGGCCGCACCTTTCCTCACGGTGATGGTGTTGCTCTTGAAGAACTTGAGGATGGTGATGACCGGAGCGACTGAGGAGCAGAGAAACATTCCGTGGTCTCGTCAGCTTTGCGAGCCGCAAGCAAAACACTTGTGAAGAGTCGTCGATGGCGAGCGGCGTCGTACTCTCGTCGTCCTGGATCCTGGCGCTGATGGGCTTCGAGGGGTCTCCGTCCCCGACCTCGTTGACGGCTTTGACGCGGAACTGGTACTCCTGGTTCTCCGACAGGTTCTCGATGGTCCCGCAGCACTCGGTGAAGATCTTGCGGTTGGCCACGTCGAACTCGTTGCTGTCCGACCTCATCTTCTCCACGTAGTAGCCTCTGATGGGGCTGCCGCCATCCCAGCGGGGGGGCTGCCAGGCCAGGCTGATGCTGGTCTTGCCTCGGTCGGTGTAGTGCAGCTTCTCGGGGGCAGAAGGAGTTTCTAGGAGAGCGGGGAGGTTCTCCTTCAATGATCACACTCACAAATCTCTCATCATCGTCTTTTGCTTTTTAAGGTCCAGTGTGTCAAACTTTTTCAATGTTATGTTGGTAAAAGCTCAACATAGTGACTATAAATACATGAATACAAGTGTGTACAATTCGCAGTACAATTAAAGGCATTTGGTTTTCCTTTCTTTTTTTTAAATAAAAGAATATACACAGATGAAGGGTTTGTCTCCCAGTTAGCTAGCATATTTCTAAGGAAGCCTGGAGTGGACAATCCAGCGGCCTGACAGCCAGTTTTATAGTTAGACTGAACGTCTTCAAATAAATCAACAAAGAAGAAGAAGGTGGACTAGGTTCAGGTTTCTGCTCGCAGGCCACCGTAGTTCACCGGCAAGCTTGGGAGAGGAAGGGTGAGTGAAAGAGGCTGCAATCTAAAATGTGACCACTTGATGTCGCTGTTTCTTCTAAAAAAAATCCAAATAACTGAACCTTGAAAAAAGGAAGTTAGACTGTGCACAAGGGGGCCTGGGGTCAGATACCTTTGGGATCCTCGGCCAGAATGGGTCCAATATCCGCCGGTGCACCGTCGCCGTACTTGTTCCTGGCCACCACCCTGAAGTCGTATTCCTCCCCGGCCAGCAGGCCCTGGATGTCACACTTGCAGGAGGCCATCTCAATGGGTTGCCTGAAGAGCTTCATCTTGGCATCCTTCCTCAGCACTTCATAGCCGACGATGTCGCTACCCCCGTTGTCCAGGGGGTCGGCCCAGGTCAGGGTGATGTTCTTCTTGGTCACCACCACCGTCTTCAGATCGACCACCGGTCCAGGAACATCTGAGGGAACAAACGACTGTTGTGTCTAATGGCAGTGACTTGGACGGATCCACACTCGCAGGGGGTCATCGACTACAAACTGAGACCACTGACCCATCACATCCACTCTGGTCTCGGCCGTCTTGGTGCCGCTACTGTTGGTTCCCGTGATCTGGAACTTTCCGTGGTCGGCCCTCACGGCCTTCTTGATGAACAGGACGCTGTTCTTGCCCTCCGTCTCCACCATCATTCGCTCCTTGTCTATTTCAGCTTCGTTCTTGGTCCACTTGACTTCGGGCTGAGGTCGACCCGTCACCACGGCAGGAAGCCTGAGTGGCTCACCAGCTTTGATGATGACGCCGTTCCTGACCGAGACGTCGAGTTCCACGCTTGGAGTTTCTGTAGTTGATGACCGATCAGACGAGGTCAATCAGACTAAACCAAACAAACCCAAAAAAAAACAGTGGGCCAAATGTAGATTCTTGTTGTTTCTACCTTCAGGCTCTTTGACAGTCACAGGTTCAGTCACACCAGGAGCTCCAGGTCCTGCATCGTTGACAGCCAGGACACGGATGTAGTAATCTGCTCCCTCCGTCAGGCCGCCCACAGTGTAGCTCAGGTCCTTACAGCGGAACTCTGTGCTGCGGGACCAGTCCTTCTGGCCAGCCACGACCTGGGTGCGGGGAAAACCTCAGTTCATCCACACAGGTCTGGACTCCCAGACACATCAGGTGCTGGCTTGACTTCCTCTACCTTCTCCACGTGGTACCCCAGGATGTCTCCTCCACCGTTGTACAGAGGCGGCTTCCAGGCCACAATAACAAAGTCCTTCCCAGTGTCCACAATCCAGGGTGTGGGAGGACCAGGCGGCACTGTGTGTGTACAAATATCAAAATAAAAAGCTTCAAGGTGGGAGCCGCTCTCATACTCAGCCACCAGGGGGCACAAAACAACCAAACAACTGCGTATCAGTGCAGAGGTTTTCACTGAAACTCACAGATGGCGTCCATGGCGACGGTGCGGTCGGTGGGCTCGCTGAAGGGTCCGGGCCCGGCCAGGTTCTCGGCACACACTCGGAAGATGTACGTCAGTCCCTCCATCAGGCCGCTGACCTTCACCTCCAGGGAGTTGAGCAGGGCCCGGTTGACTCGCGTCCAGTGTTTGCTGTTCACCTCCTTGCGCTCGATCCAGTAGCCCAGGATGGGACTGCCGTTGTCTTTGGGCTCGTGCCAGGAGATGTGGGCACTGCTCGCCGTCACCTCGTGCACCCGAGGAGTGTTTGGAGCATCAGGAGGGTCTGAGGGACATTGGTGAAGAGGGAGTGGTCACAGTCAAACCTCATCTCTCAGACAGGTCCACAAACTACACATTTGTGCTGACAAATGTCATCTATGTGTTATAGAAGACTTGTCTTCTAGGTCTTCTGCGTCAGTCGAGAGCCTTCACAGGTTCTCGAGTCGTGGGGAGGAAGTGAACTCACCAAACTGGTTCTTGGCCAGCAGGGGCTCGGAGACGCACGGCAGCCCACAGCCAAACTTGTTCTCGGCCGTGACTCTGAAGATGTACTCCTTTCCTTCGATGAGCTTGGTGACGGGGAAGCTGGTGCCCTTCAGGGTGGAAGTGACCGTGATCCAGCCGATCTCCTCGTTCCTGTTGTCCTTCTTCTCCAGGATGTAGTTGAGGATCTCGCTGCCGCCGTCGTCCTCAGGAGGCTCCCAGTTGGCCACGACAGAGGTGTTCCTGATCTCGTCGAAGGTAAAGTTTATCGGGGCGCCGGGTTTATCTGCGGTGGAACCGAATGGGGCCGAGAAGGTCAAGAAGGTTCTGGATGACTCTGATGTGGCTCAGGAAGAGTCTGTATCTTACCAAGGACATTGACTGTGCAGGAAGCAGTGGCGACACCGTGGATGTTCTCCACCTGGATGGTGAAGTTTCCGTGGTCGGCTCTGACGGCGTCACGGATCATCAAGGCAGACTGCCCCCTGGTGGTCTGATCCAGACCCAGGCGCTCACGCAGTGGAGTCACAAACTCCTCCTCAGGTTCAGGAACCTTGAGGTGAAGGAAGAGAATAAGTTTTTCAGGAAAAACCCAGAGGATCGATGCACCGTTTCAGCGGCTGCCGTGTTAAACCTTGGTCTTCTTCTTCTTCTTCTTGAGCACAGGGACGGCAGTCTTGGTCGGCTCCTTGGTGACGTCCTCGTTGTTCTTCAGCCAGCTGACTTTAGGATACGGAGAACCGGAGATGTAGGCATCGATCCGGATCTCCTCTCCCTTCTTGATGCAGACGCCCGCCTGCATGCGTGCATGAAGGGCGACCTGTGGTTTTTCTGCAAACGAAAGCTCTCAGAGTTTAGCGGCTTTGCATTAAAAGGGAGACCGAGGCGTCGTCATAGTTTACAGAGTTTGTGGGTTTTACACACCAACGGGATCTGCAGCCTTGATGGGCTGACAGCTGCGAGAGGGCTCACTAATGCCAGCAGCGTTCTCCGCCCGGACCCTGAACTGGTATTCCATGTCCTCCTTCAGGCCCTTGACCACGTAGGAGAACCCAGGTACCAGGCTGGGGGTCACCCTCTCAAAGCGGTCACCGTCCTTCTCGATCTTCTCCAGGATGTAGCCCTGGATGGGACAGCCGCCGTCGTTGTCGGGAGCCTTCCAGGTGACCGTGATGGACTTGCAGGTGGGATCGCAGGCCTCCACCTGCAGTGGTGGGTCTGGCTTCTCTGTGAGGGTTGGACACACACCAGACAGTGAGCTCTTGATGTTGGGGCAGCAGATAAACCATCTATACCTATATCTATATCCATCCGTCCATCCACCCCAGCCAGTCAAAGCAGATCAACGCCCTCTTGTGTCTGGATCTGCTCTAAGTTTCTTCCAAATTGGAAGTTCTTCCTGACCACTGTCACCCCCTGCTACTCTGGACTTCTAAGGTCAGTTGACTGATTGATTGACTGATTGACTCACGCTTGACTTCCTCTGTAATGACCGGCGTGCGGAGCTCCAGATACTCTCCGGCTCCGACCTTGTTGACGGCCTTCACCCTAAAGTAGTACTCGCAGTTGGTGTAGAGATCTTTAACATTGTAGGTCAATATGTTCTCCCCGGACGTGACGGGCATGTAGGTCTTCTTGGAGGCCTCGCGCCGCTCCAGTGTGTAGCTGACGATGGGCGAACCGCCGTCGTCCTCGGGGGCTTCCCAGCTGACCTTGCAGGTGGACTTGGTGGCGTCACTGGAGCTGATGTCTTTGCACTGTCCAGGCAGGCCTGAAGGAAGACAGTGACCTCAGTGACCTAGTGCTACGACTACAAATAATAATAATATTATACATACAATACTTCCAGCAGCCTTATCGGTGCTTGATACCTGAGCATCAGTATAAGATCGGTACAATCTTTGACTCTCTGAAACTGTGGTTGTCCTACCGATGACTTTGACGTTGGCGGTCCCGGTGGCGGTTCCGAGACTGTTCTCCAGGGTGATGGCGTAGGCGCCGCCGTCCGCACGTCTGCACTTGAGCATCTCCAAGTGAGCCGAGTTCATCTCCACCGTCATGGACAGTCGCTCGTCCGCCTTGCACTCCACCCCATCCCTCTGCCAGACCATCTTAGGGGTGGGGATGGCCCTGTAGGGGACGCTCAGGTGGAGCTTCTCACCTTCCACCACCACCAGGTCCTGCACCTGCAGCTCCATGGTGGGGGCACCTTCAGAGAGGGCAGAGGTTAGGGTTAGCGCTGAGCTTGGGGGCTGTTCTGTGAGTGGTGTGGATGTGAGGGTGCTTACAGTCTGGGTCCTTGGTGGAGACCTTGTCTGAGGTCTCTGAAGGGTCACTCACACCCACAGAGTTGATGGCACGGATCCTGATGACATACTTCTTCTCAGGCTTGATTCCATCATCGATCCTGAACTTGGCCTCTTTGACCGGCCTGGTGTTGACCCGCAGCCACTTCAGCTCAGGACGAGCCTCGGCCACCTCCACGTGGTAGCCGCTGACCGGGCAGCCGCCGTCTTTGGCCGGGGGCTTCCAGGTGACGGTGATGTGCTCCCTGCTGGCGTCGGGCACGGCCAGGTCCAGCGGAGGAGACGGAACGCCTGCAGGGCGGCGGAGGGAGGCAGAGGAGAAGACGAGTTGAAATTTGAAGGCTTCAAATTGATTTGCCAAAGAGCCGACGCTGTCTGCAGGGGCCGCCTACTGGTTGGGTCCTCAATGGTGAGGACCTCGGTGGGCTCGCTGGGATCTCCGATGCCGGCCTCGTTCTCGGCTCTGACCTGGAACTGAACCTCGGAACCTTCGTCCACATCCGTTACCGTGAACTGAGTCTTTTTGTCGGGAGTCTTGCAGCATTTCAGCCAACGAGTTCCTAGTTTCTCCTTTTTCTCGATAACATACCTGAAAAGGAGTTAAGCGCAAGAATCAGCAGTCGCTGGAGACGTCTTGTATCAGTTTTCTCTCACTGAAAACTCAAATGTTTTCACTGGATTTGATTTCTTTAATTATTGATGTTACTTTGTTATCGGTCTTCCACCGTCACTGTTGGGGGGTTCCCATTTCAGCTCCACGTGTCTTCTGGTGACGTCCACCACTGTCAGGGCATAAGGAGGTCCAGGAGTCGCTGCAGGAAACACACACAATTGAATTCCATTATTATTATTATTGTTCCATGAAAGCTGAGGGATCAGCAGGAATCTGCACAGGACCACCGGGCCTGGCTGGGGGGGGGGTCCAGATTATCTTCACATGAAAAGCGTGAGGTACAGGCACGACCGACAGCAAAGCATCGGGTCCGGGTGGAAGACTCACTGAATGTGTCCTTGGCCAGCACGGCGTCCTCCAGCTCGCAGAAGTCGCTCGTTCCCACGGCGTTCTCGGCGGCCACGCGGAAGACGTACAGCGAGCCTTCGTTGAGAGGAGAGACGGTGTACTTGAGCTCCTTGACGGTGGTGTCCACCGACTGCCAGTTCTTCCGCCTCACGTCCCGCTTCTCCACCACGTAGTTGGTGATGGGGGAGCCGCCGTCGCTGCTGGGTGCCTGCCACTTCAGGTCGACGTTAACTTTGGTGATGTTGGTGACCTCCAGCCACTGAGGAGCAGATGGTGGATCTGTGGAAAGACACAGCAGGAGATGACACGCTGGAAGGAAGGGAGGCCTCAGACACCGAGTCAGAACTCAGAAGCATTTTGTCACCGACGAAATCGAAACTAAAGGTCAAAATGAGTTATTGAATATCCTCAGGTCAATAAGGCTCCCAGTTGGTTCCTATTGAGGGTGAACGCATCCTAAACTAAAGCAACTCAGTAGAAGGTGGACGAGTTGTCCAAGTTTGTGTGAGCAGTGCATTCCTTCAGGAGCAAACTCGGTATCTCAATATCTCCTAATATTACACACTGGACCTTCACCAACACAGTTACACTGGACTTGAGCCCAGTTTAATCTACACACGTTCTGTCAGTGGAAGCAACCTAGATCCCGAGAAGACACAAGACATTGGAAAAAGCCTCCCTGGACTCACAGAGTCTTTCCTTGCAGACGATGGGGTCGCTTGGCTCGCTGGCTTCACTCTCGCCAGCCTTGTTGAGGGCCTTGATGCGGAAGGAGTACTCCTGCTTCTCCACCAAGCCCTGCAGCTGGTGCTCGGTTTGAGGGACGTCCTCCGCAATGCGGATCCACTCCTCGCTTCCGGCCTTCTGGAATTCGATGATGTAGCCTTCGATCTTGGCCCCGCCGTCGTGCTCGGGTCGGGTCCACGCTAGCAGAGCCGAGGTCTTGCCAACGTCTCTGACGACAGGTTTACCAGGAGCCCACGGAGGGTCTGAAGAAGAGTGCAGTGTGAGTACAGAATCTGAAGTGACGGGTTTATTACACTAACTAGCTAGATGACGACGACTCGTACCGATGGGGTCTTTGATGAGGACCGGGTCAGTTTCTGCGCTGGGTTTTCCAGGTCCTGACAGGTTCTCTGCCAAAACTCGGAAGCGGTACTTTTTCTTGGTGGGGAGCCCCTTCACCCTGCAGCCAAGGCACTGAGTTCAGCTCCCTGCGTCTGTGCCCACATGGAAATACCAGCAAAAACTGTGGGCGGACGTCTTACCTGAAGGTCGTGTCCTTAATCGGCAGCTTGTTGCATCTGATCCATTTGTCGCTTTCTGGGTCAAACTTTTCCACCCAGTACCCTGTGATGGGGCTGCCGCCATCCTCGTCGGGCTCAAACCAGGTCAGTGTGACCGCGTCCTTGGTGATGTCAGAGGGAGTGACTCTGGTCGGAGAACCAGGAGCATCTGAAACACACGCAATACCATTCAACATCGCCACGTTCCAAACAAGGATCCGACCGAAGAGGCGGGCGCCAAGTACGCACCAAAGGAGTACTTGGCGACAATGGGGGCGTGTTCCGCAGGTTGTCCAATGCCGTACTGGTTCTCTGCACTGATCCGGAAGATGTACTCCTTCATGGCTGTGAGCTTGCAGGCCTTGAAGGTGGTGTGCTTGACTGTGGCCGACAGCTTCACCCACTCCTCTTTGTCGGTCTGACGACACTCCACGATATAATTGGTAATGGGCGAGCCTCCGTCGTCCCTGGGGGGGTTCCAGGCCAGGCTGCACGACTCATTGGTGATGTCAGAGAGGTCGAAGGCAGCGGGAGGACCGGGCTTGTCTGGAGACAGGGAAATCAGTCATTACATACAATGAATGAATGATAACTATTGGCTATTAGCAACGATGCTTTTATTTTTATTCATCATTCAAACATCAGTTTTTCTGGAGATTCCACAGACCCAGAATGTTGACGTCAATCGTTGCGGTTGCACGTCCACAGATGTTGACTGCCTCAATGATGTAGGTGGCCGTGTCTCCTCTGCTGGTGTTAGCCACCGTTAGCTTGGAGTGGCCCGGCTGGGTCTCAATAGCAATGCGGTCGTCTGCCCGCAGGACATGGTCAGCTTTGGTCCATTTGACCCTGGGGTCGGGTTTCCCCTTCACGTCGGCAGGAAGCTCAATCTTGGTGCCGGCTCTGGCCGTCAGACCGGCCAGGAGCTTCACGTCCAGCTGGATCTCTGGAGGCTCTGTTCAACGAGAGGGACGGGTGAAGGAAGGAAGGAGCCCGACAGCGTCCTGCATCTCCCACCGCTGACTGCTGCCCTACCTCTGGCATCGACAGCCTGGATCTCGTCGGTGGCCCGGCAGGGACGACTGGCTCCCAGTTTGTTGAAGGCACGAATCCTGTAGGCGTACCACTGGCCCTCGATCAGACCTGTCACCTGGAACCTGAGGGTAGGGGAGGGTCGGATCAAGGTCAAACAAAATCCCAGATCACAAAGGACAAAAGCCAGCTTCACTCCATCCAGGCGTCTCACTTGAGTTCCGGAATGGGCTCGCCGCAGGGCTCCCATTTGTCGGTGCCGCGCTGACACTTGTCCACCACGTATCCTTTGATGGGGGCGCCGCCGTCGTACCTGGGGGGCTCCCAGGACAAGAAGATGCCCTTGGCACTCTTGTCACGCCACTTCAAGTTCTCAGGAGGCTCAGGAACAGCTGGAGGAATAAAGGTGGAAGAGTGTCTAAACATTCCCAACTGCGAGTCGATGGACTGTGATGGACAGAGGATGGACACTGACTGGCAGGTGAAGAAACGTTGACGGGTTCGTCGATGTACGCGGGTTCTCCAGGCCCACACTTGTTGCAGGCGGTGACACTGAAGAGATATTCCTTCCCTTCAACCACATCAGTCACTGTGTGCTCCAGGTCCATGACCCCAATTGCCACCTGAGCAAAACATTCTGTTACACTCTCAACGTTCTACTTGTACAGTGGACTGGTTTTTGTTCGTCCGGTGACGCCGACCTTGGCCCAGGTTTTTCTCGAGACTTCCCTCTTCTCGATCTGGTAGTGCGAGACAGGGCTTCCTCCGTCGTGTTCTGGAGCCTCCCACATCAGGTGGACGTGGCGGCGGGTCACTTCAGCCACCTTTAAGTCCTTGGGAGCGCTGGGGCATGCTGGGAAATTGGTGTCAGCAAACAACAAACGATTACAAAAGTCGATGGGAAAACAGCCTGGTGAAAGGTTTGAGCTCCTTAGTTACCAATGACGTTGACTTCAATCTCCCCACTGACGGATGAGGCGTCGTTCTCCAGCTGCAGGCCGTAGGTGCCTTTGTCTGGACGGACACTGGGGGCCACCGTCAGCTCAGTGTAGGTGGGTTTAGTCACCATGGAAACCCGCTCGTCTGCAGTGCTCAGCTCCTTCTCTCCAAAGGTCCACTTGGCGAGGGGGGTTGGATACCCAGTGATGGGAACCCTGATGGTGAGGGGCTGTGGGACGATGACCTCCAGGCCCTTCCTGAACGCCCCCAGGTCAAAGGTCGGACCGACTGTAAGGACGGGGAGGTAGAAGTTGGATCACATCCAAAGCCGTGCAGATTGACTTTGAATTTACCAAAACAAAAGACAAGATGTTCTATTGAATGTACACATTATTATCATCATCCAATCACAGCCTGGAAGTCATGAACCTCTTTGAAGACTGCAAGGTGACGTAAGCACAGTTGTTGTTTGTTCATAAAGGTCCCACAATCTGCCAGATCCTCTTCAATAGGGTTTCTAACCAGTAATCCCAGATACCAGTCAGTTACCAGTCAGATACCAGTCAGTTACCAGTCCTGCTTTTGCACCACAGTGTGGGCTAAAACACACAGGTCTGGAAACTGGCTGTCTGCCCTCTGAGACCACCTCGGCTTTTATCTCCTTCCAACCGCATGAAAGACCCAATAAAGCATCAGGTTTGGTCGGAGGCTGTAAACGGAGGGCTAAATATGGCAAAATGTCCAGGATGTAAAATGAAGATGGAATGATGGGCAGAATGTGGGAGCTTCTACAATCTCTGTCATCTGGTACCATGAGGGTCGTCGGCCAGCAGGGGTCCAACTTGTTCGGCCGGATCGGAGACGCCGGCCGCGTTCTCAGCACAAACTCTGTAGAGATACTTCTGTCCGGGCTTCAGTCCAGACACCTGCAGAAGAAACATGGCGTTGGTCAACAAAGATGCTCAGGTGTGGTGGACAGCAGGGCGGTGGGAAGGTGAAGGTGAAGGCAGCCACCCGGTAGGAGAGTTCAGGGCACAGTCGTGCGTTGCAGCGCAGCCACTTGTTGGCACCCTCGTCACATTTCTCCACAATGTAGCCGGTGATCATGCTGCCGCCGCTGCTCAGGGGCGTGTCCCAGGTCAAGGTGACCGCCGTCTTGATCTGGTCGCTGAAGTTGAGGTTGAGAGGTGGACTGGGCCTCTCTGCAGCCACGACACAACAGCAGAAAAGTTCAAACGTCTTCATGCAAACACACAATCTGTCAGACAGCTGCTGGCGACAACGCACCGATGGGATCCATGATCTTGACCGGCTTGGTGGCGGCGCTGGGCCTGCCAATGCCGGCCTTGTTCTCGGCCCGGACTCTGAAGATGTACTCCTTGTTCTCCACCACGTCGCTCAGCACGGCCGAGCGCTCGCTGGCGTCGCACACCAGAGCCGCCTCCCACTTCACCGAGGTCCTGTCGCGAAGCTCGATCACGTAGGCCGTGATCTCCGAGCCGCCGTCGGACTCGGGGGCTTCCCAGGCCACGGTTGCACCGAAGCGATTGACTGAGGTGACGGTCACGTTCTGGGGTGCATCGGGAACATCTGACGGCAGAGAACCGGACCGGTGAGAGGTGCTGATTGGACGGAGAGTCAGGGCGACGTTCAGACGTCTTCAATTCTTACCGAACTTGTTCTTGGCCTGAACGGCGTCCTCGGTGGCCACGGCCGGACCGCTACCGACCCTGTTCCGGGCAAAGACTCTAAAGAGGTACATGGAGTCCTTGTGTAGACCGCTGACGCAGTACTCGGGGGTGTCGGCGCGGTCTGTGGCCAGGGTCCAGGCCTTGCGCTTCACGTCCCGTCTCTCCACCACGTAGGCAACAATCTTACTTCCACCGTCGCTCTCAGGTTCCTCCCAGGCCAGACTGACCTCTCCGTCGGCCGTGTCCACCACTCTGAGGTTCTTGACTGGTCCGGGGACATCTGGAGGAACACGAAAATGTCATTCACTGCTTGTCTGAGATCTCCAAGAAAATGTCCTGGCGGTTGCTCGCTCACCGATCACGTCCAGATTGATGAAGGCCTCGGCCTCGCCGTGCTTGTTCCTGATCACCACCCGGTACTTGCCCCGGTCCTCCTTGTTGGGGCTCTTGAGGCGGTACTCGGTCTTCTCAGCAGAGCTGTCGATGTTCTGCGCAGGGAGGCCGACGCCCTCGAAGGACCACTCGGTGTCGGCACGGGGGTAGGCGTCATAGGGGACGCTCATGACAAAAGGCTTCCCGGCGTCCGTAACTAAGTTTTGGTCGGTGGTCTTCATCTTGGGAACGGCTTCGAGGAACAGAAAGAAGAGTCGTTTCTATCTCAGTCCCACTGTGAGTCAGTGACTCTGGAGTGAGTCTGAGCCAGACTCACCTGCCAGCTCCAGCTTGGCCCTGGCATCCTTGTCCTTGGCAACGATCTTGTACTCTCCCTGGTCTCGGGGTCTGATCTCGCACACCTGCAGCCGGTGGACTTTGCCCTCGCTGATCATCTGGTACTTGTCTCCCTGGACGATGATCATGTTGTTCCTCATCCACTTCACCTCAACTCTGTCCTTGTTGAGCTCCACCTCAAACACAATGTCCGAGCCCGGGGGCTGGAACGTGTCCTGAGGCGGTCTGACGATCTCCACCGGGGTCTCTGGAGAAGAAGAAGGTCACGTGTGAGATGTGAGGGGAGGGGCCACTGCTGTCAGAGTGTCTCCAGAAGAAGAGCGTACCTTCCACAAAGAGACGGGCCCTGCTTCTCCTCTCGTCCACACCACAGGCGTATTCACACTCGTCGTCGGGCCGGCACACCTTGATGGTCAGTCTGCAGGTCTTGCCTTCCTTCTCCATGTGATATCTGTCACACACATAGCAGAGGAGCATCTGTTAGGAGACCTGCTGTTAGAAAACCATGTGATGTCTGGCTCAGGTGTCTGCTCACCTGGGTCCTTCTCTGATCTCGCGGCCGTTCCTGAACCACCTCACCACGGCCCTCTCCTTGCTGAGCTTGCACGTGAACTCGGCGTCCTCGAACTCGGTGATGGTCTGGTCCTTGAGCTGCGCCGTGAAGTCAGTGGGCGCCTCGCTGATGATCAGCTCGGCGGCACACTTGTCGTCACCCACCACGGCGGTGTACTCGCCCTCGTCCTCCATCAGGCAGTCCTTGATGGTCAGGGTGTGTTTGAGGCCGTCGGCTCTGTAGACCACGCGTTTGCTGAGCGCCACCTCCTGGCCAGCCTTCATCCACCGCACCGTCACGTCGGGACGGTTCACCTTGCACACAAAGTTGATGCTCTTCCTCTCCTGAGTCTCAACATCCTCGATGGGATCCAGGAACCTCAGCTTCTCCTCTGTGGAGTCAAAGAGCAAACAGAGCCGAGCTCAGTTCCTCCTCTCAACACATAAAACCACTGCCGAGCCTCAGACGTCCCCTGAAGGAGCAACACTGCTAGCCACGGAAAGAGAACATCTGTGATCTCTCACCTGCTGGTTTGGCTGGGTACTACAACTTCAACCATTCCTACTGCAACCGAGCTGAAAGGATGAGATGCTGTGGTTTACCTGCCACTTTAGCGCTGGCACTGCACTTGGCGTGCTCTCCTCTGTGATTGGTCAGGCTGACGGTGTAGCACGCCTCGTCGCTCTTCTGGCCGTCCTGGATCCTCAGGGAGAAGACGTTGTCCCTCTGAGAAATCATGTACTTGCTGCTTTCGAAGATGGTCTCCTCGTTCTTCAGCCACTTGGCCTTCGCTCCCTCCACGTTGGTCTCACAGTTGAACACAATTTCACTTCCCTCTTTCACCTCCGCGTCCTTGATCGGCGTTATTATCCGTAGTTTTTCTGAAACAAAGCCAAGACGTATTAAAACTCTCTTGAGCGCTGGCCTGAAGAAGCCGACTGCTGTTGTGCAGCTCACCAATGACAGACAGATCTGCAGAGGCCTTGACGCTGCCAATGTGGGCTACGTAGCCTCCCTCGTCCTTCAGCTCACAGTTCTTGACCACCAGAGCTCTTCTCTTGCCTTCGCTGACCACCGTGTACTTGTCCCCACTTTCCACTTGCTGGTTCCCTCTGAACCACTTCACCTCGTAGGTTTCCTTGGAGACGGAGCAGACAAACTCCGCCTTCTCCCCTTCAACCGCCTCTTGGTTCTGAGGCCGGCTGATGAACTCTGCTGCGAGTTCTGAGACGGGACAGAAGGAGGAGCGAGAGTGCAGGAAGGAGAAGAAACGGAAAGAAAAGGAGGGGCAGCAAAATTAGAGGAGGACTGGCTTCACTCCAGGAAGCAGTGATTCCTTGTTTGCAGATATTTTCTAACCTACGCCAAGCTAAGAAAAGCTAAGCTAAGTGGAAGTATGAAGAATTGCGTTCATTTAACAAGACTTCCAACAAGGACCTCAGTTCCTGGCTAACGTGGCCAAACAGCAGCGGCTGAGTTCTCACCCTGGAGCTTCAGAGTGGCCGACGTCTTGGCAGTGGGACTCAGCCTGCACTCGTAGTCGCCGCCGTCCTCCATCCTCAGGTCCTGGATGATCAGGATCCTCTTGCGTCCGTCCACCATCTGCTCGTAGCGGCCGCCCTCGGGCAGCTCCTGGTCTCCTCGGTACCAGGTGACCTCAGCGCTGGGCTTGGAGACCTCGCAGATCATCTTCACGCTGTCTGTCTCCATACCCTCCACGTTGGACAGGTTCTTGGTGAACTTGGCCGCCTCCTCTGTGACCATTGGCAGATGAGGCCAGAGCAGCAGGTGCAAGGGTCAGGATAAGGATTCCCCGCTTGATTCTTCCAACACATAAAATACTGTTTTTCTCACCAATGACGGTCAGCATGCCGGAGGACTTGGAGGTCCTGGCGTCACATTCGTACTCTGCCTCGTCGTCAAACACCGACTTGTGAACGACGAGGATTCTCTGGGCTCCCTTGCTGATGATCTCATACTTCTTCCCTTTCCTGATCTCACTGCCGTCCTTGAACCAACGAACCTGCAGGAGGGACGAGGTGTCAGCGTCTGAGGACCGACAGATCCAGGGCCTCCCTCCAGGACAGACTCACCTTGGCTGACTCGCGAGACACTTCACATTCAAACTTGGCAGATTCTTTCTCTTTGACCTCCACGTCCTGCAGAGGCTTGACGAACTCCACGTGGGGAGCTACAGACAGAGAAGAGAACGTGGCTCACAGCAACCAGGTGGGCACAGTGAACTTGTGCAGTCAGTGTCCATGGTTCTTGATGGTGACGAGAGCAAACTGGTGCTACGCTGAAGGTTCTACTTACGCGTGACCTCCAGGAAGCAGGAGGTCTTGAACTCTTTGGCGTCGCACGTGTACATCTTCGCCTCATCTGGAGTGCAGTCGTGGATGAGCAGCGCCCTCTTGCGGCCGTCCACAATCATCTCGTACTTCTTGGTCTTGCGGATCTCCTGTCCCTCTCGGAACCATCGCACCTCTGCGTTCTCCCTGGAGACTTGGCACTCCAAGGTGGCGGTGGCCTCCTCCTCCACAGTCTGGTCCTCCAGAGGCTTGGTGAACTCCACCGCCGGCTCTGGACACACAAACACAGATTTAACCGACGGTCCTCGAGGCCCCGCTGCTATTCAAGTGGAACAGGCAGGCGGTCGGTTGGACAGACCTTTGACAAAGAGCTGGGCCTGAGTCTGGAAGTCCTTGGCTGTCAGTTTGACTTCGCCAGCCTCTGCCAGTGTAACATCTCTGACGGTCAGAGAATGAACACGACCTGCAACGCGAGTTTTCACCTGCAGATGCACAATGAGAGTATTAGCATGAGCTCAGCCTCTGTTGAGGTTGTCAACACTGTGGAACCATCAGGCAGTAGTTTGGTTTAAAAACAAGTGGAAAAATATCTCCAGTGGCTGATAAGCCAGCAAGAAACAGGTCCAGATGTTGTCAGTTCAACTGTTTCCATCTTTGAATGTTTTTTGTTTCATTTTACTCACATAGCAGTGCAAATATATATATATATTTTTTTTTTTAATGTATTTTTTTAACTATCAATTCTTCATTTTGGTGCTCTTATAACATCAAATTGTTGATTTTTAACATTTTAATTTGATTGTAGTTTTATTTCCTGAGTGTGGTCTAATGGTGGAAGTCTTGGCCAGCTTGGGATCCTGATCTCAGTGGGATTTTACCTGGTTAAATACAGACTGAAAAACCACCGGTCCAGACCGGACTCACCCTCTCGCTGGCCTCCATCTTCTTCCCTCCCAGGAACCAGTCCACACTGATGCCCTCGTAGGACAGCTCGCACTCCAAGGTGGCACTGTCTCCGGCCGTCACCGTCACGTCCTTCAGGGGACGCGTCAGGGTGACAGAGCGCGCTGCAAGAGGACGAGAGGGCGCGGTCAGAGTCGGCTCTCCTCCAATCAGAGAGCAGCTTCCCACTCAAAGATAGATAACTGGAGCAGGTCGTTGGCTGGCGCAGACTGGGTTTAGCTAGGATTAGCATAGCATCGGTGTTTCAAATTGCAACCCCCCCAAAATCAAGCAAAGACTACAAAGAGAAAGAGCGGGAATTTGGCTTTGTGCTAAAGGAAGGGGGCGCTCTCACCCTTGACTCGTAGCTGAGCGCTGGATTTGGCGTTGGCGGCCGAGAAGTCGACGCCCCCGGCCATGTCCACACGCACGTTGTAGAGGATCAGCATGTGTCGAGTTCCTTCCTCTTTAATCTCAACATCCTGGAACACAATTTGCAAACACACAACTTGGTTTGGTGTTTTTTACATTTACGATATGAAGTCGGAAACACAGCAAGTCGGAAGTGTGCGGCAGTGGAATGTAAGCGATTGCAGGAGAGATATTTGTGATGCACAATGATGGGATGGATGGACTTGCAGTAATGTGAAGGATACAATAACAACTACTTTCAGTTTCTCTTCTACTGAACAGAACAACTGGAACAGCTGATCACAGCTGTTTGACCCAAATGATTTCATTCTTCCTCTGATTAGACACAATTTCCAAAAGACGACCATGAAGTAAGAATCTAAACGTGTTGTCGGCAGAATGTTGCTGTGTGTTTACTGGTTGACTGACGCTGAGGTGTGTGCTGTTGTCTGTGCTGCTGTGGCGGTGACGAAGACTCACGGGCGACTGATGCAGAGCTTCTCCCTTCAGCTTCCAGTTTCCGTGGACGTCCTCCTCCGAGATCTCGGTCTGGAACTTGGCCGTTTCCGTCTCCGTCACCTCCACGCTGTACAGTGGCCGCACCACCTTGATGTCACGCTCTGCGGAGGAAGCAGTAGTTGGATGAAGGAAAACACCATTCTGTGTGTGTTGGAAACCTCCTACTCTCCGCAGATGACATGAAGCTTTAATCGCAGGACATGCAAAAAGAAAAGCGCCGTCTCTTTGCAAATGTGATGTTTTTAAAGCTTATTTCCAACAGCGCAGGATAAAGTCGTGTTTTAAAAGGTTCTGGCTTTGTGGGCGGAGCTCTGTGAGAGCAGTAAGCTGCCTCGTCTCACCTTCAATGTTGAGCTTGGCTGTGGTTTTGTCGGAGCCACAGTCGCAGCTGTACTCCCCGATGTTGGCCTTCTCCGCCTTGCGGACCATCAGGATTCGCTTCTTTCCATCTGTGCTGATGGCAATGTTCTTGGAAGGCGTGATCTCCTTGCCATCCTTGAACCACTTGACGTCAGCGATGGCCTTGCTCAGTTCACACACCAGCTTCACCTCGTCCTTCTCCACCGCTGTGTAGTTCTGCAGCTTAGTGGTGAAGTAAAGGTCTCCCTCTGCACAGAAACAAAAGCAACACTGGTCTGGTTCCTGCTTAGCATCCGAGCAGCTGTCTGCTCTGATTCTACGCTAACTACTGTCATTTGTAGACTTGTAGTTCAGCGACTCTTAGAATGGAAGCAAACTGTGTGTGAACTGACCGATGACAGTGAGCATGGCGGTCACACTCTTGTCCATGGCCTCCACCTTGATCATGGAGGTGTCGTCGATAATGACCTCCTTGAAAGCCAGCGTGTGGACCTTCTGGTGGTCGGACATGTGCACCACCTTGCTGGGGTGCAGCCGCACGTCGTTCTTGTACCAGACCACTGGAATCTTGTCGTGGGACAGTTCCACGCTGAACTCTGCGGTTTCTCGCTCTTTCACCGTCACGTCCTTGATTGGTTTGACAAACTCCAAACGGATTCCTGCCACAAACACCAACACACGTTCATCCTTTGGTCTGTTGGCCTATTTACGGACGCCTCTGTTGCAATCACGCGGGCAAAAGCCCTGTTACCTTGTATGACCAACTTGCTTGACGTCCTCTTGTCCTCTGCCTCAAAGATGTACTTGGCCTCATCCTCGTAGGCAGCCGATCGGATGGAGAGAAGGAACACGTTGCCCTCCTGGATCATCTGGTACTTTTCGTCGCTCTGAAGCTCCTGAGAGCCTTTCAGCCAACGGAAAGCCTTGGCAGGTCTCGACAGCTCCACCTCAAACCTGGCCTCGTCCTTCTCATACACCTGGACGTCACTTAGCGGCGAGAGGAAGTTGAGTGGAAGTTCTGCATTTTTTTGGTCAAAGAGAAAAGGCAGAGTTGAGGCTGGACAGAGACCAGAAACTGCTACATGGGAGGATCAGATCGATGGCATCAAGACTGGGCCAACGTTCCTACCTTTGACCTTCAGGTTGGCCGAACACTTGGCGTTGGCTGCGGTGTATGCAACTTCGCCGGTCATGGCCACTGTGCAGTTGTAGAGGATCAGCGTGTGTTTGCCACCCTCCTCGATGATGTCAACGTCCTGCGGCAGCACAGAAGACACTGGTTGACAGGGACCACGTGGAAGAAGAGCAGCAGCAGCAGCAGCAGCTCAGGGACTCACCGTGGACGGACTCAGAACCTCCCCGTTCAGCTTCCACTGGCCGCGGACGTCGTCCTCAGAGATCTCCACCTCAAAGCGAGCCGTCTCTCCGTCAAACAGCTCCACGCCATAAATAGGGCCGGACGATCTTGATGTCCCGAGCTGAAACACACACAACCGTCACCTTCAACGACTCAGCGCGGCTGTGCCCGAATTTGTCGACCAAAGTTTCGGTTTGAAGAAGGAGTGACGGTCACTCAAAGTCTGAAGACGTTTTTCAAGCTTGTTCACCCTCAACAGCGACGCTGGCCGCCGTCTTGTCCGTTCCACAGTCACACACGTATCTGCCCTCCTCCTGGCGCGCCACCTTCTTCAGGACCAGGACCCGACGCGTCCCCTCAGACCTCATGAGCAGCGTCTTGGAGGCCGTCAGCTCCTTCTCGCCGTGGTACCAAACCACCGGGACGTCTTTGCTCAGCTCACAGCTCAGCGTCACCTCGTCCTTCTCGGTAGCCGTGTAGTCCTGCAGCTTCACCACAAAGACGGGGTCGCCCTCTGGAACAGAGGCCACACCCACTATCAGCACTGCCTTACTGCTAGTGGATATCCAAAGCACTAAAGTGACCGGCGGGTGTTTTTCTGGACAGAGGGAGGAATGTCAGAAGGAGACAAACGGGAAGAGAGACCGACAGTCCTCTCCGACTGTCAGACCCAAAGGACCTGGGAGACCTGGAGGACCTGGAGGACCTGGAGGACCTGGAGGGTTAGCGTGATGCTACAGCTAGCACAGAGTGAGACGGGGGCGTTGGTTACCTATGACGGTCAGCTTGGCCAGCGAGAAACTTCCTTTGGCTTCTGCCTTAATCTGGCAGGTGTCATCCAGAGACAGCGTCCTCATTTCTAGCGTGTGTCTCTTTCCTTCCACGTGCATGAGCACCGTGCGACCCACGTGCAGCTTGACTTCATTGCGGTACCAAACCACCGGCACGTTGTCGTGCGTGAGCTCCAGCTCAAAGCGAGCGCTTTTACCTTCTTTCACCGTTTGGTCGCAAAGCTGCTGAACAAATCTGAGCCTCATGCCTGCAATACACCGGGTGAGCGCACAACAGACAGGAAGCCGGGTTTACACCTGCAGACCGCCAGCAGTGGGAACCTGGCACACAGGAAACAGGAAGCGGCCGCCCGCACTTACCTTCCACCGACAGCACAGCGCTGGACTTCTTGTCCAACACCTCCACCGAGTACTGAGACTCGTCATCAAACTCACAGCTGTTGATGACCAGCATGTGTTTGTGTCCATCCTCAAAGATCTCATATTTAGGGCCCGGGGTGACAATCTCTGCACCCCGGAACCACATGACCTTTGACACCTCCTTGGTGAGGGTGCACTCAAACTTTGCCTGTTTCTTTTCAGGCACTGAGACGTCCTTCAGTGGATCCACAAAGTTCAACTCCAGCTCTGCCAGGTGCGAATGACGAGGCCGGTTATTGACAGACACACAAACACACAGCTTACCGTCCGCCGCCAGCTCCCGGTGTGTGCGTCAGTGTGTGTGTGTGTGTGTGTGTGTGTGTGTGTGTGTGGGCACCTTTAACTGTGAGCATGGCTGTGGTGACGGCATTGAGGGCCTGGTAGGAAACTTCTCCGGCCTGATCCAGCTGCACGTTCTTCAGCGTGAGGAAACGTTTCCTGCCCTCTAATTTCATGTCACAGGTCTGAAAAAACAAACAAACAAAGCAGGTCAAAGGTCAAAGTCAGCCTCCCAGCCAAGACGCAGGCAGACTGCCTCCACGGCGCTGTTTGTCCTACGGGGGATCTGGTCAGCAGCTGTCCTCTCAGCTTCCATTCTCCCACCACGTCCTCCTCTGAGATCTCCGTCTGGAACTCCGCCTCCTCCTTCTCCACCACCTCCAGGCTGGACAGCGGCTTCAGGATCTCAGCCTCCCGCTCTGGAACAAAGAGACGTCCTTGCCCGGGTCACAGGCTGACCTTTCCACCAAGAACCACGGCAGCTTTTTAAACACACGCGCACACACAGACCTCCCAGGGTGAGCTTGGCGGTGTATCTGCGGTCCTCCACCTCAAAGGCGTAGTCCGCCACGTCGTCCGGCTGGCAGTTGTTGATGGTGAGGGTCACGTCATTGCCGTCCTTCTTGATCTCCACCTTGTCGGAAGGAGCCAGCTCGTTGTCGCCCTTCAGCCACTTCCAGTTGGGCGTGTCCTTGAAGAGCTCACACTTGAAGGTGGCCTTGGACTTGGGCTTGACGTGCTGGTCCCTCAGCGGCTTCACGATCCAGTCCTTGATGACCTCTGCACACATGGTGATTGGTTGAGCAGGTGACAGGAAGCTCCACAAGACAGAAAAAACTTAGAAAAACAACATTAGCTTTAGCCGGAAGCGTCATCAGGACAGTTGTCCAGCTAGCGATGCTAATGGCATCCATGGAATCGACATCCGGGATGGAAGGTCAGTCTGCTCACCGATGACCTTGACGTTGGTGGAGGTCTTGACCTCCTCCTGGCCGTCCACCTCGCAGGTGTAGGCGCCGGCGTCGTCCTCGGTGGCGTTCTGGATGGTGACAGCGTGCTGCAGGCCGATGATGTTGACGGCGACCTTCCCAGCCTTCTTCTTCAGGACCTGGCCGTTCCTCCTCCACACCACATCCCTCTCCTTGTTCAGCTCGCAAGTCAGGTACATGGGCTGAGTCTTCATGCAGGTGGTCTCTGGTTCCAGCTCCTTCACCCACTTGACCGGCAGCTCTGATGATGAGAACGACGGTGAGTCTTAACAGTGTTGGGTCATCTTATTTATCCAAGTGAACCTGGGCTCCTCTGTCACCAGGCTTTTGAATCACTCCAAAGGTTCGGACAAGAACCTGCCTACTAATTAGCCACTATGGTCCGAGGCTTTGGAACAGCCTGCCAGAGGCCATCAGGACTGCAGAGACTGTAGATGCTTTTTAAAGGAGGCTCAAAACTCAAGTGTTTAGTTTGACCTTGAACTGATTTCTTTTGACCTTAATTAAAAAAAAAATGTAGAAGGATTAAGTTGAGGCCACTGGACTGGACTGCCATATTTTCAAGACCTAAACTGGAGGACCTGCAGAGACTTTTCAAGAGGGCAAGAACTCGTCCAGTGGCCTCAACTGAACCCTGACCTGGACGACTGACAACCTTCACAGACCTGTATAAATAAGTTGGACTGAACTCAGCAGATCTCCTGCTTTACCTTCCACGATGAGCTTTGCAGTGCAGGTGATCTCCTTGCCGGCGTTCTTGGCCACGCAGGTGTACTCGCCGGTGTCAGACAGCTGCACGTCAATGATGTGCAGCTTGCGGTCTTTGCCGTCGGCGGTGAAGCGGTGCTTGGGTCCCTCGCGCAGGTTGCTGCCGTCCTTCATCCAGGAGGTGATGGCGGTGGAGGGGGAAATCTCACACTCAAAGACGGCGGATGAGCCGATGGACTCGGCCTCCTGCAGTACGATGTTCTGCAGCTTCTTGATGAACTTGAGGGGGACGGCCTTCAGCTTGAAGCCTCCAAAGGGTTCCTCTGGTGGAGATGGACCCTTACCGCCAGGTCTGAGGCCGCGGCCCCGACCGCCGTCACCTGGGGACGGTGTCTGTCTCGCTGCAAGACAAACAAGATCTTTAGCTTCTGGTCTCCTTCTGAAGGACAGAGGCAGAAAAACATCAGCTGCCTCGTACCTCCAAGTCCTCGACCCCGGCCCTTAGGGACCTCCTCTGCTGGTTTCCCTTCTGGACAGAGAAGAAGACAGAGTTCAGAGTTCAAGTTCAAGACTTTTCTACCATTTGAGCTGCTAATGATGAAGAGGATGAAGAATGAAGAGGAAGTGACGTGACATCACAGTGACCTCATAAGATGGAGGACATCCTCAAAGAGGAACATAACAATTGTCACGAAGATGATGATGATGATGATGATGATGATGATGATGATGATGATGATGATGATCGTGATGATAGTGATGATGATGATGATGATGAAGATCAGGGCGGGTCCAGTGGATGAGGGGGTTGGACTGCTGTCACCTCACCTCGTTTGCTGCCAGGAGGACCAGGAGTCTCCACAGCTCCGTCTAGACCTTCACCCATCCAGTCCTCAGCTGGAAGCAGCTCCCAGCCCCAGACCTCCTCCTCCTCCTCTTCTTCTGGCACCTCTTCAAACACCTCCTCTTCAAGCCGCGTGGGAACCTTCTTGACCTGCACAGCTCCTGGAGATACCTGCTTCACCAGGTGCAACTGCTCCTCTCCAGGCTCCTCTGCTGCTGCTGCTCTCTGAGGGCTCTTCTTGAGTCTGATGGTGCTGAACCTCTCCTCAGTCTCAACTTTCTTGGCTTTTTGTTCACGATCTTTAGGGGACGGTGTCTTCTTTAGTTCAACCTTTTGGATTTGCGCGACAGGTTTGACCTCTGGCTTGCCCTTGGCCACCCTCAGTGAAGGAGTCATTTTGGGTTTTAGCTCTTTCTTGTAGGCATCTTCTTGGTTCTCTGGTTTCCTTTCTGCTGCGGCCTCCTTTTCTGAGAGATCTGGTTTCTTCTGTCCTGGAGTTTCTTTGCTGGGCCCCAGATCCTTGAGGTCTTTTGGGGTTTTCTCTGTGGGTCTAGGTTTCCTGTGTTCAGATGCTGCATCTGCTTTATCTTCCTGCTGGTGGTCTGTGGCTGGAGGTCTCGATGTGAGAAGCTCCTCCTTCTTGTCTGGTCTGGACACCACTGGTCTGTGGACAGCAGCAGGCTCACTTCTCTGTGAGACCCTCTGCTGGTCTTCTCTGGGCTGGATCGTGGCACTGAGTTGGTCTCTCAGTGGAGCTCCAGATCTCTGGAATGGACAGGGTCTACTCCCGGTCTTAGTTTCACTGTTCTCCTGTGTCTCTGTAGGTTGTTCTGTTTCAGCCCTCTGGGGTGTTTTAAGTGGCTTAAGTTTCACGACTTCCTGCTCCTCTTCCTTCTGTGGCAGCAACTTTTTTCTCTTCATAGTCAGATCTTTGTCAGGTTCTTCAAAGCTGGAGGTTTTCGGGGCCCTAATCTGTGTGTTTTTTCCATCATCTTCTTTGGACTTACGCAGGTCCTCTATGTGACTCAGGTCAGATGGTTCTTGAGCTGCAGGGAGGAGGTGTCCACTTTTCTTGGCAGCTTTCACTTGTCCATCTTCTCTGAGGCCAAGTTTCTCAGCAACAACTTCAGAATCGTGTTGCCTTGTTACCTCAGCTCGGCAAGTCACCATCTCCTTCTCAGGCTCTTTGGACTTTGGTGGGACCTTCTTCAGTTTGATGTTCTCTAGATCTTCCTCCCGTTTCTCTGATTTTTTAGAAGGTTTTAATTTCACACTTTCTTTCTGCTCCTTTCCTTTCAACTGAGAATGTACTTTCTTCTTCTCAACATCGGGCACCTCGGGTTCATCCTCTTGTTTCTCTTTGGGGCTTCTTGTCCAGACTTCTCTCTCTGCTTTCTCAACAGCTAAGACACTTTCCACTTCTAGGAAGGATTCCTTCCAAACTGCCTCCTGATTGGCACCAAACGCCAGCTCTGATCTTCTCTGAGTTACAATGTCTCGTTCTTCTCTGTTGAGAAGTCTGTGGGCCGATGAATCCAGATCGTGATGCCTCGTCACTTCCGCCGTGTGAGTAAGAACCTGTTTGGCCGGTTCTGGAGCTTTGACTGGAACCTTCCTGAGCCTGATGCCTTCAGGTTGTTGTTCCTTCTCTTTGGGTTCTCTGGAGGACTCCCTCTTTTGTGGTTTGTGCTCCTGAACAGGGGGGATCTTACCTTTCTGCTTCACAGCTGCGGTTGATATGGTAAAATCAGGTTTGTTGGTCAAAGAGACGGCAACGTCAACACAAAAACACAGACAGACAAAGCTTATGGGGCAGTCAGTCAAGATAGAAGATAAAAGTACCTTTAGTGGGTCCAGGATGTGACCGTGGCTCTTTGTCTGCAGGAAGTAAATAAAAAAAAGTGTTAGGAAAAAAATACAGTTGTCCTGTTGTTCAACATGATTAAACAGTGGAGATATTACAAGGAGCCTTTAAGCTGGTTTCATCTCAACTGGAGACAAAAAAGGTGAAAGAGACTCAGAGGCTGAAAGACGTTAGCAGAAGATGTTACCTTCAGGAAAGACTTCCTGCGGCAGCGCTGCAATTTCTGGCTTCTCCAAAGGCAACGCTGGCGCTACATAAAAACCAAGTTCACCATTAGTTCACTAAAAGATCTGAAGAACACCGTGAAGAACAAATCTGAAGAACAAAGACAGAAGGAGAATAAGACGGGAAAAAAGAAAAAGACATGAATGACAGAGAAGATGGTACCTGAAGGAGGAGCAAAAGTTTTTGCTTCTGGCTCCAGTGACAGTGGAGACACCTTCAGGTCTGGAGGAGACAAGACACCAGAGGTCACCATCAGGACAGGACAAGACAAGACCAGACTCAGGGCATGAATACCAAAGGAAAGAAGGAACCACAACCAAATGCACTGAAGAATCTACCTGCAGGAGGAGACACCTTCACCACTTGAGCAACAGGTGGAGATGAAGGCTTTTGTGGCTGAGCAAAAGGTTTCTTCTCAGGAGGAGACACTTTGAAAGCACATGATTCCAGAATCACCACAAGGACGAGGACAAGCAGAAACACAAAAAAACTCCAACCAGACAAAAAACACAAATATGGACGAAGTCAGGGAAGAGTGAGGAGGAGCTGCCTCTATATGAGAACATTCTACCTGCAGGGGGCACCGGAGTGCCTGAAGGCTTTGGTGGTGAGGAAGGTGGTTCCTTCTCCACTGGAAGAGGTAAAGACATTTTCAGCACCAAACCGACACAAGCAGAGTCAAGACAGCGTATCAGAGAGACACTGGGAACGAGCAAAAGACACCATACCTGGAGGAGGAGGAGGAGGAGCAACCTTCTCCTCAGCAACAGGAGGAGCAGCAGGAGAAGAAGGCAGCTTTGGTGCTGCTGGTTCAGGAACTTGAAAAGCAAAAGATTCCAGAATCAGCAACATGACAACAGAGAGTTCAGTCGAAGACACTCAAGCAGGGAAACAAAGAGTTGAGATGACAGACAGACAGACAGACAGACAGACAGACAGACAGACTGACTGACTGACTGACAGACAGACAGACAGACAGACAGACAGACAGACAGACAGACAGACAGACAGACTGACTGACTGACTGACTGACTGACTGACTGACAGACAGACAGACAGACGAGAAGAACATCACCAGTAGAAACTGGAATGGGTTCAAGAGCTCTTATAAGGACAACAAGCAGGGTGTGTGAAGGTATGAAGAGATTTGATGTGAAGAACCTGAGCAGCTCAAACCTGATTGAGGACCTTCACGAAGACTTTGTTCCTCAGTGTCCAGCGTGCTGCCGACTCTCCTCTGACCTCCTGAAGATGGCGCTGCCACTGCTGTTGTTGTTGTGCTGCTCCAAATTTCTTCAGACGATTCAAGCTTCTGTTCTGGAGGAGCAGTTTTCTTCACATGAGGAGCTTCTAAAGAACATACAGGTTTCCTCTCTTGTGGAGCCTGAGATGGTTGCTTTCTTTGGGCTCTCTGGTCTTCAGCAGAAGCGGGGAGGAGCTTGGCTTCTCCAGGAGGAAGATCTTCAGTGGGAACCAGCAGAACGGCAGCTGTCTTCACACCAACTGGAGGTTGGGGTGGAGCTTCAGTGGACACTGGTCTCCTCCTCAGTTGTGCAGAGTCCTTGTAGTCCATTTTCAGGACATCTTCACGTGTCAACGTGTCAACTGTGAGGTCTGCTGGAGACTTCTGATTGGGCGAAAGATGAGTCGTGTGATGATGGTCTCCCTTCTGTGGAGTGGTGCGGTCTCCTCTGCGGTCGCACTGTTGCTGAAGCTCCTGGGCAGCTAAGCAATCACGGGCTACAATCTTTTCCAGCAAAAGAGTCTCATGAAATCCAGATGGGAGCATGTGAGAAGTCAGAGGTGAAGAGCTCAGAGGTCTTTCTTCCCTTCGGACTTCAGCTTTGTCTTCTGTTAGTGCAGACCTGATGTTCTCTGGTGGCTCTTCGGGAACTCTTGGGCGTCTTGTCCTCATCTTCAGAAAACTGTCTTCTACTGACTCTCGAAACTCCACTCTGCATTCAAGAGTTCTGACTTCTTCTGTGAGAAGAACAACTTCCTTCATCTTGGCTCCAATTTCTTCTGCATGAATGAAACCTGCTTGTTGTTTAAGAGGTAAGAAAGACCCAAGAGTTGCACCATGGAACAGTGGCCAAGACAACAAGACGGAGAAAGAGCAGACAGAAAAACAGATTTCAGCATCTACTGACCTCCAGGAACCTCTGTCATGCATCAAACACCACATATTAAAGACAAGTCAGACGGCAGAGAGCAGTTTGATAACATGATGGAAAAGACAGTTTTTCCAGCTCTCGCTGACTGAACTTTAAAGACTGAACTTGGGATTAAGTGACAAGATGTTGAAAGAAGCCAGACTACCTTTTTGTTGAAGCTTTTCAGGATGATGAACTGGAGTTTGCAGCTCTTCTGGTGGTCGATAGCACAGCCTTGGTTCCTCTCGACTTTTCTCCAGCCGTTCTGGAGCTTCACTGAACTTCGTGTGTTGCATCCGAGTCTCTTCAGGCCCCTGCAAAGCTTTTTCTGGGGGCCCTGAAGTCTGCTCTGGTGCTTCTTGGACCATTCTTGGAGCATCTGTCACCTTCTTTGTTTCCCTTATCTGGTGTTTTGGTACGTCCTTTGATATTTCAGTAACTTTCTCAATAGCATTCGGAACCTTTTGTGGTACCTCTGGAACCTTCTTTGGCTCTTCTGGAACCTTCCGTGGAACCTCTGGGGCCTTCTTTGGCTCTTTGGAAATCTTCTGTGGCTCTTCCGGAAGCTTCTGTGGAACCATTGGAACCTTTTTTGGCGCTTCCAGAACCTTCTGTGGAACCACAGGAACCTTCTTTTGCTCTTCTGGGACCTTCTGTGGAACCAATGGAACATTTTTTGGCTCTTCCAGAACCTTCTGTGGAATCGCTAAAACCTTCTTTGGCTCTTCTGGAACCTTCTTTGGCACTTCTGGAACCTTCCGTGGAACCTCTGGGGCCTTCTTTGGCTCTCTGGAAATCTTCTGTGGCTCTTCCGGAAGCTTCTGTGGAACCATTGGAACCTTCTTTTGCTCTTCTGGAAGCTTCTGTGGAACCAATGGAGTCTTCTTTGGCTCTTCCAGAACCTTCTGTGGAACCACAGGAACCTTCTTTGGCTCTTCCATAAGATTCTGTGGAATCGCTGGAATCTTCTTTGGCTCTTCTGGAAGCTTCTGAGGTTCCTCTGGAAACTTCATTGGTTTTTCTAGAACCTTCTGATGTTCCTCTGGAAGCTTCTTTGATTTTTCCAGAAGCTTCTGTGGTACCTTCTGGGGTTCCTCAGGAACCTTCTCTGTTTCCTTCACGGTGGTGTTTTCTCGGAATGTCGTCAGAACCTTTGGTGCTGTTTCAGGTTTACCTGCCAGCAGATCAGGCTTCCTTGAAGGTTCAGGTTTCTTGAGTTCTAAGACACCTTAGAAGAACATTTCATTCTGTGAAGACTTTATGTTGTGTAAGAATGTCACTCACAACGAGCTTTAAGATGAAAATCGCTGAATCAGTCAGAGACTCAACTCAGAAAAGTCATTTTAAACGAGAAGAAACCTTTTCAGAATCTTAGTACCTTTAGTTGAAGCATCTTCAGTCTTTGCTGAAGTGGTGATGGTTGCAACCGGCACAACTATAGGTTCCTCCAGTCTGGACTCACCTGGCGCTAAAAACACACCAGGTTTAAGATCACACTCACGTCGAGTGATTTCAAGAGAAAAGCTGGTTGACAGGAAGAGGCTGTTGTTGGTTGTTGCTTCAGCTAAACAGGTTTCTGGTCAACCAACTGTGACCTTTTCTCAAAAGAAATGTCGTCAACATCTTTCTGGCAACCCAACAAGACAACATGAAGATTTGTTGTTGTTTTTTTTACGTTACCTCGTCTTTCAGAGGCTGCAGCTGTTTTCTCTGAAGGTTCCATAGTTTTAAGTTTGGGAGAAACTGTTTGTGGTTCCTCAGATTTTGGACTAAACCTTCTGGCTGCAGTGACCTCCATCTGCTGAGCTTCTGACTGGGTGGAGACCAGCGGCTCTTTAAGGTCAACAAAGAAAAACTAGCGTGAGTCATCACCCAGCTGCAGGAGAAGAAGATGAAGACACACAGACACTGTGCAAAAGACACACAGTAACACACAGACATACAACCTAGACACACCACTGGTTCAATCAGCCCAAGGAAAGAACTGTGTATCATCAGTAAGAGTGTTGACTCAGTGTTATTCACGTAAGATATATAAAAAAAGTCTTCAGCACAAAACACCGGTGTGGAATTCTGCAAGTTGTTTCATCGACATTAAACAGGCGAGAAAGTCAGAAGAAGCTGAAGTCAAACAGGAGCAACGGTACCTTGTGGAGGTTCTTGTTGCTGAGCAACATCCACGGCAGGGAGCAGCGTCTTCTCAGGCACACTCCTGGAATCCCGTGAAACTTGACAAAGATTGAAATGTTCTGGTTAAAGTCCTGCAATCTGAGCATCAGCCTCATTTTGAGGAGCATCAGAGAAGTGAGCGCAAGAAACAAGAGCAACAGACAGACAGAAAACCACAAGACAGGACGGAAGAGAAGCTGGCAGAAGCAGCTGTTAAATCTGTTTAGACAGACAGACAGACAGACAGACAGACAGACAGACAGACAGACAGACAGAACAGTGGAGCCACAGACTTGTGCAGCACTTGTACCTTCAGAAGGTTCTTGTGTTCTCTTCCGAACAATCTCCTCCACTGGTTTGCGCTCTTCTGGAGAGGAAGAAAATTCAGCTTAAGACACAAACACACCCACTGACTTCTGGAGAACCTCAAACACCTGAAGGTCTGGAGATGTAGCAGATGTACAGGTGGACAGACAGGTGGACAGAAAGGTGGATGGACGGATGAACAAACAGGTGTATTGGACAGAGACAGAGGAGATGTTTACCAAAAGTACCTCCTTACCAACTGTCAGCAGATGATTGGAGAGGAGCTCACTAGTTCTGATTGGTTCTTATTCTTCTGGAGTTTGCGTAGGAGATCACAGTTTATCCTAACTAAACTCTAGGTTAAACTACAAGGTAGTTCTGCTCAGGGCTCCCCACCACTTCACTGAAAGTTACTGGTTTCTGCCACTGGCCAACTCCATCATCTCTAGCAAACTGCTGGCAACTACCAACTGCATAAAAATATGGGTGGAGTCACTATGATGTCACCGACCTCCAGGTTTTGAAGCCTGGAGGTCGGTTCCACGGTCAGTGCCACCTTAAGATTCCGATCCATCTTGAAAGTGGAAGATTCCATATATGGACGTGTAGGCAGTGCTGCATTCTGGGAAGACTGAAGGTTCTCTGAGGGAAAACACGCTGACCTGAAGACGGCTGATTGGTCAGCGACACACCTCTGACCTCTGTGTGAGGTAGTTCCCTCAGACTTGATCTTCAGGATTGAACTACGGTACTCAAACAGGATCACTTCACCTGTGTTGGGACCACAGTTTGTGACTTTCTGTGAGCGCTACTGTGATGAATATTACGCAAGTTATTATTTCTCTGACTGCACCACAGCAGACAGTTAGCGACAATGGGGGTTAAAGACAATAATGAATAGGGGATGGTGGTGGTGAAGGTTAGACTTGAGGGTTTGTAAACACAGGTCAGAGGTCAGGACTGCAGCTGTTCTCTACCTTCTGTCTGCTCGTCATGCAGAGAAATCCTGGACGAATCTTTAGATGAAGAAGACGCGAGTGAAGAGGAGACGCTACGAGGAGCTGCGTCGTCACTGACGAAAACCGTCCCAGACTCACACGAGAAGTCCTCAGACGGAGAGCCTGGGAAGTGAACTGAGGCATCGGTGGAGTCTGAAGGTTCAGATACAACCTCAGTTAACGTTGTCACCACCAGGACGCCTGTGTGTTTCGGAACTCGACTAAAATACTCACCGCATGGTACCTCCCCTAACCCAACCTCTGTGGAAGGGACAAGCACAGGATGTTAACTACGGGTCGTGGCTCCATTAGCTATTAGCATCTTAGCTCTGTGGTAAAACATACACACCTTTGCCAGACAGATAGAGCTGGGCTGTGCTTTGAGCTTCTCCCATGAGCTCCAGACGAGCAATCACTGAGTAAACGCCTGCCAGGGGACAACGCCGCTCATTACTTCCTGTCCTCGTGCTAACACTCAAAATTCCACCATGAAACTCTGCGTGCTTAGCCTATCGTGTCACATACGTTTTTGCAACGTACATAGCTTTAGTTAATCAGGCCCTTCATCCCTCAGTTAAGCTTGTTGGACAAACCTTCGTCTTGTTGGGTCACATTGTTGATGGTCATAAAGTGTCGCCGGCCCTCGGTCAGGAAGTTATACTTGGGACTCTCTGTGAGTTGCCCAGAGTCTTTGAACCACGACACGGTGGCGTTGTCAAAGGACAACTCGCACTCAAAGGTGGCAGAGTGGCGTTCGTCGACCTCGGTGCTTCTGATGCATTTTGTGAACTGAATTTGTTCAGCTAAAAGCAGAAACCATAGATGAAGTTTGATATTCTGACAGAAGCTGGAAGAACTTTGGATTCATCTCCAAGAGGAAGAGGAAAAGAGGACAGGAAACAGACAAAATCCACACAAACAAGAGACTTGAAGAGGTCAGAGGTCAGTGTGTGAGGCCATTCCGGCTCAAGCGTCGGAAGACGCCACGATGTCGCAGACCAGCTGGGACAGGAAGTGGTCTTACCTGAGACCGCCAGCTTGGCATTGGAGATGTGGGGGCCACAGACCACACGGTAGTTGCCCTGGTCTGAGGCCTGGCACTTGTTGATGTGCAGACAGTGGCGCAAACCCACGCTGCTGATGTTGTACTTTTCACTGCTCTCCAGTTTCTGGGTGCCTTTGTACCAGGTGACCATGATCTCCGGGTAGTTAATCCGGATTTGGCACTCAAATGTGGCACCCTGGTTTTCAGCTGTGGTCTGGTCACTGATGTCCTCCAGGACCGTGACAGGCTTAAGGGGAAAGGAGATCGTTAGTAGAACACTGTGACCTCAGGGATCACCTGGACCTGGGCCCGGTCCTGGTCCAAGTGCTGCTTTGTGCTAGTGCTTTGTGTGTACCTCTGCAGCAACACGGCCCTCCAGCTGCTGGATGAAGCGGACCATGTCCTCCTCCACCACCTTGACGCCCACTTCTACCTCCTGTGAGATAAAATCATCAGAAATTCCTGATTATCTTCAAATCTTGTTATTGCGCCCTCTGCTGTCACATGCAATTAACCCCACTAGGTTTGTTCTATTCTGACCAACAGAGTTTAGGTCGACAATGCTTGGGTGGCGAACACGAAACTACGTGAATCCACAGATGAAGACCAGGGACTCGCTCCGTCCTGCTGTCTCACCACTTGTCCAACTTCTGTCTCCTTCTCTTTCTTCAGGATCTCCACGGCCTGCAGGATGCTGCGGTAGTCCTGGATGTTGTGTTCCCGCAGGATCCTCTCATAGTCTTTGGGGTCATGACCTCTGAGCAGCTCAACAATGTCCACGTCCTCGTCCTTCTTTGGGCTCTTCTGCTTTGAAGGAGTCCTGTGGAACACCAGGAGTGGTCAGAGAGGCTTCACTTTCCACATCCTGTCCCACCATCGCGGTAAAACTCAGTCTTACCTCTTCAACATCGCCCTGATGTCTCCAACTTGCTCCGCCTCGTCCTTCTTGCTGACTTCCATCTCAGAGCTGCACTCGATCTCTCCGTGCTTGTTGGAGGCAACGCACCTGTACGTCCCGGCGTCGGACTTCGTCACCTCCCTGATCTCCATCCTGGCGTCTTGGCCCTTGTGGTGGATGGAGATGCGACCGCCGGGGGTGATCTGCCTCCATTTACCCTTCATCCACTTCACGCTGGGGATGGGATCGCCTCCAATCTTTGCGATGAAGGTGGCGGTGCCCTCTGCAGGAAGAAAGATGCAGTGTACGTGTTGAGACGAGAGCTCACGGAACCAACGGTCTGCTTGGTTCACAGCAAGAACATTGACTTCATCGTTCTAGACAAACAGACACCAGGACAGCAGCAATCAACTTACTCTCTGTGACTGAGATGTTCTTGGGTTCCTCAATGAAGAAAAGGTTGTCAAGTCTTTTAACGGGGGTTGCAGCTGCCGGGGCGGCGGCGGCGGCAGCTTTCATTCCAGCGTCTGTAAGAAATCCTGGAAGTGAGTGAGGCGTCACAAAAAACTGCCCAGGCCACAAACTTTAGAAGCGACCATTTTTCCTCTTATACTCGTTTAAAGTGTTTATAGTTTGAGTGAGAAGTGAAAACTTTCCCCTGGCAGAGAAAAGCTAAAGCTTCTCTTCTTTGTCACGGTGCAAGTTGAAAGTGAGGCCTCACCCTTCACAGTCACCCTGGACTTGCAGAAACTGCTGCCACTGGCATTGCTGGCCTTGCACAGGTAATCCCCTGCATCACTCAGTGAGACTTGGCCCACCTCCAGGCAGGCCGTCCCACTGGCGAAGGTGATTCTGGTGTTTCCGCCAGACTTCAGCTCCCTCCTGTCCTTCAACCACTGCACAGTCATTGGAGGGGAGCCGCTGATGTGACAATTCAGGCTGAGCTTCTCGCCCTCAGTCACTGCTGCGGGCTCCAATGGGACGTCGAACTTTGGCGGCTGGGTGGTTTCTGGTTGAGTGAAAGAAGCAACTGCAGAGACTTTCCACCAGCATCACGAAGAACATCACGTCTAATCACATTGCTTAGAAGAATAAAAAGTCTGAAAAGGTCCAAAGACAAAGATCTGAACCCATCAAAGTAAAATGTCGGCCGCCGACACTGAACCAGGAGTCCGTTGCCATCGGCCTTGGTGCAACTGAAAGATGAACGGCGTCGTACCTGAGACGGTGAGAGAAACCACACAGGAAGCTTGTCCAGCTTCATTGGAGGCTGCACACGAGTAGAGTCCAGTGTCGGTGGAGGACGAGTCTTGGATGGAGAGCACGGCCAGGTTGTTCTGGAAGCTCACTTGGTATTTGTCAGAGCTAAAGATCTCGCGGTTGTCCTTGGACCAGCTGACGGTCAGCGGCTGAGAACCAGACACCCGAGCCTCCATCTTCACCGTCTTGCCCACAGCGTCCATCATGGACTCAGAGGGCTTCTTGGTGAAGTTTGGGGGGACTTTGCGTTCTGTTAGTGGGGTGGGAAAGTGAAAGAAATTAGGCAGTGTTGAGACACTGACAGACACAGACATAGAACCGACTCTGGACCAGGCCACTGGGCCTCTGCGACCAACAAACAAGCAGCAACCCAGTAGACAAACAAATCAGTTTTTCGCAGGTACATGTTTCGCATTGATCAAACAATGACGTGGAAACTTGCAGTAGGCCTCAAACCTCAGGCCCAAAACCCTGAAGAAAATCTTCTCTCAGAAACCACTGGACTCACAGTGACGGCCGACCCCGACCAGTTTGGACAAACATCCTCACCACAGGAACTGCAGAGGCCGTTAGTGTTTAGAAGTCATGCAGCAGGTGCAGAGATGAAGGCGTTACCTATGTTAACATGAGCGTGACAGCTGTCACTTCCTTCAGCATTGGAAATCTGACACGAGTATTTTCCAGCTGACTCTGCGCTGTTGCTGTTCAGGACCTCCAGGGTGCAAGAGGAGTCCGTGGTCTTCACGTTGTACTGGTATGAAGCCCAGATCAACTTGTCGTCCTTCATCCAAGTGACTGACACTCTCTGGCTGCCGGAGTAGGTGCACTCCAACCTCAGAGGTCGGCCCAGGAGGTGGACCACGTCCTCCAACTTCTTGATAAAGCGGACGGGTTCTAAGGGAGGCAATGACCACATGAGGAACTACTGACGTAGGGAGGGGAGCCCAGAACCCACTGGTGCCACTGGTGCCAGTGGATGGTCATGTGAGGTACATCTCTTGTATTATTGGCTGCATGCATGAAATGATGAGGAGCACTTTGTTAGTGTTACCTAGCTGGACATGAGCATGGCAGATATCAGAGCCCTCCATGTTGGAAATTTCACAGGTGTATCTCCCACGAGCTTCTTCTCGGTCACTGTTGAGGACTTGGAGGACGCAGGCGCAGTCCGTGGTCTCCACGTTGTACTGATACGAGGCCCAAATTGGCCTTCCGTCTTTTCTCCAGCTCACGCGTACCCTCGGACTACCGCCGAATGCAACTCTAAGGCTGAGCGGCTCGCCAACGCGGAACGTGGAGTTTTCCAGCGTTCGGATGAAGCGAGCAGGTTCTGTGAGAAGCAACGATGGTTGTTAGCTCCAGAGGTGACATTAGCAAGCAAAGGAAATATGTAGCATTTAGTGAAGCAGCATTATAGCACTGATGGAGAGACAAAGATCCGTCCACCCCTGAACAGCTTGTGTTTCCCAAGGACTCGTTGATGGTGACTTTGCAATAAGATAAGATATCTTTATTGTCAAGGAACTTGCCAATTAAATAAATAAAATAATAAATAAAACAGGATAATAAGAAAAATGACCCTAAGTCCCAATTGGAACCAGAGATTTGTCATTACCATACAAACCAACCACAAATGTTCTAAGGTTCCAGTGAGTCAGAACGGTTCATCCCCCATCAAATTAGATTTTCAGAAAACTAAAGAGAGTCAGACTGAGAAACACAAGCTGCCTGGGGAGCAGGACCCACTGTTGAGTGTTAGTGGTGATGTGTGGTTATACCTTTCTTTGAGCTTTTGCAAATGACATGTGCGTCACAGACAGCGCAACCAGCCGCATTGGCAACACGGCAGGAATATAAACCTGCCGCGCTGTCCCTGTCGCTGTTAAGGACTTCCAGAGTGCACGAGGACTCGCTGGTCCGGATATTGTACTTGTACGACGCCCAGATCGGCTTGCCATCCTTGGCCCAGCTCACGTGCACGCGCTGGCTGCCAGTGAACGTGCACATCAGACTGAGTGGATCGCCCAGACTGTACGCCGAGTCTTCCAGCTTTTTCACAAAGCAAACTGGTTCTGAGAGAGGCGACAAGTGTGTTAGTCGTGTGGCCTGAACTGTTAGCAAGCTAAAGCTTAGGAGTCAGTTACCTAGTGTGACATTAGCATGGCAGTTAGCTGTGCTGCTGGCATTGGATATTTCACAGGAATATCTCCCGGCAGCCTCCTCCCTGTCACTGTTGAGAACCTCTAAACTGCAGGAAGTGTCAGTGGTCTTGATGTTGTACTTGTAGGAAGCCCAGATAGGTTTGCCGTCTTTGGTCCAGGTCACATTTATGCGCTGGCTGCCTGTGAACGTGACCTGAAGCCTCAGAGGTTGGCCCACCCTAAAGGTCACATCCTCCAGCAGCTTGACAAACTGCACAGGTTCTATGAGAAGCAAGGACGTTAGCGGTTAGCAGTCTGTTAGCGCCAGTGAGTGAGAAGGTTATGGAAGCATAGACTCATTCTTTCTAATTTCTAGACAAGAACAATTTCCATTACTTCAAAAAAGAAAAATATATTAATTTGGCTTTTTTCACGTTACTTTCAGTTTGAAGTCTGGGTTAAAACTGATTGAAAACAAAGTCTACATTTGGCCTATAATACTTTGGAAAGGTCATGAAAAGTCCTGCCTAGTGAGTTACGTTGAAGATGGAAACTGAAAAGATTGAGTCGGAATTATTACTTTGAATTTTACCTAGTTTGACCAGAGCAGAGCAGGTGGCGCTGTTCTCAGAGTTTGAGATTTCACAGCTGTATCTGCCTGCTGCTTCCAGCCGGTCACTGTTCAGGACCTCCAGGACACACCAGCTATCAGTGGTCCGAACGTTGTACTTGTAGGAGGCCCAGATGGGTTTGCCATCCTTCCTCCAGCTCACATAGACGGGCAGGCTGCCGCTGAAAGCGCAATACAGCGCCAGCTGCTGGCCAAGTCTGAAGGTGGCGTCTTCCAGCTTTTTGATAAAGCTCACAGGTTCTACAGTTAAAAGGAAGCAATGTTGTTAGTGGCAGCAAGCAGAAAGGAGACTTTGATGGGATGAATTTGGGTTAAAGCAGAGTTGAAGGAGCTGCTGTACCTATCCTAACCACCGAGTGGCAGACCGCTGAGCTCTCTGAGTTGGAGATCTCACAGGAGTATCTCCCCACGGCTTCACGACTGTCACTGTTGAGAACCTGCAACGCACTCGAGGAGTCTGTGGTTTTCACGTTGTATTTGTACGAGGCCCAGACGGGTTTGCTATCCTTGGTCCAGCTGACATGGATCCTCTGGCTGCCGGCAAACCTGCACTCCAGCGTTAGCGGACGGCCGATCTTATAGAAGGTGTTTGTCAGCCTCTTCACAAAGTGGACCGGTTCTACAGGATTAATGAACAGCGGCGTACGGCTCTGTGTTAGAATTTTAGTCGAGCTCATTAAATGGAATATTGTGCCTGTGGAAAAATTATCCAACACATGTGATTAGTACCTAGCTTCACATTAGCCTGGCAGACGTCTCTTCCCCCTGCATTAGAAATTTCACACGAGTACGTTCCAGCGGCTTCCTCCCTGTCACTGTTGAGGACCTGCAGGACACAAGCCTCCTCCGTGGTCTTCATGTTGTACTGGTACGACGCCCAGATGAGTTTTCCATCCTTCCTCCAGGTGACACTCATTCTCTGACTGCCAGTGAACCAACACTGAAGACTCAGAGGCTCCCGCAGTCTGAAATAAGTGTCTTGGAGCTTTGTGAGGAAACGGGCCGGCTCTGAGGAGTAACGGGTCTGTTAGTTGCATGTAAGGCACAAGGTTGGGAAGCAACGCGATCGTGCAGTTAGACGACCCCGGTACACTGAGTCAAGCAGGAAGCAGGTGGACTTTACCGAGGGTAATGCAAGCAGAGCAGGCGTCGGTTCCGGCTCCATTGGAAATTTGGCAGCGGTAGGTCCCAGCTGCGTCGGGCCTGTCGCTGTTCAGGACGTCCAGCACGCAGGCGGAGTCTGTGGTTTTCACATTGTACTGGTACGAAGCCCAGATGGGCTTCCCGTCCTTTGTCCACGAGACGAAGACCCTGGGGCTGCCAGCGTACGTGCACACTAGTTTGAGAGGCCGGCCCACAGTGAAGGTGGTGTCCTCTAGTTTCTTGATGAAGCGGACCGGTTCTGAGGGAGCAGTGCTGGTGTTAGTACTGAGCCCGGTCTTGTTCCATGCACCTCAGTGTTAATCGTGTGGATGAACATTAGTCTTGCGGCAACAGTTTGACCTTGGTCAAGGGTAAACTCTTTTGCCCACTAGTTGGACTACAGAAGGAAAAAGTGGAGGTTCTCCACAGACAGAGAAAAGGAAACAAGCATCACCTTTCACCATCAGGTTACAGCTGGCGGAGGCCCAACCCACACGGTTCTCTGCTTTGCACACGTATTCGCCGCGATCGAACTTGGTGGTCTGGGTCAGTTTCAACGTGGCGACACCGCCCAAGAAGTCCATCAAACAGGTTGGAGACTGACGCAGCTTCCCGTCACCCTTGAACCAGGTCACAGAGATTTCGGAGGTTCCTGCGATGCGGCACGTCAGCGTGACAGGGTCGCCGACCATGACCTCCTGCGGCTTCGGCTCTTGGGTGAAGTGAGGTCTCTCTGAGTGAAAGACGACCACGAGGACAGTGGTGAGTCGGCTCCCCCGCTGACGGACGAGTTAACGGCGGGACCAATTGAGGATGAATGAAGACATAAAGACGTGCATCTGGGTCACATTACCTAGAATCAAAACCTTTCCTTCACATCTGTCACTTCCGACTCCGTTGTCTACTTCGCAAGAGTACGTCCCCGCCGCCTCCATCCTGTCGGCGTTGAGAACCTCCAGGATGCAGGAGGTGTCTGTGGTGATCACGTTGTACTGATAAGAGGCCCAGATCAGCTTGCTGTCCTTCCGCCAGGTCACGTTGACCCTGGGGGTTCCGGCGAACGTGACCTCCAGCCTCAGAGATTTACCCTTCTCAGAGGAAACGTCTCTGAGTTTCTTCACAAAGTGAACCGGTTCTGGCGGAGGTAAAGTCCATGGTCAGTCATGTACAGGGCAAAGTGAAGGAGCACAGAGGTTAATAAGAAGACAGCCATACACAAACCTTTGACAAAGAGCTGGACTGGGAAGCTCTCCTTCCCAGCCTCGTTGAGGACCTGGCAGGTGTACTCCCCAGCGTGAGACTTCTCCACTCTGGACAGAACCAGAGTGGCCGTGGCGTCCTTCAGGGAGATCTGACAGCCCCTGCCATGCTGCATCTCCGTGGGACCCCGGAACCATTTGACCCTCAAGGGGGCACTGCCCCTCACTTTGGCTGAGAAGGACACATTGTTCCCGGGCAGCGTTTCCTTCGCCTCGGGAAACTCGACAAAAGATGGCGGTTCTGGTTGAGAATGAAGACAAGATGTGTTTAAAGACCTTCTGACGGGTTCCTCTCCCCTGGACCTGGACCTGGCTGCTGCACACTGACCTGTCACATTCATGGAAGCGCTCGTCTCGCTGCTTCCTGCTGAATTGACAGCTTTGCACGTGTACTTCCCAGAATGGGACATCAGCACTGTAGGAACGCTCAGCTTGCAGTTGTTGTCAGTGCAGCTGATGTCACGGTTTGGCCCGCTCTTGATCTCCTGGCCGTTGTGGAACCAGGAAGTTGTTAAAGGGCTGGAGCCTGTGACCTTACACACCATTTCCCCGGGCTTGCCCACAACCAGGTGTGTGTCCCTCAGTTTTCTGATGAAACTCGGTGGAATCAACTTATCTATTGCAAAAAAGAACAACTTTTGTACTTTGGGCATTGCTAAAGCTGGCTACTGATGGTGGACAGGAACCATCAGAAACACTGAACCAACCTGAAACAGAGAGCTTAGTCTGGCACGAGGCCGTGCCAACGTGGTTTGTGACCTCCAGCTTATACTCTCCTGCATCGGCTTTATCGGCCGAGCGGATCTTCAGGATGGCCACCTTCTTGGCAAAGGAAATCTGATACTTGGCACCGGCTGAAAGCTCTTTGTTGTCTTTGAACCACTTAATTTTCAGTTCTGGGGAACCAGAAACTGTGACCTCGAGAGCTGTGTTCTCTCCTGACTTTACGTTCAAGGACGCTGGACTATCCACGACAGCGGCAGGCTCTATAAATCAGAGAGAAGACGTGAGGCTGCGGGAACTCTTTCAAGCTCAGTGCAGTAATTCAATTCACTCAGAAGGGCAACAAACCTAAAACGGTCACTTGGGACACGGACTCAACCAGTCCAGAGTCGTTTCTCAGCTGGCAGGTATATTTGCCAGCTGTGGACAAGTCAACCTTGGGCACAACTAGCGTGACCACATTATTCTCAAAGGAGATCTTCCTGTTGTCACCATCTCTGAGGATGTGGTCCTTGTCCTGGACCCAGGACACTGTCAGAGGCTCGGAGCCTTTGACTGTGGCCGTCAGGGTCATCGGCTGGCCGACTCTGATGGACTGGTCCACCAGTTTCTGGACAAACGCTGGTTTTTCTGAGTGTTGATGAAAGATAAGAGGTGAGGCCAGAAATGGCACCAAGACTAAGCTTTGAGGAGATGGCCGCTGCTGGTGCACCAACCTTTCAGGCTAATTGTGGTGCGGCAGGATTCAGCTCCTACGTTGTTGGATACTTTGCACTCATACAGACCGGCGTCGTCTTGTTGCAGCTTGGTGATGTGAATAGTGGCAGAGGTGCCTTCACAGACCATCTTATGTTTTCGGCTGTCCTTCAGGGGTCTCTTGTCTTTGTACCAGTTCACCTGGAAAGGTGCGGTGCCATACACCTCACAGTGGAGGCTGGCATCTTTTCCTGGGACGCCCTCTACTGGACTTGGAGTCTTAATAAAGGATGGGGACTCTGGAAAATATACAGAAAGGTAATAAATAAAGAAACACTTCTGAGGAACAACCGTCGAGTGCAGACACTGCCATCTGGTCACACGAGGTCTCATTGAGCTAACGGCATGCTAACGTCCAGTCCAAGCCAGAAGAATCCTTCAAAACGTCAACAGAAACACCAAAAATGTTTTTTCATGCTACATCCAGAGAGGATGGTAGAAACGTGATACTGCAGATCATTCTGTATTACATCTGTAAAAAAGAATCATGCTAGCTGACATTATGGAGGGCAAAGATCTAAAACAGAGTGTGGTGCTGCTGTTCTTCATGCAGAGATGTTCATTTGATTTGAAATTGAGTTTTGCTTAAATTCTTTCATTTTCATGCCGATCAAACACCACAAACACCTGCATGTCATCGGCAAAGCTGACCTTGGACTGTGAGGACGCTGCTGCAGCTCACACTGCCAGCATCGTTCTGAGCCTCACACGTGTAAACGCCATTATCCTCGAACCTGGTGGTGTGCAGCTGCAGGTACGAGGTTGAGTCCACCAACATTATTTTGTAGTTGTTTCCCTCAGTTATCTTTTGGTCATTTTTGTACCAACACATTTTAAGGGAATGTGAGCTGGTGGCTTTGCACTCGAATCTGTGGCCCTCACACAGCTTCACAAAGGTTGTTGCTGGAAGCTTCTGGATAAACTGAGGAGGTTCTGCAAAGTCAAAAAAAGACCAGGTTACTCTGGGACAAAGAAGCGAGAGAGACGAGCGGCCGTGTAGCTGATGAAGGAAGGGGATGGCTGATGGTGGTCGATGACACAGTTTCCTGCTGGTAGATGAGATCATGGTGACATGGTTAAAGACAGATCACAGGGCAACATGGAAGAAGCTGAGGACATGAAAAAAGATGGTGTGAAGTGAGCGGTGATGGTGGACAAAAAAAGAGCCATCCGACCTTCCACCAATAACTGCGGCGCCCCACTGACTGCGCCTGCCGCCTTAAGAACTTGGCAGGAGTAAAAGCCGGACTGCAGCATCCCAACCGACTGGAGCTCCACGCAAGACGAACATCCCTGAACTGAGACGGTGCGAGTCGGTCCGCTAACGAGTTTCAGGTCGTCATGGAACCATTTATCTGCTAATAGAGTTGTTCCTTCACAGACGGCTCTGGGAAGAACTGAGTACCGAGGAACCGCCTCCTGAGACACACACCTGAGAGGTACTAAAATCACAGAGTGTGGGGGTTTACCAAGTACGAACCACCTCCAGAGTGCAAACATTTGGAGGCTAACCTTTAGCCGTGACAACTCCACTGCACACATAGCTGCCAGCTGGGTTGGTGGCGCTACAGGGATACTGTCTTGTGTCAGCGGCCTCCGTCAGCAGGAACTGGAGACAGAACCTACCAGCGCTGCCAAACAGGTGGTACTTGGACCTGTTGCTCAGCTGACATTTCTCTTTGCTTCACTCAACTGGTAGCGGCGGAGAACCTTCCACTCTGCGCTCCAAAGTGACAAGGGAGCCCATAATCTGTTGCATGTTGGATAATTTCAAAATAAAGGTTGGAGGAATCATGTCTTCTTCTGCATTCGTCCAGATGAAACAGTGATTAGGGTCAGGGAAAGAGCTCCCAAACCTTACTTTCATCTTTTCAAAGAATATTTCACAAACCTAGAAGCACCAGACCGACTGTACAGCTGCAGGAGCCACCAGGGTTGGTGGCCTCTGGCAGGTTTGCTTCCTTGTCCTCCAGCTCGCAGAACTCAAAACTCAGGCGGTGGAGGTTTCCCTCGGGGAACAGCTGATATTTCCTGTAGGAGTCCAGAGTTTTTCCTTCTTTGCTCCATCTGACGCTGACCTGAGGACTTCCAGAAACCCTGCCCTCCAGTCTAACTGGGTGCCCACGAGCCACTCTGACTACCTCTGGTATCTCCTGGATGGAGGGAGGTTCTGAAACACACATCATGGATCGCCAAACACTGGTAGGAGCTAGTCTCATCCACAAGACGCTTCTGGATTTTCCCTGTCAACGATAAACTTTTGGCCGCTCATACGAGTTTTCATCTTTGATCCACGTGATCGTAAGAGGAGACCTTCCTACCACTGTCTTTAACAACTTCAAACGTTCTTCAAAAAAACACCACCGTGTTTCTGGAATGACACTGCACAAACTACAACCTGTCACTGTGGAGGTCAGGCACCTGATCATGTGACCAGACACACAAAACCCAGGAAAACCGATCTCTGACCTGAGGCTACACAGTCAAGCTCTCAGCTGCTACCTTTCCAGTGTTGCCAGCACTAAGCTAACAGGTGTCTGGTGCAGCCTGCTTGTGACTCAAGAAGTGCACGTACAAAGATCTCTGCTCTTCTCCCACTGAACGAGCTGCCTGTCTCTTACTCTCACTATTTACACCGCTCCATGGTTATCAGGAAAATAAAGCTGACTGTGAAACACAACTCAGCTTAGATAGAAGAGCGAGTTGAAGATCAGCAGCACACAACTGTTGTCACAGTGCTACGGTCCCGACCTGCCGCCTGACTTCATCTTCACTTCAGCAGCCTGAGAACCTGAGTCCCAGCCGGGACAGGGGTCACCGCCCTGGACGGCCAAATGATCATGCATACAGCACCCCCTGGTGTTAGGGAACAGAGGAATGGTAAAGCATGACATGAAGCAGCGGAAAAGACAAAAACGTCAGACAAACCTGTGACTGTCAGCACAGCCGCGCATCTGTGAGTCCCGGCCTTGTTCTGGGCCTCACACACATATTTACCGCAATGCAACAACTGTGCATTTCTCAGATTCAATATGGCACCTTTCATGTCCTGGGACATCTTCACATGCTCATCTTCTGTGAGCTCATGACCATCCTTGATCCAGGAAAAGGTCATGGGAAGAGTTCCAGACAACAAGCACCTCATAAAGATCTCAGAGCCCACCATGCAGGATACATCCTCAAGTCTCTCAACAAATGATGGCGGTTCTAAATGGAGCAGATCCACACACACACACAGACATACAGACACACACAAACACACACACTGTTCAGTATACAATGTCATCACATACAAACAGAAAAAAACAAGTGGAAACCCACAATCAGAATCAACTGTTCAGGGTTTTGTGGATGTTCGCCAGTGGATCGAGTTTGGAGCCCATAAACTTGGGAGTGAATTTTGGCTGAAGGTCTAGCGGGCACTTGGACATGATGCAGAGAGAACCTCAGCTGACTGACCTTTGAGTGAAACCTGGAAAGAACAAGACGTCTCTCCGACAGGGTTAGAGACCAAACACAGGTACGTTCCGGCGTCTCTGCTCTCGCAGTTTGGCATGTGAAGACTGATCGTGTTGTTGTCAACACTGACTTTATGGCCTCTGTCTCGGCTCAGCTTGTCATTGAGCAGGAAAGTGATTTCAAAAGGAGGGGAACCTGACACGGTTCCCTCCAGAACAAGGTCGGAACCCTTAATCATTTCGGCGGATTCAAAGGGCCTGAGAAAGACTGGAGGCTCTGCGAAAGAAAGACCATGATGTTAGAGGGCAGAGGAGAGGCTCTGGTCTCGGAGGTCAGCCTGGTCCACACAGTTCTCCACCATGTTCTCATCCCCCACATCAGAACCTGCGAGGGTCTCTGGATCGGCGCACAATTAATTGTGAACACGTCTGGAGCTGAGATCCTTCTCAGCTGAACCTCCATGGGCTCAAAGTGGCCAGGTCACCAATCCACCTCAAGGCTGAGTGACTCCTCGGTTTGCTCTGCCGTCTAGCAGCTGCTCTTTGTGGTGTGATGAGAGGAACATGGTTGGGAGGACTGTGAGCCAGACCTCTGAGGCTAAAACGGACAGAACCAACCTTTGACCGTCACTGAGCTGCTGCACTGCTCTGAGCCGGCTTCACTGGACGCCATGCAGACATACTGTCCACCGTCCTCTACCGAACATTCCTCTATGTCCAGAGAGGCTATCGAGCCGTCAAAGCACATGGAGCGTGAGGGTGTGGAGACCATCTCAGAGCCGTCTTTGAACCAGGCGACACTGATAACAGGTGAGCCCTGCACTCTGCAGGACAAGTGCAGAGGTTGTCCAGTTTTAAGCAGCACTGACGGCTCGGGCTTCACGGTGAAGGTGGGAGCTTCTGCAAGTCAACAATCAAGAGTGAAAACAAGAGTCGAGACCAGGAGCTCGTCATCATCTCCTAGGCACAAACACAAGACAGCACCTTTGACAAAGAGGACGGCGGTGCAGTGGGCTTTGCCCGCCTCGTTGGACACCTGGCAGGTGTACTTGGCAGAGTCGCTGGGTTTGACTGAGTGGAGGTCCAGGGAGCTGGAGGACACCTCCTTCTTGATTAGACACCTTCCTCCAGTCAAAACCTCTTTCTCCTCTCTGAACCACTTCACTGTCAGAGGAGCTGAGCCAGTAAAGGCAGATTCAAAGACCACCCGGGACCCAGGCGAGGCCTCCTGCGACTTGGGTTCGGCTGTGAAGGCTGGAGGTTCTGGAGTTATTTGGGAAGGAACACAGCAAACGCTCAATGCCGGAAAGGATCCTAAAGTCTCCTAAAGTGCAACTGGACTAACTGGACTGCTGACCTTTGACCGACAAGGTGCTGCTGGTCTCATTCTCGCCGGCATTATTAGATGCCCGGCATGAGTAAAGTCCGCTGTCGCTTTGCTCCAAACTCGCTATGGTGAGCGAGGCCGTGCCGTCGCTAAAGTCCAACTTATGCCGGCCAAGGCTGAAGATCTCTTGACTGTCTTTGAACCAAGAGACCAGCAGTGGCTGTGACCCTGACACTCTGCATTCCATCGTCACATTGCTACCGGCCCGTCCGTCCACCTTCTTTAAAGTTCGGGTGAAGGACGGTGGGACAGCTCGATCTGCACGAAGAGTTGGATCAGAAATGAGACGATCAACAACAGACGGACTCTGCGCTGCCGTTGCCCATGTTTCAGACTGAAACTGACCTATGACGGTGACTGAGCATGTGCACTGATCTTTGCCCACTTTGTTGGATAGCTCCATTCTGTACTCGCCCGTGTCACCTTTATCTGCCGAGAGGATCTTCAAGACGGCGGTGGTGTCCTTCACCGACATTCTGTATTTACGGCCGCTGACCACCTCTTTCTGGTCTTTGAACCACTTGACCTTGAGCTCGGGGCTCCCAGAGATCCGGCCCTCCAGCGTGGCCGAGTCTCCGGCCGTCACGCTGATGGACACGGCTCTCTCTAAAATCCTAGCGGGTTCTAAGAAACGACAGCACAGCTGGTTAACAGCGACGCCTCGGCACTGGGACACTGAACAAACTGTGCGCCTCAAACCTTGGACGGATAAGATTGCTTCGCATTTCTGCTGTCCAGCCTGGTTCTGAGCCAGACAGGTGTATTTGCCACCGTGCTCGATCTGTACTGACGAGAAGGAAATGCTGACCACGTTGTTATCAAAGCTCATTTTGACATTAGGGTCATCGTCTCTGAGGAGCTCAGAGTCCTTCAACCATTTGGTAGCGATGGGGGCGGAGCCTTTCAGGGTTCCCTGAAGCTTGACCGTATTGCCCAACACTGCCGTGGCGTTCTCGATCCTCTTGGCGAAGGTGGGCGGCTCTGAAATAAGAGATGGCTCTTATGCTTGAGGCCAAGAGAGCTTCTAGCGCGATTGCGACGCTATAGTTTTCATATAGTGATTTTTTTTTGTACTCAATATCGTCGTTACCTCTCTGCTGAACAACGGCCTTGGACGCCACTGACCCGACCTCGTTTGACACAATACACTCGTATTCACCACCATCAGCAGCCTCAAAGGACTGGATGTGCAGTGACACCATGGATCCCTGTAAGACCGTCCTGAACTTGTGGTCTGTGGACAGGCGCTTGGCATTCTTTCTCCAGGACACTTGGAACGGCACTGTGCCTGAAACCTCACACAGCAGCACAGCTATCGAGCCTCTGACTGCCTCGACCGGAGCTAATGCTTGCCTTAGAGTGGGCGGTTCTAAAAGGAAAAGAACTGTGGTTAGCCCTGAACTCATTGGGAACGTTGGGAGTTTGTAGACCCGTCAACACACCTTTGACTGTGACCTTGGTGCTGCAGCTTTCACAGCCCGACTCATTGAGAACTTCACAAGTATAGTTCCCACCGTCGCTCAACTCAACACCCTGAATCTCTAGGGAGGCCACACCGTCCTTAAGACTGATCTCATATCTGCCACCAGTGAACAGCTCACTGTTGTTGAAGAACCAGCTGGTGTGAAGCATCGGGGAGCCTGCGACGCTCCCCTGCAGCCGAGCTGCGGCGCCCTGTTTCCATACTGTGGACGCCTCCAGCCTCTTCACAAAGACCGGCGGCTCTGCGGGGGTTGATGGTTTAATAAGAGGCATGGTCAACACAAGAGCTACTAAAGGAAAGGTACAGAGGTTAAAAGAGTAAAAACAGCTGCAGAGCTGCAAGACATCAGACAGTGAAATCAGGGTTACTTTCCGTCAGGGTGGCACCGAGGAGCCACGAGTGTGGACAGACAGATCTTACCTTGGACCTTCACCTCTGTGGAGCACGAGGAAGCACCGGCTGGGTTTGTCACCGTGCAGGCGTACGTGCCGCAGTCTCTCAAAGTGGTCTTTAGGATGTCAAGAGAGACTAGCCTGTCCTCAAAAGACAGCTTACAGTCTGGAGACTGGTGGACCTTCCTGCCGTCCCTGCTCCAGGACACGGCTACTCCAGCGTCCTCATCCACCTCACACTCCAGGCGCAGGGGAGCTCCCACCACGGCGGCCACAGGACCCAGGGGCCTCACAAAGTTGGGTTTATCCAGCACTCTGACCTCCGCACTGCCCTTGGCCGAGCCCACATTATTGGACGCCGTGCACACGTAAAGGCCTCCGTCGGCCGCTGTGAGCTGCAGGATCTCAAGAGTGTGCTTGTTGCGCTCACAAGAGATTCGGTAACGTGCGGAGCTCTCGGGCAAAGGCTGCTGGTCTCTGAGCCAGAGCACCTTCAGGGGGGAAGATCCAGTGATCTCAAACTGAACGGTTGCCCCCAGCCCGACAAACACAGTCTGAGGCTCAGACTGGCTCACAAAGGTGGGAGGGAGACTCTCTACAACAGTGTAGAAAGAGAGAAACACGTTAGAATCCGGGCCGAGAGTCAGACTGAGCCGTCGCCGTCCCACCACACAAAACCAAAGAAGAAGAATGAAGGACTAAAACGCAGTTGCAGCAAACCGACCGACGAGGAGGAAACACGCGGCACCCTTACCTGTGACTGTGAGAGGGGCGGAGCAATCGTCAGAGCCATGCGGATTGGTGGCCGTGCAGCTATATCTGCCGCTGTCCGCTGTGGTCGGGTTCAGCAGCTCAAGATAGGAAGTGCTGAAGCGGCTGACAATCCTGTACTTTTCCCCGTCCATGACGGGCAGTCCGTCCTTGAACCACTTGAAGGTCATGTTGGGAGCATCCTCGGTCTCACACTCAAACTTGGCTGTGTTGCCGACGCTGATGTTGAGGGGGCGGATCCTCTGCCTGAACACAGGCTTGGCTGTGATGTCAGAGAGAGAGAGAGAGAGAGAGAGATGAGCAAGCAGAGGACTCTGTTTCCCTTAAAACTTTGACCTGGTGATCCTGGACGAAAGTGGTGATGCACAAAAAGTCAAACTGTGGAGAAAGAGTGAGGTGAGAGGATGTGAGGAGAGTCCGTTAGAGGAAGCATGCAAAGAGAAGTGGAGCAAAGATCTGGTGGATGGATGGTTGATGGTTGGAGGAGGTTCCTCATAGGGAGGAGTGGAGAAGTGGGGAGGTGACATTGGAGTGAAGAAATGGAGAAAAAAAAAGTTAGGATGGGTCTGCTGAGACCTCAAACAGAGCAGATGTTTTGGTTCTGGCTGAGGTCTGCAGACGGCACCACACTGATCAGGTGAAGTTAAATGATGATGGCAGAAAAACATCATCAAACCTCTTGAGACCAGCGAGAGTTGAGAAGACGTGACGGTCCTGCCAGCTTCATTCTCGGCCTGGCAGACAAACTCTCCTCGGTGCTTCTCCATGACTTGGTCAATGACCAGGGTGTACGTGTCCTGGTTTCTCATACACTTGAACTCTGTGCCAGATTCTACCAACTGCCCACTGAAAAACCAGTCAACTCTGCTGGCATTCCTCACACTGGCCGACAGAACGGCCTTCCCATTCTGCTCCACACTGAGATCCTGCAGAGAGTCTGTGAAGACGGGAAGATCTAACAGACTGTTTGAGAACTTGCTGGTCACAAGGGCCTCAACCAGAAGCTCCTCTCTAGCTTCTCTCCTCTCAACAGAGCTTCCATCATCGGCTGTGGCCTTTGACGTCCTGCTCACCTGCACTGACTCGTGTACATCCACCTGACTGTGAACGGCCACGGTGTGGAAGGAAGCGTTGGCTTCAGCTCGGACTGTGGCAGTGTGACACGTAGGAGAGGGAGGAAGACCAACCAAGCTCTCTACGGCCATCAGGACCTCAACCACAGGAGGCGTGACCTCTTTGGCGGGCTCTGAGCACGCCAGCGCACTTTGAGACCTGTCGGTTCGAAAGTCACCTGGTTCCTCCAGCAACAGACTCTGTTGGTCACAGGCCAGCATAGCGTGCAGGGCAACTTGGAGCTCAGACCTGAGGTCAGCTGTCTGAGGGTACTGCCCCTCAAAGGACAGAGCAATCTCCATGGTGGCACCTGGCGCAGAGACCTGGTAGGTGTACGTGGTCCGTTTGGCCTCTCTCAGAATCCTCGCCTCCTGCACCTTGGCCTCTTCAAGCCTGCCCAGGACATCAGCCAGCAGCACCTCTCGGTCGGTGGCCACAGCCGACTGGAGAGCGGCTCTGAGCTGAGGACCAACTTTCAGGCTCCACTCTTTGGGAGCCTGGATGACAAAATGGAGTTCTTTGGGCAGAGTTTGTGTTTCTAGAGACTCATGAACAAACAGAAGCTCTCTAGGCTGCGACACAACATCAACGGTAGATCTGTCCCACGTCTGTATGTCACATGACCGCTCTCCCACAATAACCTGCTTCTCTTCCAGCGACAAGGACTGTCGGACTGACTGCCCTTCTTGGATCCGCACGGCGAAGTCCTGCTGAGCGTCCTGCAGAACGACGCAGCTCTCGGAGGAGACAGCAGTGTCCTCGAGGCACACGATTCTTTTAGCCACCTTGGGTTCGGTTTTCGTCTCAGGTGAGGAAAACTCCACAGATCCGAGGCTTAGGGCGTGACCCTCCTCCAGGGCCCGTGTCTCGCTGACGTCCATAGCATGCACGGTATTCCAGTAGTTCTGCTTCTGGATGAGGGCTCGCTGCTGCTTGGCTTCACTGGTGAGCAGCATCTCTTTGGGCAACTGGATGTTGTTACAGGAGACTGAGAGGAGCTTCAGGGGTGTCGGCTCGACGCTGGACTGGCACTCCACTCCGACCACCGACACATCCAGGGGGTTGTGATGATCGGCACCAGTGGGCCATCTCTCTTCTGAGGTGGCTGCATATCTTCGGACCTGTTCCTGCTTAAGTGCTGCCACCTGCTGGTCAGGTACAATGACTTCAAGGATGACTTCCTTTGGCAGGACTTCCGGAGAATTTACCGAATGAACGAACCTTGTCTGCTGTGACTCCTTCTTTGGGTGGACAGAGGTACAGTCTGTAGTCGCTGGGAACTCCGAGGTGGCCTCACAGACAACAGTGTGAAGATCTTTCCTGAGTCACCGAGTGCAGCAGTGTGGGACTTCTTCTGGTCCCAGCCTGAAGGACTGAGACTGATTTCCTGCTGAACCTTCCCTCTGAGAGCAGAACCTCCTGATCCGCGATCACCTGAAGGTTCAGGACTTGTTCTCCTTCTCTCTGACGCTGTAGTGAGACAGTGGAAACCAAGGCTGGCACCTCTCCTGTCTGCTCTCCTTGGAGAAGGTACCTCTCATCTGCAGTCGCTGCTGACTGACAGACAAAGTCTTTGTGTGGGTTGACGTTCTCCTGAGCCGGTCCTTGTACTTTGATGACCTGCTCTTTGGAAAGGGCCACGCTGCTGTGGCTCACTGCTGCCACCACTGGTTCAGCTTCTTCTCGCCGGCTGGAGGGTAGAGCAGGAGGTTCTAGGGCTGGAAGAGGCTCAGAGCACTCGGCAGTGGCCGGCAGATGGTCTGTGGACTGAGCTGAATAGAAAAGCTTCAGCCCCTCCCTGATTCTGAAGCTTCTCTCCTCCTCAGGCCTGGGGGCCATGCTTACAGTCTCAGCGTGGATGGAGAGAGTAGAGTCCACCTGGTGGCAGCTGACAGGCGGCCTCGGTTCAGTCCAGATTTGGCTGTGTTCTGGATCTGCCAGGTTTGTCAGGGTGTTGGCCCTCACTGCACTGAGCGCTCGGATGTCCTCGCACGTGGCCATGCACAGTTTGGACGACTGCTCTTCAGCCACTTGGGCCTCAAGGAGCTCCGGGCTAAGGATGCGTTCCGAGTGCTGCTCAGCAATCCTCGGCCTCTCCTGGACCGTGGACACGAAGGAGGTCATGTGATGCTGCTTCACAGGGTCAACCTGGGCAGGATGGGGCGGGGCCAGAGGAGAGACCCTCTCCTCCAACTCATGGGACTCCAGGACGGCCGTCTGGCAGGTGAGCTGCTCTTGGTGCAGGTCTGCCGAGAAGACGTGGAGGTCTGGCAGGACACGAACCTCCTCCCTGGCAACCACCTGTGGCTGCTTGCCGCTCAGGGTGTAGATCATCTGCTCGCTTCCCTCCTGCACTGATCTGGATCCTAAAACTGTACTTTCCTCAGGGAGTCTTGGCTCTTCCTGCCTGGAAACCAGCAGCTCAGCAGAACACGAGGCTTCGCCATATTGGTTGCAGGCCTTACAGGTGTACACACCGCTGTGTTCCTGCCGGACTCCCTGAATATTCATGAAGCCCGAGCCGTCTGGCCTGTTCACGGTGACACAGAAGCCATGGGGCTGAATATGGAAGCTGCCTCTGAGCCACTGGATGTGGGGACGAGGTTCTCCGGTCACAGTGTAGCTGAAGAAGGCCTGACCTCCCTCCGACAGCTGCAGAGACTCGATGGCCTGAATGAATTGTGGAGGTTTTCCAGGAGGCGTGAAGGCTGTGCCTTCAGCTTCTGGCTCACTCACATACAGGTACGAGGTGGAGGTGGACTGACCCAGCGGGTTCCTGACGGTGCAGGAGTACTCGCCTGCCAGCTCCCGCTCCACCGAGCCAATCGCCAGGCTGAATTCATCTGCATCTCGCCTAAAAGTAAAAGTGGACGAACTTGTGATTTCCTGCCCGTGGTGCAGCCACTGAACAGTCGCTTCAGGGAAGCTGAGGGCTCTGACGCTGAAGGTGGCCGAACCTCCAAGAGGCACGACCAGTGGAGAAAGCTCTCTGAGGAAAACTGGTTTTTCTGTCTCCTTCTCCAGAAAGCTGGAGGAGCGTTTTAGCTCTGGCAAGAGTTCAAGTGTGATTTTATCTGTAAACGTGAAGTCTCTCTGCTCCCGGGTTTCTTCTTCCACTGTGATGGCTGAGCTGGAAAAAACTGAGTTGAATCATAAAGTGAGAAACACATTCAGCTGCAGCGGACCATCACCGAAAATACAACAGTCAACAGATTTCAATACACAAAAGAACGTTTAAGACTGAGACACTTTCACACAAATCACAGCAAAAGTCTGATTGGCAGGGATTAAAATCACATCGCTGCTGCTTCTCTGGATCCCCATTGGTCCAAGCCATCGTGGAAACCAGGTGTTGGGGCAGAGTCAGGATGATAATGACAATGACACCGTCTGGATAATAGACTCAATTCATTCAGCAAAGGACAGGGACAGTTACCTTTAACCTTCTGCTGGGGCCCAGTCTTAGTTTGCTCCTCTGCTTCTGTCACTGTGGAGACACAAAGAACTGGAATTAAACCTGGTTCTGGAGGGAGGGAGGGGGGGGGTTTGGGGAGGGGACGTCCCTCTGTTAAAGTCAGTGACCCGTGCTTCTGTCCTCAGTCTGCGCTAACTGTTGGCCATGCCTTCTGTGGCTCTCCGTGCTTGAGTCAGTGCGGCAGGACCCACGGGTGCCGGGCTCGTCTCCTAAGGGTCTGGGGGTTAAAAGTGTCTCTGGGGATTTTGTGCCCTTTGCTGGCTGAGTGGCCTGACAGCAGTGTGGATAAGTGAAGGGCCACCCGGTGGCCCGACGAGCAGAAGGACCGAAAGCATGCAGATGCAAACCTTTCATCACTGTGGCCGAGCTGGCACGTGACAGAGCGCGGGGGCCTTTTGGTCCGGCCTCCTCGCCGTTAAGAATCACGCCATGCGGTCGACTGTGGTGTTTGTGCGACACACAGTCCTCGGCGTTCAAGAGGTTGTACAGCCAAATGACAAACGGTAACCCCTTGGCAGCGCAACTGATCCGGCCGCGCCGTCCGTCCCTGAGCAGCAGCTCCGGCGGGATTCGGAGCAGGAAGTCGGGGCTGCTGGAAACGCGCCCACATCGCCCACCACGGGGCACCACATCGGGGAAGCACAGGTGGCTGATGAAGCCGAAGGGTCTCTGGGAGGACGGAGGCGACAAGCCCAGCTTCTCCAGTGCCTCCTGCTTGTCCTGCTCAGAAGGGTCAGCAGGAGTCTCCCTGTCTGGCTGAGACACCTTACACACAGAACTGTCGGGGACGGGCGTTTCTGCTGTGACATTTGCTTCTTTGGCTGGTTGAGAATAAAGTCAGGGAGAGTCGTTAGGGGTCAGAGGGTCAAGGCTGCGACTGGAATGACTTGGGGGCCGTTAGTGGGATGGAAGGAGGGATGAGGTTAGTCAGCAGCAGCAGGGGAATCATCTGGGCGACACAGTGGTTAATCTTTCACCGTGTAACAATACGACATCAGACAGTAGAGGGGGAAGGGTGGTGGGAGGGGGCTGAAGCAGGTGGTGGGTAGGTGGATGGACCAGGAGGAGGAGGAGCAGCAGACGCAGCAGAAACAACAGAAAGATGAAGCACCTTCGACAGTCAGCCGGGCGCTGGAACTGTTCAGGCCGTGTCTGTTGGTGGCGGTGCAGCGATACAGGCCTTGGTCGGCCACGCCCACACCCTGGATGACTAGGGACAGCAGCCCCCCTGTCTGGGAGCTGGCCACGCGCTCCGTGCCCACCGCCACTTCCCGGCCGTTGTGATCCCACACTACGGCAGTGAAGGGCAGCCCGTCGAACAGGCAGCGGAACTCGGCCCTCTCGCCGCTCTTCACCCAGACGTCGCTCATCTCCGTCAACAACTCCGGGCCGAGTTTGACCTCAAAGCTGCCGGTCTGCAGTGAGCTCGAGCTCTCCACCTGCACCTCCACACTGCTCCAAGACAGCAAGGAGGAGGAGCAGCTCTGTGAAATCAGCTCGGTCAACTGGACCGAGCGTGTGGTCTCTCCCACAGACACGGAGCTGAAGGTTCCAGTCCGACTGATCCTGGACTCAGAGCTCGACGCGCTAGCTAAGGCTGCCTCATCTGGGCGACAGGGAAGAGTAGAAGAAATATAGGTCAACACACAACCACGGCGACGTGTGCGCGGTTTGGCTGCGATGCGTTTTTGCCAAAAAGGTGAAGATCAGTGAGGAGCAGCCAGTCATCCGCTGGTGTCAGCATGCAAACGTGGCGGCGGTGGCGTGGAGGTGGATGTGGTGCTGGAGGACGAGGAACCTGCCAGAGTTCTCTCGTGCTTCCTGTGTGTGAACCAAGACTGACGGTCGCCCTTCTGTCCAAGAAGGGATGAGAAGACGTCCATGCACGGTGAGGCTCACAGGCGTCTACCACAGTTAGTGCAACACCATCGTCCAGTGAAGGTGTGACGCGTGAGGAAGTCCAGGTCCCAGGAACTGGCAGCCTACACCAGACCGACTGACTTCCCCTCTTCTCTCACAGCAAAACATGCATGATTTTTTTTTTCACCACTTTGGCGAAGCTCCCTCAACCACATCTGTGGCTTTTTATCTTTCCTTTAATTCTTTGACATGCCCATTTCTTTGTCAGTTGTTTTGATGTGACAAACTCTTGTGCACAAGTTTCTCCGTGACCTTTCCATAATAGATCAATTGTGCTCCTTTATGTCTTTGGATGTAAATTTATTTAAAACCAAAGACATAATGAACGCAACTGATGGAGACAGCGCTGTGGCAAGCAAGTGCAACGACAACAACAACAAAAAATCTGTTTTATTGATTGTGCCTTGATTCCATCACGAGACCAAGGGGAAGTTCCACTGGTCCAAACTGGTCCAGACAGCTGCTGGTTGAATTTTCAGCTCTCTAGTGTGTGAAGATTTCTCCTGTTTGCTCTTTTCTCTGCTAGTAAGCTTGAGAGTTTCGATCCAGAACTCAAAGGTCGAGACTCTGGTCACTGTAGAGAACATGCCTGAAACATTGCCACCTTCATGCAGCCTTCTGTTGGTCCAACAAAGGCTTGAGTTCACGGTCGACTGTTAGTGTGCAACCAGCGAGAACCAGAATGCAAACCAGTAAACGGAAGAAGGTTTGATTTTGCTTGGAGCCTCTGCTTGGTGTGAGTTCAGGTGTTGAGCCTGCAGCAGGTTTGACTCACCATCGATATGCAAAGTGGCCAAACATGTGACCGTTCCTGCCGAGTTAGAGGCCACGCATGAGTATTCTCCTTCGTGGGCGAGCAGAGCTCCAGAGATCTCCAGCTGGCAGGCGTCGCCGTGACGAGAGATCCTGAAGACATCGGACTGTCGGACCTCCCTGTCGTTACAGAACCAGGAGATCTGCAGGTCTGGAACGAGAATGACGATGACAACCGCCGTGTACAGTCACCTCAACCTGAGAGCTTCAGTCAGAGTTCACTTTGAAAACAGACACCCAGAGACGGACAGAAAGAAAAGTCTACCTTCTCCAGAAATGCTGCACTGGAAGTGGGCAGGATGTTTCTCTGAGACCAGGACGTCCTGCATGGGGGCCAGGAGCATCGGAGCGGTGACCCGAGTCACACTGACCACCTCTGGCATTGGAGAAAACACACAAGTCATCAACAGCCGCATCGTTTGACCAAGTACACACAAACGCCTTTGGGTTTCGTACCTTCCACGGTCAGCAGGGCGGAGCTTGTGTCCTCTCCGTACTCATTCTGGGCCTGGCAGCTGTAAACGCCGGCGTCCTCAGGCGAGGCGTCCAGCAGGAGCAGAGTGTGCTCCTGCTCATCGTGGAAGAACTTGTGTTTGGGTCCGCTGAACAGGGCCTCCGAGTCCTTGTACCAGGACACCTGTGGTGGTGGGACCCCGCTCGCCAGGACCACGAAGCGGACGGATCTGCCCGAGGTGGCCGTCTGGGGCTGGAGGTGTCTGACGACCTGAGGAGGCTCCGGCACTGAACACAACAAGACGACGCAGGGATCAGTTTCTGCACAGCTTCCAGTGGGACCACAGCAGGAAACCCAACTCGAGTTCAAGGATTGTGAAGGAAGACCAGACGAAGCAGGAGACGTACGTCGGATGTGAAGGTTCATGATGCTGCGGTTCCGGCCGGCTAAGAAGGTGTACTCGCCGGCGTCACTCCGGTATGATTCGCTGATGGTGAGGCGGTGGAGCCTCTTGATGGTGGTGTAGCTGAACCTCTTCTCAGACTGGAACTGGATCTCCACCCCGTTCCTCTGCCAGTGACCTTCCACATCGTCCTCGTTCACCTCAAACTCAAAGGTCGCTCGCTGCTTCTCAACAACCTGCAGAAGCAGAACAATGTCCCTGAGTGTCGCCAGATCTGGACCCGCAGGCCGGAGACCTGGTCTGAAGACCAACTCTCTAGAAACATCTGGGACATTTCAGTGAGGCTGATGAGTGAATTCCAGTGTGCATGAACTCACTGCAACGTTCCTGTCAGCAGGCTCTGAGATCTTCACGTCCCGCCCCTCCACCGTCAGGTGACCCTTGGACATGCTGGCCCCGGCCACCGCCGTGTACTGTCCGGCGTCGGACAGACGCACCGATGGCAGCACCAGGCGGTGCAGGAACTTGTCTGAGCTCATCTTGTACCTGCAGGGAACAGAAGTTGACCATGGACGTGGTTGTGATGTTGGGGATGTGGTTTCTAATCATGGAGGAGGTGAACACAAACGTGAGGCACTGGTACCTGTCAGACATCTCCAGCTCTTGGCCATCCTTCATCCACATCACCTGGACGTTGGCCTCAGACACCTCGCACTCAAAGGTGGCCCTCTTCTTCTCTGTGATCTTCAGATCCTTCAGCTGTTTGGTGAACTCGATCACGCGAGCTGCAGCCAGAGGAGAAACCACAGCAACGACCTCTTTACCAGAACTTGATGATGGTGATGTCTCTGAAAACCCTGGAGTCCAGTTTATGACAGTGCATTGATGTTCATCACCTCACCCACCATCGTCAACTTCTAGCTAAAGCCACGCTGCCCTCCTTAAGCTGAAGACGCTTCAGACGCCGGATGATTAAAGTCTATCAGGCACTGCTCAACATCGTCAATACTCAACATTCAGTTTTTATCTCTGTTCAAACTGAATCTGGAGCCTTCTTCTCCTGGAATGATGTCCAAGCCTAGTTGAAGTAGTCAGAACTTCAATATTTTCTGTCAAAATCCTCCTCCTGCACTTTGTCACTTTGTTTGCACTTTGTTTTTAAAAGGTTTTAAATGAAGTTTTGATTGTTGCAGTCTGGCTTTTGCTTCTCTTATGTGGTTAAGCCAGTTGAAGACTAGCAGAAGAAGCGACCGTCTCACCCTCCACGTAGACTTTGGCTGAAGTCCTGGCAGAGCCGGCCGCAAAGGTGTAGTCGGCGCTGTCACCAAAGTGGACGTTCCTGATGCTCAGGGTGTGAGTCCGCTGCCGGCAGCGAGCCTGGCACCTGTCGGTGGAGCGGATCTCCACGCCGTTCTTCAGCCACCTGTAGGAGATCTCCTCAAAGTTGACGCCCACTTCCAGAGTGACCGTGTCCTTCTCCTGCGCGTTCACGTCCTGCAGTGGCGCCGTCACCACCACAGCTGCAGGGAAGAAAGAAAGAGACTTGCTGTAATAATAATAATAATAATAACAATAATAATAATAATAATAATACAAGAGGAAGAAGAAGAAGAAAAAAGGGGAAGGGAGGAGCTTACGGTCGACAGTTAGCTTAGCGGAGACGCGGTCATCTCCGCAGACAAAGGAGTACTCGGCCGAGTCGTCCCGGCTGCAGTCCACCACCTTCAGCTGGTGGACTTTGCCCGTCGTCACCACGCTGAACTTCTCGCTCATCTCCACCTGCTGGCCGTCCTTCAGCCACACGGACGGGACGCCAGAGTGGGAGACCTCACACTCGAATGTGGCCACCTTGGTCTCTGGGACCACCACATCCTTCAGTGGTCTCGTGACTCGCAGTGCTGCAGGACAAAATGTGTGACGTCACCAGGTGACCATGGGGAGCTGCACCTCCTGACAGGTTCTGACTGACGGTGGACGGCGGCGAAGACACTCACACTCCACCAGGAGCCGCGCGCTGCACTGCAGATGTCCCACCAGCGCCGTGTACTCGCCCTGCTTGCTGTGGTCCACGTCCAGGACCATCAGTCGGTGGTTCTTCTTGTCGGACAGCACGGTGTAGGACTCACTGGGCTTCACCTCCGTGTTGTTAAACATCCAGCGGACGGGGACATTGTCCTCCGAGATGCCCACCTCAAACACGGCCGTAGCCCCCAGCAGGGACGTCACGTCTTTGGGCTTCTTCAGGATCTTGATGGCTGTGAGGGAGCAGAACAGAGCCGTGACGGTTCTGGTCCCAGCTGGGTCTCAGTCTTAAACTTCCTGTGACTCATCAGTCTTGCACGTTGCACACCAACAGTGCCAAGATAATACTAATGATAACGTTAATAATAATAATAATAACAATAATAATAATAATAATAATAATGATAACAATATTGATAATGATAATAATAATAATAATAATAATATTGATAATGATAATAATAATAATAATAATAATAATGTAATAATAATGATTATTATTATTGATAATATAATAATAATAATAATAATGATAATAATAATAATAATAATGATAATTGCATAATAATCATAATTAATAATTAATAATATATTGTAATAATTTGATGTTACTGTTATTATTATTATTACATATTATTATGGTTTTGTTTCATATTTTGCATTCCATCATTTACAATTCATTATATTGTATCGTATTGTTTTAACACTTCCTAAATTCCTATCTGTACTTGACACTTTTTTAGACCTTATATTTAACGTGCCCACTTGCCACTTTCCTAACTTCACTGCTGTGCAACGTGACACGCAACAAATGAAAATTCTTTGAATCTTTGATTGTTGGTGGGAGACGCCGGTGGTTTCCGCTCACTTTCCACATTGAGCCTGGCGTTGGCCGACAGCTTCCCCAGCCTGAAGGAGTAGACGGACTCGTCGTGAGAGGTGCAGTTCTTGATCTTCAGGGTGTGGACCGTCCCCTCGCTGCTGATCTGGTACTTGTCCCCGGACGTGATCTCCACGCCGTTCTTGATCCACTGCGCCCCCTTCACGTTCTCGTGGGTCAGCTCCAGGCTGAAGGCCGCGTCCTGGGTCTGCACCACGTTCAGGTTCTTCATGGTCTTCTTCACCTTCACAGCTGTGGAGAGCGGCACCAGTTACATTCTCACCTGCAGCCACCAAGCTGTAGAACTGCACTCAGGAAAACATTCCCTCAAACACCACCTTGGATAAAGATGCAATGAAACACTGACTTAATGTTTTGTAAATAAATTGTAAATGATCCAACTGATGTAAATACATATATATATATATATATATATATATATATACATATATATATATATATATATATATATATATATATATATATAATATTTGTTTTCCTTTCTTACTGTAATAATATTTTATTGTTTTTTTTTTATTCATCTACCATCTTCTTCTGGTTGCTCTGTATATTCTACTGTAATTAAGCACATTTGCCCAATGCAGGATAAATTAAGGCATTGCCTTCTATTCTATTCTATTCTATTCTATTCTATTCAAAGGTTCCAGTTCATCCACAAATGTGGTAGGATTTTCCTCGGCAACGGTCAACGGAAGCAGTTGTCCCGGACTCTGCGAGAGCGCCACCTACCCTCCACTTTCAGGTTGGCCGAGGTCTTGGAGGTGGCCACCTGGTAGACGTACTCTCCGATGTCGGTTCCCTTGGTGATGACGATGACGAGACGTCGCACGGCGCCGTCCACCTCGCTGAGCGTGTTGTCGTTGAAGTCGACGGGCTGGCCGTCCTTTAGCCAGCGGCCCTCGGCCGCCGGATTGGCCACCTCGCACTCCAACACCGCCGTCTGGGAGTCGGCCACCATCAGGTCCCGCAGGGGCTTCTTGATGGCGCCACCTGGTGACAGAGAGGCTTGTGGGTGAGTGGCTTCTTGGGGAACTTTATTACTTCAAGTCACCCCCTGCTGCTCTAGAGGGTTCAGTTGGTTTTCTACTGATGATTCAAAGGCTCTTCTAGAGTTCAAACAATAGATTGACTGATGGATGGACTGAAGTGGTCACCTGACACGGTCAGCGTGGCGCTGCAGGTCTTCTCCCCAGCAGCGAACGTGTACTGGCCCTCGACGTCCTTCATGGCGTTGACCACCGTCAGGCTGTGCATCTTGTTCTTGGCCTCCATCCTGTGCTTGGCTCCAGCCTTGAGTGGCTGATTCTTGAAGGTCCAGTAGGCGTCGATTCCCGGGTGAGACACCACCACCTCAAACCTGACGTTCTCCGACTCGGAGCAGACCCGGTCCACCATGGGCTTCACGATGTCGACGGCTGGAAGACAGCGGAGGAACCATTACAGTTTTGTTTGAACCGTTGTTTCCCACTCGAAGGCAGTAGCCAGTGTGACGGCGGGGTCTTCACTCACTCTGAACAGAGAGCCTGCAGCTGGTGTCGGTTCGACCCACCGCCAGGCGGTAGTGTCCCTCGTCAGTGGCATATGTCCTGTTTAGGACCAGCCGCTGTTTTGCGCCCTTGACCACCATTTGGACTCGGTCGCTGGGCTTCAGCAGCTTCTCGTTGTGGAACCACTTGACGGAGCTGATGTCCTGAGCTGAGATCTTGGTCTCCAGGACGGTCTTGGTTCCCTCCACGGTGCTGATGTCCTTCAGCGGGACCAACACGCCGATGGCTGTAAATAAAGAAACATCCGGTTTGGAACCTTTTCTCAGCTTTATCACCTGGAGAAGCTCCACAACCGTGAGGCGCCTTACTCTGAACCACCAGCTTTGCAGAGGTGGAGATCCCCTGAGCAGGAACCTCGAAGGTGTACGTTCCCAAGTCCTCCCTGACGGTGTCTTCAATCAGCAGTTTGTGGGTCTGTCTGTCGATGACCATGTGGACGCGGTTCGAGGCTGCAACCGGCTGCCCGTTTTTCATCCACGTTCCCTCAACGTGCTCTTGAGAGAACCTGACCTCCATCTGAGCAATGTCCCCTTCACAGACTGTCAGGTCACTCAGAGGCTGCATCAAAGTCACCGGACGCACTGAAACGTGACGACAAAGACAAAGTCAACATTAAAAAGCCAAAACAAAGGACACGTGGGAGCGGTCAGGAACCGGGACCACAGCGGCTCCTCTGCAGCCTGGGAATGACGAGGAACACGGTCTCACATTTCATCTTGAGCGAGGCACTCGTCTTGAAGTCGCCCACTTTGAAGGTATATTTTCCTTGGTCCTCCTTCTTGACCTCCTTGACAGAGAGGGTGTGTCTCCCACGACGGGAGGAGATGACGTGCTTACTGCTGGACGAAAGAGGTTTGTCTCCAAAGAACCAACTTCCGTCCGCGTCCTCCCGCGACACCACGCACTCAAACTCTCCAGAGTAGGTCTCTGGAACCTCTGTGCTCTCCAGCTGCTTCAGGATCTCGAGAGGAGCTCCTGTTTGGGACAACACAGTTACACAGTCAAACAGTTTGGTTCTGCTTCAGAGGACCACGTGTGAAAACACCCTCAACGCTGTAACTTCATGTCACGATGGGATTCATCTGACCACAGCGTTCACCGATTGGCCCACTGACCTTCTACACTGAGATGGGCGGTGGTCTTGACGTCGTCGTCAATCACCTCGCAGCTGTACTCGGTGTCGTCTTTCATGCTGATCATCAGCACAGACAGGAAGTGGACCTTTCTGTCGGAGTGCATTCTGTACTTGTCTCCGGAGAAGATCTCCACGTTGCCCTTCAGCCACCGCACTTTAACAAAAGGCTCGTTGGTCTCGCACTCGAAGGTGGCCATGGTGTCCTTCTCCTTGGCGCTGACGTCAGCCAGCTTCTGCGTGAATGTGATCACCTGTTTTGCTGCGAGGCGACAGAGCAGATGATTGGTTAGTGGGTTAGATGGAGAGGCAGAGAGAGGGTTGGTGAAGCACCACGGACTCATTGTTACCTTGCACCAGCAGGAAGGCGTGGCTGGAGGTCTCCCCGGCAGTGTTTGAGGCTTTGACCATGATGCTGGCAGAGTCCTCAGCTCTCACATCCTTGATGACCAGTTCGCAGACGTGGTCCTCGGGCCAGAACCAGGAGACGCGCTCCGTCTTCTCCATCTGGACTCCGTTCTTGAACCACTGGCACACGGGATCCGGCCGGCCCACCACCCGGACCCTGAACTTGACTTGGCCTCCCTGTGCAACAGTCTGGCTGGTGATTCGCTCCTGGATCTTGGGTGCCTCCATGCTGGCTGAGAGCTTGACCCTCTCTGGTTTCAGAGCCTTGGCTGAAAGCTTGCGCCGCTCCTCCTCCTTCTTCTTCTCAGCCTTCTCCTTCTCTTTGGCGCGGTGAAGCAGGTCCTCTTTGGTCTTTTTCAGCAGGTCCTCGTAGGACTCGTCCCTCTTGCGGCCCTTGAGCTCCACTGCGGTGATGGACTCGTAGTAGCCTTCTTCTGTCCTGCGTTTGAACTTGCCCCTCAGCTCGTCCGACTCCTCCGAGGCCTTCTCGTGGACAATCCGATGTGCTTTCTTGAGCTTCACCACCTCCTTAGTCTGAGACTCGTCTGCAACCTTTTCAACTTTGACCACCTCAAATGGTGTTTTTCCAGGTTCCACTGTAGGTTCGGGCACTTTTGCGTCTGGAGCACGACGAAGGTGGGTCCTAAAGTCCTCCTTCTGCTGGATCTCCAGTTTGACGGTGTGTTCAGCTGAGCCAAGGTTGTTGTCGGCCATCACCTTCACCTCTCCTGAGTCGTAGGACTTGACTTCGGTAATCTCCAGGTAGTAAATACCATCGTACCGGAGTCGGTATCTCTTGCTTTTGCGGATGAGTTGTCCGTTGAGGTACCAGTTGACTTTGGGTGAAGGGTAACCAGTGACTCTGCAGCGAAACCTGGCGGTGTCTCCTTCCAGAACTCGGGCTGGCTCAGGAAGGAGGACAATCTCTGGTTTAAGTTTTTCGGTTTCCTCCTCAGCAGTGACTCCATATGGTCCCCCCTCGTGGGCCATCCGTTCCATTTGGTCCATTCTGTGCACCCCCTTCCTGCCTTCAGGGAGCTGCGATTCTTCCACTAGGCCTTTCTCGTCCTTGACCACCAGAGTTGCAGACGTCTGGTCCACTCCAAACTTGTTGGTGGCTCTGCAGGTGATGACGCCGCTGTCCCTGGCGTAGGCCACTTCGTAGTCCAGGCTGCAGTAGCCGAACTCGTTGACCATCCGCAGCCTGTTGGCGGCAGCTAGGGGCTTGCCGTCATGCAGCCACTCCACCACCATGTTGGGGTCGCCGATGGGGGTCAGCCGGCACTCAAAGTGAGCAGGACCGAAGCGCTTCATCCTGATGGAGGTCAGCTTCTTCTTGAACTGGGGCTTCTGCTGCTTCTCTTTGTCGTACAGGTCGCCTTCCTCCCACTGGTCCTGGCCGTAGCGCAGGTGCAGCGGCTCCAGCTCGGGCGCCGCAATCTCCTTGGCCTTGTAGGTTCCTTTGGTGATGATCAGCTTCCTTTCTGGCTCAGGTTCAGCAAAGTCCACCTCTACGTTGACCCTGCAGCGTGTGGTGTCTCTGCCAGCCTTGTTGATGGCCGTCGCCGTGTACCAGGCGCTGTCTGTGTTGGCGGCCGACGGGATCTGGAACTTGGCTTCTCCTTTGGTTCCTTCAATCCTGGGGTATTAACAGGGAGGTTTGGGGTTATGGGGGGCATTCTTCACAAACCTGGGGCTGAACATCAGATAACCATTGACAGTGGAAATGTACCTTATGTGTGGGTGCTTGTGTGGGGTGACGATGTCGCTGTTCTTCAGCCAGACGATGTCAGGCAGAGGGTTGCCGATGGCCTTGACTGCCAGCTCCACCAGGGTTCCCTGCTTCACGCTGATGTTCTTCAGCTTGTCGGTGAACTGAGGACGAACTAACGTCTCTTTAGCTGAAAAGAAACACAGAGCCTTGAAAGGTCATGAACTGTTCCCACGTCGCTCTCCTGCAAAGAATGTGAGCTGCGGTCTCACCGTCTACGCTGAGGGTGACGGAGGTGGAGGAGCGTCCCGCCCGGTTCTGGGCGATGACGGTCCACTCGCCCGAGTCCAAAGGTGCGGCCGGGGAGATAATCAGTGACTGCGTGCCGTCCTCTTTGATCACAATCTTGTGGTTATAGTCACCCACAACTTGTTGTCCTGGCGAGACAGAAAACATTCCTTCACTGTGAGAAGATCTCATCTTGAAGACCCAGCCAAAGTAAAGATCAATCGGTGAAACTCACCGTTGTGGAACCAGTAGGTCTCAGGCATGGGCCTGCCGACCACCTTCAGGTTGAACCTGGCTGTCTGGCCTTCGGAGCACTTGCAGGAGGAAGGTTTCAGGACAAACACAGGCTTGTACAGTCTCTCCAGTTGGGCCTCGTCCGTCTCGTCCAGCCGCCGAGCAGGGGAGTGGCTGGGCGAGCGGCTCAGCGACCGAGGCGAGGTCGACCTGCAGAGGGAGGCAGTAGCCTTGTCAAGAGACTGGGCCGTCCAAACGGCTCGGCAGAGGTCCTCAGAGTGACGCATGTCCTCACCTAATCCTCTGCATGGCCGGCTGCGGCGTGGACCTCTGTGGGGTTCCAGCTGCAGACGGCTCTACGTAGAGCTTCCCCGAGCTGACCGCACTTCCCTTGGTGTTTCCCGCCAGGGCCGTGTACACGCCCTCATCTTCGGGCAGCACCACGGCCAGGCGCAGGCTGGCCCGTCCGTCCTGGAGGACCTCCACCTGGTAGCGGTCGCCGGGTTGGATTCGCCGGCCATCTTTGAACCAGGCAATCTGGTACAACCACAAAACACATTTATTAATCCAGGCCCAAAGCTGGTCCAGGTCCAGATCTGGGCTACTCAGGGGAGATGGTCGGTAGCTGTTCAGCTTTAGTACCTTTGGAAGAGGCATCCCAGCCATTTTACAGTGGAATGTGACTCCCATCCCTTCGAGGATCCTATAGTTTTTAACAGGGGTGCTGAAGCTGGACTGCACAGCCTCGTCAGGGGTGGCAGTCACCATCAGCTCCCCGTCCTCTGTCACCATCTCCTTGTAGGAGATCCTCATGATGCTCATCTCAATCTCCTGGATGACCCTCAGCTCAATGGCAGAGAGGTGGAACTCCTGCCGACGGAAGCAGACGTTAGTTAGCAGTTTGCAGGTCCTTCAACGTGAAGTTAACTGGGATCTGGCCGGCAGTTAGCCCACCTGCCCAGAGATCACGGTGGTGGTCATCTGTTCCACTGTGGTCCGGACCACCGGGGCAACGTCAGCCACCCGGGGCTCCTGCACCGTCACTGTCACTTCCTGTTTCTTCATGTAAGCTTCGTATTCCTCTGTGAGGACAACAAGCAGGGTCAGTGGGTCTCTGAGCATCGCCGCTAAGGAGGCGGGACAGGCGACGGGCACCCACCTTCCTCCAGCAGGTCGGCGGAGGCCGAGACCTCTCCCAGAGGGTTCTTGGCAAACACAGAGTACTCGCCGGCATCGTCGGCAAACGTCATGGAGATCTCCAGCCTGCATTCTCCAGTCTCCTTATGGCTGACTTTGTATCTAATGGACAGCGAGGAGCAGTCAAAAGAGGAGCAGTGTCTCCATCATCCTGCACCCGGAGTCACAGGCTGAGTCCCAAACGCCCCGCTAGCTCCCACTACAGGCAGTGCCATGTAGCCACTATATGGTGACTCATTAGCCAAATTAAAAAAAACTTTCAGACGCTCTTGTGCTGTGTCTCAATTCAGGGTCTGCACCCTTCAAACCGAGCGTTCTTCGAAGGACCCGGCCGAGAAGGACGGACCAAGCCCCACCTCCCCGGTAACCACCGGGACGGTCTAGCCTTCTGCGTATTTCCTGGTTGCGTCACCGCCGTTCCCTCCTGCTGGCCAACCCCGGAAGTGACGTTTTCATAGCATCAAGCTAACCATTGGTTCTCCATCTAACGATGGCGTTGGATGTTCGAATAAGTAAAAACCCTGCGTTAAAAACTGAATATTTGATGTGAAATTTCAATGCTTAAATGTATACGTGGTGTCTTTGCCAGTAGATGGCGCTAATTTCAGCTGACTTCCCAGGATCCCAGGATGCTTTGCAGCCTTGGAAATCGGCTAAAACGAGGGCGCATTCCCAGTACACATTTGGAGCGTCCTAAGCACCCTGGGAATTGGGAGGAGCCTTTGCGCAGTGCTGTGACGCAACTTCCTTTCAAAATGCGCACTTTGAGGATGCAGACCCTGAATTGAGACACAGCAGTGGTGTCGTTGATGACGCCATTGCGGTCTCATTATTAAAACATCCGGCCGGCAGGTCCATCGGTTCTACACTACTTTGAGTGATGCATTGTGGGATACATTGAGTGGACTGTACAGTGAATACTGACATTCACTCAGGATTCGAGCACTTCTGCAACATGGTGTATATATGTTATATAGTGACTATATATTGACAGTAGGGGGCGGGGCGATGTAGGACACAGCCACAGTTTGTGATTTCCAGTAGCACCAGTGCTCCACCAGGTGGCAGCCGAGGTTGAGCTGTGTGACCCCTGATGTTCACTCATCACCAACCTGTATCCAGTGGTGAGTGGAACGCCGCTCTTCTTCCACAGGATGTTTGGTCTGGGGCTTCCTCCCACCTGGCACTCAAACACTACACTTCCTCCCTCCAGCAGCAGCTGGTGGGCAGGCGTCCTGATGAAGAAAGGTGCGGCGGCGGCGGCGGCGGCGGCGTACTCGCTGACGCTCGCCTGTGACATTGTCTCTGTTTCCTCGGCTTCCCTACAAATGAAGTTTTAACGTTAGTGGCGCTGGGGGACTGGGCCAGGTGGTTTTGGGACGGTTCTTCAGAGACTCACAGTTTATGGACGGTTTCAACATGTTGGGTCTCGACGGTGACCTCCTCCCTGCTCTCGATGTCCTCAGACACTGCAACACAAAACAGAGAAAGTTTTTGGATTGGGGTTCTGCCTCAGGAGCTGAGGTGTACCTGGGACGTGTGACTGACCCTGGACCAGCAGGTAGCAGGAGGTGCTGACGGTTCCCGCCTCGCTGGTGGCGGTGCAGGTGAAGCGGCCGCTGTCCTCGGCGAAGGCCTCGCGGATCACCAGCTGGGCCAGTCCGTTCTCGGCGCTGTAGCTGATCTGGAAGTCGATGGAGCTCTGGATCTGGAAGTCCTCCCGGAACCACATGACGCTGGGGGCCGGGTGGCCGCCGATCTGGCACTCCAGGGTGACCGACTCGCCCTCCGTCACCGTCACATTCTTCAGACCCTGCGCAAGCAACAACAACACGTCTGAACATCTCTCGTCGTGGATCCACTGGACCACCGCGGGATCAACTGAAGACGTTGGACTTACAGCCAGCAGGGTGGGCGGAGTCACGTCTCCACCTGCAGACGGCACCGCTGCGGCCTCCACCACCACCTGCCAGGTCAGACACAAGTTAAAGGTCACTGATTCCACCGCAAAGAACAGCAAAATCAGCAGCTCTGGTTGGAAAGATGTTTGGATTTTCCGAAGAGAAGAAACCCAATGAAGCGGCATCAGTCCACTAAGACATTCATGTCTATTTAAAGATATTATTATACAGTACATCTATTTCTATACATATAATATTTATATATATGTATACACATATATGTATGTGTATATATATATATATATATGTATGTATGTATATAACAATAAACAACAATAAAACAATGAGTTCAGCTCAATGGCAATCAAAGAAATAACCACAGAGAAAAATAAATAAATAAAATCCCAAAGACAAACAAAGTAAAATCAATGAAACTCAGAGAATAAATACATTAATTAACAGGGGGGAAAAACAGTCAATCAATTAATAAGAGATGTAAGACAGTGGCATAAAGTGGACAGGGTCAACTGCAGGTTGCTCAGGTTGTTCAGCCCTGCAACTCTGACCACTTCTCTGTCTCTTTCTCTCAGTGTCTTTTTAACCCAACCCAGAGGTCAAAGCAGATGAGCGCCCTCTGGAGTCTGGACCTGCTCCAGGTTTCTTCCTGCAGGGGACTTTTTCTGGCCACCGTCGCTCCCTGCTGCTCTGGAAAGTTCAGTTGCTGTTCTCCTCATTGTGCAAAAGATGATTTGAGATGCTGTGATTTAGTGCTGTGCAAATAAAAGTTGGTTGATTGATTGATTGATTGGGTGATTGGGTGATTGATTGACCCTTTGAATGCTGGGAGCGCCCGCATGCCTGTCGCCAGTGAGACCAGAGAAGCTGACAGGTTTGCTCTTCGTCCTGCCGAATGAGGAGAACCGTCGACGGAGAGCGCCAATTGGCCGAGCCATCGGCCAAACACAACAGGGCGTCATCTCAAAGGTTAAGCCACAGTAAGAGGTTAAAGACCGCGGCCACCAGGGGGACACGATGGTCAGGTGTGTATTGATTAAGAAGATGGAAATAAAAAAAAGGAAGGATGGATTAATGAGTGACTTGGTTTGGACAGGCGTGAAGTGGGACTCGAGTTAATCGAGTTAATCTTCAGGCGGGCAGGACAAACCGATGTTATGGCTGTTAGCTGGCAGCACCAACTGGTTAAAGGGCTGCTGCTCTTACCTCAGAGCCTTTAGAGACTTTAGAGAGGGTAAAGTGTGGTGCTGAAGGAAGGTCCACACCAGCGGAGCTCTCTGCCACGGTCTGGAGGAACCAACAGAGTTCACGCCAGCGTTAAAAATCAGCTCCTGCACCTCCTTGGAGACTGCCAGCGAAGCAGCGACCGCCCACTGCTCTGACTGGACCTCAGCTGAACAAGCAGCTTCACTCTACAGTCCTGGCTGACCTGAAGGTGCTGTGCAGTCAGCAGGAGGCCGGCCTGCGCCTTGACTGTAGTCCTGCTGGCGGCCACCAGGATGTCCACCTCCTCCTGCTGCTCCTGCTCCTGCTCCTGCTGCAGGGGTTGGCGGACCCGAGCCAGGTCCACGGCGGCCACCACCGTGGCCACCGCGCCTGCTCTGTGTCCTCCACCGGCCTGGAGACACAACCAGCAGCACAGGGAGCCTCAGCAGGACGGCGTAGACACAACCTGCAGTTCCCTGGGCCTGGACGCTGGTCCGGCGCCGGAGCTGAGAGTCCACAGTCCCAGACGGCCGTGACTCTGATCAAAGCCCAGAGTCTCGTGGAGATGATCCCAGGAGCCTCCTGAGCGCTAGCATCAGACTGTTAGCACCAACTTAGCCACCAATGCCAAGCCATTTTTATGCGTATGTGCTAAGCTAAACTAAGCTAGCCTTCCAAATTTTATGTACCAAAAACAATTTTAAACATTGCTAACTTTCTGCCTCAGTTCATAGCTGCTGCTAGCACCTTTTTAGCCGAAGAGACAATGTTGGATGGGCGGGACTTCCTGTTGCCTCTTGGGCACTGAAGGTAAAACTGCTGACAGCGACAAACAGTATTTGTTTTTTTTTTATCTTTAAGATGTTTAACCAAAGCGATTGCAACTGAAAAGAGTCGTAGACAAACAATGCCACTGTCCACCACTGAGGGGTGCCCAAGCTCCACATCCTCACCTCTGTGACCTTCTGCTCCCAGCGCTGCTCCTGGGCCAACTGTGTGACGCTGGTGCTCACACTGGTTCTGCTGGTGTAGCTGCTCTCTGACACCAGTTCCCCCTGCTTCCAGGGCGGCAGGACGTCGCTTCCACCCGCCGCTGGCCTGAGGGGAGGGACGGGGAAACTTCACGTCACATGGCCTCCCACTCCAGAGCGCATCACATACAAAGAGGCTCCACCCACCTGACAGGTGTGGGCGTGGGCGCCTTGACGTGTCTGACGGGTGAAGGTGACTGGTGGCGTCCGCCGGCCACCTTGGCAACCAGGGACGCCGGAGTGGGGGACTTGGACGCGGGTTTGGGAGGAACTCTGGGCGGAGTCTTGTGAGCCAGCTCGACGCCCTCGACATGCACCTCCATCATGGTGGCAGCCTGGAAACTAGCCTCCATCCTCTGAAAAAAGATTAAGATCATCACAATACCATCAGAACAACACCAGCAGTGGAGGACCTTGTTGAGTCCCCGGGACCACGTGGACTCCTCAGGACCAGGATGAGTCCCCAGGTCAATCCTGGGGGCTACGTCGTGTCCCTGGGTCCAAGTTGAGTCCCAGGGACCAAATTGCGTCTTCAGGGCGAGTCCCTGGGGCCACGTCGAGTACCTGGGACCACATCGAGTCCCCAGGACCACATTGAGTCCCCGGTACCACGACACGTCCCCAAGGCCACGTCGAGTACCTGGGACCACGCCGTGTATCCGGGACCATGTCTAGCCCACCTACCTTCTCCAATCGGGTCTGACGGGTCCGTGAAATTTCTGACGCTGAAATCACAGTCTTTGTTTTCTTGGCGGGAACGGCTTCTTCACCTGAGCACACAAGGACGCCGTCAGTCAGCCAAGACCTCACCATCAGTTTTAACTCGCTAAGCTCGGCTTAAGAGAGGTCAACTGATTCTCACCCTGGACCAGCAGCTCAGCGGTGGAGGTGGCGCGGCCGCTGCTGTTGCTGGCGGTGACAGAATACGTCCCAGAATCCTCTGGGAAGGCCTCGGCGATCAGCAGGCTGTGCAGGTCGCCCTCCTGCAGGATGCGGAAGTCGGCCGAGCTCTGGATCTCGGCACCCTCGCGGTAGAACTTGACGGCGGGGGCGGGGATGCCCGTCACCCGCACGTCCAGCCTCACCTGGCTGCCCTGCCTGACGGTGGAGCTCTGCAGTCTCTGGAGGAAGCTAGGGGGCGCTGTCTCAGCTGGGGGAATCAACAGAGAACGTCAACCAGAGTCCAGAGGTGGCCCACCGTTCACAAACCAAACTCAGATGGGCGGCTCAGGCTCGTCCCACTGCTGGTCTCCGGTCCCTCACCTGTCACCAGGAGCTCTGCGGTGCTGGTGGCCTGACCGGCGCCGTTGGTTGCCCTGACGGAGAAGCGGCCACTGTGTGCAGTGCTCACGGCGGGGATCTTCAGAACAGCGCGGCCGTCGCTGAACGAGATCTGGGCGCCGGGCAGAGCGGCAGCGGACAGAACCTGGCCATCACGGAACCAGCTCACCTCAGGAACTGGAGAACCTGCAGGGGGAAGCAGAGTGGGCGGGTCACTGGCCATGACTAGGAATGTGATTGGCTGAATGAAGGTGGCTGCTGGTACAGTAAGCAACCGCAGGTGGAGGCTGCAGCACTCTGACTGACTGGTTGAATGTGGTCGTGGGTTTGACAGTGAACCAGAACCCTTGGACTCAGGGTTCTGGTTCAGAGGACTCTGAAGTCTTGGACTGGGAGCTCACATCTTGTCCACCTAATGATCTTCTTCACTGATTATTGGTTTGGTTCTTGGACAATGCTGGACTCTGAGAGACACTTGTGCTCCTCACCAGTACTGCAGTTCTGGGTTCAGTGTGGGCTACTCACCACTAACTTGAGCCTGGAACGTCGCAGCACTTCCCTCAAGTGCTACGACGCTCTGCAGCGGCTGCGTGAACGTTGGTGCTTGTGTTGACATGATGGGCGGGGCCCTGGGAACAGAGACAAAAGATCATCAGAACCATCCAACAAGAACCGTCCATCAGGACCATCCAACATCCACCCAAAGTCCAGAAACTAAATGTTAAAAAGAAAAGACGTGAGTAAAAGTTAAGAGTGGTTCTGGGAAGCCAGCAGGTCTGGGACCAGGATCCACCAGCAGCAGTCTGGGACCAGCTTCCACCAGCAACAGGTGAGGCCAGGAACAATCCCACACACCAGCTTCAGAGGAACTAACTGACAGTGAACCAGAACCCTTGGACTCTGGGTTCTGGTTCAGAGGACTCCGAAGTCTTGGACTGGGAGTTCACACCTTGTCCACCTAATGATCTTCACTGATTATTAGTTTGGTTCTTGGACAATGCTGGACTCTGAGAGACACTTGTGGTCCTCACCAGTACTGCAGTTCTGGGTTCAGTGTGGTCCACCAAGACCACGGGAACCAGTGAAGGCGCTGTGAGTTGACTCCAGGGAGGCGGAAGAGGGAGAAGAAGACCTGGGGAACGAGGTGCCTACAGAAGTAACAGCTCGCCCCCCCATTCACATCGAAAGCGTCTGCGGTGCATTGGCGGCTCCACAGCAGACCACGGCCACTGAAGTCAGTGTGCGTGTTTCCACCACCACCACCAGGGGGCGGCGGACGCCTTTCAGAATCATGAAACCAACGACTGAAGCGGCTTTGGAAAAACACTGCAGTGGCTCGATTTTTCAGGAAGTATCTACCTACCTCTCTAGTACCTATATATCTACCTACCTCTCTAGTATCTATATATCTACCTACCTCTCTAGTATCTATATATCTATCCAGTCTCAGGGATATCAGCAGTTGGCTCAGGCAGGAAGTCGATGAGCTGCTTGATTTTCATATTAAGATACATTGTCGTTGTATGTAGTTTTCACACGTGCTGCTGCAGTATTTGACTGTAGGACGTCAATGTGACGTCACTGACATAAACAATGATGAACAAAATGCAGGTAAACTTTAAATACCTGCATTGTCCAATTCCAGCAGTTTGCTTTATTATTATTATCATTATTATTATTATTATGGTTGTTGTTGCTGTTACTTAATTTTTCTTCTACACAGCAAAGTTCGGTTCGGTTCAGGCCAGACTGTAGTTTCACTGTTGTTTTCTTTGAAAACTCTCCAAACTCCCTCCTGGGTTGTGGCGCCACCTAGCGATCCTGGTGTGAACTGGTCAACGCACTGCAGACTCCTCCTTTCAGTGTCAAGCAGACAGAACAGCAGCAGCATCACGGACGAGTTGAACTTCCACCTGGCGTGACTGTGGAGCGCGAAGGCTCACAGCTCCACTGGGAGTCTCGAGCCACTTCCGGTTCGCTGCCAGTGAGGTCATCGAGGAAACAAATCACTGTTGTTGTGTTTATTTTCACTTTGCACTCAATCCAAGAGATCCGTGTGTAGTTGTTCACTATTGTACACACACACACACACACACACACACACACACACACACACACACACACACACGACAACAACGTCGAGCAACAGACTTGTGTCACTGCTACGTTGTGTGTTTATTTTTGCTTTGTGTGCAAAGTGAAGATAGACACCACAGAAGCGATTTGCAAACCTCCAGTTTCACTTCTATTCCAGTTGAATTGCTTCTCCTCGTGGCTCGGCAGCCTGGGATACTGGGCCAGAACCAGAACTTTCTCCCAGTCGGTGTCATCACGAAGCTTTTTGACGCTTTGTGTTGTAAAGTTCAACTTTATCGCCGTCTTTTCAGTGAGATTTTCGCTGCCTTCACCGTGACGCTAATTTTAATGAGCCGAGCTGCTACCTCCGCCGTGCGCGAGGTCTTCTTCTTCTTCCCCTTCTTCCGCCTCCTGGGAGTGAACGCACAGCGCCACACCAGGCTCGGCAGAAGTACTGCAGCGTTTCCAGTCGTTATTGCAGCATCTCCGTGCAAGCGGGACCTAAAAAACAACTCAGCTGGAGAGAAACGCTGTGGCTCCTCCCCTCAGACTAAACCAACCAATCAGCAACACAGACGCTGCAAAGCTTCGTTCGGCTTCCAACAAACGTTTGAAACTTTAGCGACTTTTCTTCAAACGTTATCGACAAAATTCTGTTTTGGTGCCGAAAACCCAGAACCATCAGAGACGAGGACAGTGTGTGTGTGTGTGTGTGTGTGTGTGTGTGTGTGTGTGTGTGTGTGTGTGTGTGGTCGTGCTTTTCTGGACTCAGATTGAGTCACTGATGAAAAAGCTCCACATGGTTCATGCAGAACTGATCCAGAACCAGAACTGAGCCGCAGGACCGGGCCGGGCCGGGCCGGACACACACAAACACACAATCACACACACACACAGTCAGCAGCTGTTTCCAGTATCTGCAGACACTGAACTTTCACGTGGACGCAGCTATTAATGTCGGGGGCGGGGCTTATGAGTGACGGACAGCAGCAGCTGCGATGGACCTTCAGCGAAGCCTCCAATTCACCGCTGACTGTGACAAACTTCAGCCTGACTCACTCAATCTGTTTTTCTTCAGACCAATAATCAAACTACTTCAAACTCCGGGTTCTTTACGAGGGTTCCTGGAGTAAAGCAGCGGCTGAGGAGGTCAGAGGTCAGAGGTCAGAGAGGAGCCTGGAGGTTCTTGTCTTCATATAAACTTCACATCTGCCTGCTGAATCATCGATCAGTCGTCATAAACAGTCAACAGTCATCACGTTGCTGACATCATCGAGCTGATGATGATGTCATCATCAACCCACCTGACGCCTCAAAGTTCTGCTCTGAGAGCTCAGCCTCAAAAAATCTGACGAGGCAACGTGAGAGGGAGAGAAATCACAACTCTGCCCCCGGCTGGAGCTCAGCTGTAACTACAGGCTGCTGTCACATGACCCATCACTCATCACAAACCCTGAAGAACACATCCACAATCCCAGGAGGAAGCACCTGGTCCAGAAGAACCACCAGGTTCTGAGGAACCACCTGGTTCTGAGGAACCAGGCCTGATCAATGACTGATCACCAGTCAACAGCGCCTGTGTGTGTGTATGTGTGTGTGTGTGTGTGTGTGTGTGTAGGCAGCGACACATATGGCAGCAGACAGAAATAGCCAGGGGGGGGGAGGGGCCGGGCCGGGCTCCTGATTGACAGCTGCATGTGTGACCTGAAGCTCTGCAGCTGATTCCCTTAAAAAGCCATCAGGCTGCTGACGGAGCTCAGCTGCTATTCTGGGACGTCTTCCGATCTGGACAGCGCCAGGCCGGCCCAGGACCTCCACCAGGACTGCACGGTGGTCCACAAACACCTCAACGTGGTCCACAAAGTCCTCAACATGGTCCACAAAGTCCTCAACATTATCCACAACCTCTTCAACATGGTCCACAAACACCTCAACGTGGTCCACAGAGACACTTCACATTGGTTCAAAACTCCTCAACTCGGTTCCAAAAAACTCCTCAACTTGGTCCAAAGCTGCCCAGCTGGACCAGCGGGTGCGTGCAGACCAGTAGACAGACGGACAGGCAGACCGGGACTCACCGTCAGCGTGCTGGGCCGGAGTCCCGGGGTCCGGTTGTGCTCTCGGACCCTCGGCTCCAGGACAGAAGCTGTGAGCGTTGCTGAAGACTCAGTCCGTCCTCGCTGTCCTCCAGGCGAGGCTGGAATGCTCCAACTGCTCAGGACGGCCCACAGGCCGCCACCCCCTTTATACCGTCACCGCCCCCCCCCCCAGCCAGGGCTGGCCCAGGGGCATCATGGGTAGTGGCAGCCATCTGTGAGGAGCCGGTGGGGGCCAGGAGGTCTCACCTGGGACCAGGAGGCCTCGGCAGAACCACAGGGGGTCTCGGACCATCGATCCATCGATCCGTCGATCTGTCGATCAGCTGATCAGAAAACACAGCGTTGGAGGGAGTCAGCTGACCAGGAGGGGGAGGGGCCACAGACTGGCCCTGTCACACAATCCCTCCCCCCTTCCTCTCACACACACACACACACACACACACACACACTGGGTGTTACACCACAGCAACACACACACACACACACACACACACACACACACACACACACACACACACACACACACACACACTTTGGTAACACTGTTTGGTAAGCGTCTCTCAGCTGTCAATTATCCATCATCCCGCCTTCCACAGACAAACCAGCCACCAATCAGAGAGCAGGAAAACAAAGACTTCAACATTCCAATTATTTTGATCATTAGTTTAAACATCCTGGTGGTCCTGGTGGGTTCTGGTGGGTCCTGGTGGGTCCTGGAGGTTTCAGGTGGCCCCCCAGAACCACCAGGACCCACCAGGACCAAGCAGAACCACAAGGACCAGCAGAGGAACCAGGGAAACCACCACAGTCCCTTCTGACCGGGTTCATCAGAACCAGCATCTGCTCTTTAAAAAGGTTTGTTGTGTTGTTGTGAATTCACGCACATAAAACTTAATTATTGCACAACTAAAAGCAGTAAGACCAGTTGGGGTGGCGCCCTAGCGCCCCCTACTGGCCAGCCACCGCTGATAGGAGGGCAAAAAGAGACGGTGCCTTGATTCCTGGTCAGAGTCAAATGAAATCAAATCAAAATTAAGAGAGAAAATAAATTTAAAACTAACAAAATAATAATAAAGGCAAAAAAAAAACAGCTGCAGTAATGAAACTAGTGAATACAACAGGTGTGTGTGTGGTGAAGGCGGTGCTGGAGGATTGTGGGTAGTTTCCTGTGGCTGGTTCAGGCAGTGGTGCAGTTTGGCCACCAGGTGGTGCTGTGGTCCTTCAGCCCTTCACCGGTCCTGCTGGTGTTCCTGCATTGAGCCTGATGACGTCATCAAGCCGTCAGCTCACCAACTGTCATCAGCTGAACACGGTCGCTGCACTGGCACTGAGCGGCCAGCAGAGGGCGGCGCTGCACCGCTCACTTGACTCGGAGTTTCCCAGTGTGGTGAGAGCGAGGGTCTCTCTCTCTCTCTCTCTCTCTCTCTCTCTCTCTCTCACACACACACACACAGCTGATCATTGTCCCTGTCAGCTAATTGGCCAACTGACTGACGGTTGATTGACAGACAGGAAGTGGCGCTTCAGCACCACTTCCTGTGGTTCGATGCAGGAGCGCCGCCCTCTAGGGAGCGGGCATCAAACAACAGCGGCCCGTTGCTAATTGGTTGGATTAACTGGGGCTAATCACTATGCTAATGTTTACCTGAGGGGGGCGCCGCCTGGAGGGCCTCTCATTGGCCCAGACCAGAGGGGATGTGAGCCGCTGCCAGCGTGTCTGACTGAGGGAAGAGAGCATCATGGGAAATGTTCTGTCGGCCAGCTGACAACAAAACGCTGGCAAAGAGCGATGCTAAGCTAAGTGAGTCGCTAATGTTAGCGTTACTGCTTCCAGTCTTTGATGTGTGTGTGTGTGTGTGTGTGTGTGTGTGTGTGTTTCATTTCCATGGAGGAGATGGTGGTGCCAAGGAGGACAGTCTGGGGGCCACGGGCCCCGCCCCCCCTGCTCCTCAGCAGCGTGTGATTGGCTGTCAGCTCGTCCTCTGCTTTGATGTGCGTTGGTCCCGTGAAGGCGACGCTCGTTTCTTCTTCTGAGGATTCCAAACACGCTTAAATCCTCTGCCCTTTAATGCTTCCTGTTCTCTGGGGTGGGGTGGGGGGTAATGAGAGGGGTAGGGGCGGAAGGGGTGGAGCTGCCCTGATAGGACGACGGCCTAACCTGTTCTTTAAGTTTCCAGTGAGAGCGGCAGCGCTACACACCTGACACACACACACAACAACACAACGCACAGCAACACAACGCACAGCAACACACCAGTGTGCGTCTCAGACAGTCATACATCACATGCATGTACACAATATCACACACACAGATGTGAGTTCTAGCGTAGCTCGCTAGCTCCATCCACAGCCTCTCTTAGCTTTCATACTAGACAAAGCTACTAGCTTTAGTCTCAGTCTATTAGCATGCTAGCCAGCTAGCCAGCTAGCTAGCCACACCTCGGCGACCTTGGGACAATGAGCGATGTTCACTTTGACTCTCATCTTTAAATCCTCTTAAATCTTGAAGATGGCGAGCTGATGAAACACTGGGCGACGCCCCCTTTATCAAAGATGTATTAAAGATTAGAGGCGGAGACGACGTCCCACTCTGCTGCTTTATTGGACACTTAATGAAAAGTGCAGATAAGCTCTCACGTCTCACGCCGCCGCTGCCGCTGGCGGGAAGTAATCCCATCAGGCATCACGGTGGCGCCGACACGCCAGTGGAGCCGTGGCAGCTCTGGGGGGGCGGAGCCTCGCCTGACATCATCACAGCCGCCGCCAGGTGGCGCCTGTTGTAAAAGTTTGTCTTGACGGAAGAATCATCAGGCACAGCCGCTGTCGGTGGTTGAGAAGCAGGAAGTAGCTGAGCACCTGTCCACCCGACTCCGCCCACCCACCCCCCAGCCCCACCCCCCAGCCCCCCGGTCCATGTGGGTCACACAGCAGCTCTCGCTCAGCTGTGGTGTTTGCAGAGTTTGGAGGCAGTAATCAGCAGGAAGTAATCACCACCGTTCGCTTAAGACGGATTTCATTAAAGTGCTTCAGGTCAGAGGCCGATTACATCCTGCAGGATCACAGAGTCCAGCAGAGTCCAGCAGAGTCCAGCAGAGTCCAGCAGACCACAGCACCGGCACTCTGCCGGAAGGTTCGCAGGTCCAAGTACCCCACGGGACCTGGACCCCACAGAACCAAAACCCAGTCTCTCAACAGACTCCAACTGCTCGGTGGTTGGTCAGACCAGAGTGGGTCAGTTCTGACGGCTCCGCCATCCTCCTGGTCTGTGAAGTCCATGAAGTGAGACCAGGACCAGGCGGATCTCAAGCTGCTAGATGGGAGCGATGAGTCGGTGGAGGTTCTTCTCACAGCTCACCTGGACCTCCAGGTTCTTGCAGACCTCCGTTAGGATCAAACTGGGAGAACTGGGTTCCAGACAGCAGGGACCAGTGAACCCAAGTCAGGCACCAACAGGCAGCATGAAAGTTGAGATCAAACAGGAAGTGACCTCTGCGACCTCCTGCAGCTCCTCCCGTTGCTGGTGTCCATTCCCACGGCTGGGACGGAGGCGGCGACGTCGTGGCCCCTCAGAGACCACGACGGCTGAGCAAACACCTCCACTTCCCATCAGCCACCTCTGCAGCATGAAACCAGATCCAGCAGGAACCTGCTGAGGAAACATCTGACATCCTGAGGTTGGGATTCAAGTGACGCTGGACCGCCGCCCCCTCACTGGCCTTCAGCTGAGCTCCAGCCCTCACACTGCACTCTCCTGGTGCACCTTGTCCTCCTGGTCCACTCAGTCCTCTGAAGTAGAGGAAGTTCTGAAGGTTCAGGCCAGTTGTCCATGGAGAGAGGAGGATGATGATGATGATGATGATGATGATGATGATGATGATGATGATGATGATGATGATGATGATGATGATGATGATGATTCTTCTCTCCAGAGAGACTCCAGACCCTGCAGACCTTCACACCACCCAGACCTGGCCTGGGAGCCTGGGTGCCTGGGTGCCTGGGTGCCTCCGTGCAGTCTGGATTATTCCAGATTATCTTGTAATTCCTCTTTAATCTGCGGCTCTAAGACTCGAGTGTCACTCTGCGATCGAGTGTTTGATGAGATGTCAAATCCTGACGGCAGGAAAACTTTCTCAGATTAACGGCCGAGAAAAACACAATCAGCCGGGCGGCGGTCGCCGGGCGACACCTGCTCCGCCCGGCGACCCCGGCCGCCCACCGCCAATGGGACGACGGCGCCGCCCCGGCCGGCCGCTCTTTGGCACCAACTGCTTTCACTGCCGTGTGCGACAACGCTGTGCGGTTTTGTGTGTTTGTGCTGTGCGACGACAATGCGACTGCTGCCTGCTGTGTGTCTGTTGTGTGTCTGTTGTGTGTCTGGACTCAGAGTGCAGGAACTCCTGGTTCCTCACAGCGCCCCCTGGAGGAGAGACCAGCTGACACCAGGTCCAGACTCCTCAGTGATGGAGCCAGTGTGTGTGTGTGTGTGTGTGTGTGTGTGTGTGTGTGTGTGTGTGTGTGATGACTGTGAAGGGAGTCTTTTCTTCAGCGGTGGAGATAACCAGGATGTAATTACTGAGTCATTCTTCCATCAATCACATCAATCCTGGGGAAATGGTGGGGGTGGGGCTAGGGTGGGGAGGGGGGTAGGGGTGGGGGGGGGTCTTTAACTGAGGCCACCCTGAAACACCAAATGGAGACCAAACCTCCAGGAGCCAACATGGGGGCCCATTCATTTCAATCTAGTTGCTCCTCAACCAGTGAAGAACATCTGCAGGACCCCCCCCCCCCAGGTCAGTGGTCCAGGTGTGGTCCAGGTCAGGTTGGCTCATGGCCATGCTGGTGTTTCCTGATCTCCACTCAACTCCTCAGTTCTCCTCAGGGACCTCAGCTGGAAGCTCAGAACCAGAACCAGAACCAGAACCAGACTGAGCTCCCAAAGTGTTGAAGACCTCCTGCACCTGGTCACCAGCAACCAGGGAGCAGCACCAGCAGGCTCCTGGTGGCTACCAAACTACTGGGGGGGGGAGGAGGGGGAGGGGCATGGAAATAATGAGAATACATTTCGCGCTTTTCAAGAAACTCATTGGACAGAGGGCTGCAGTGTTGCTCCACCTAGTGGTGGTGTCTGCGTCTGCGTCCGGCACTTTTTATTGAGGATCTTTACTGGCGGCCAAACTCCCTCCAGGCATTCATTCACTTTCATTCCAAACTACCAACAGGGAGAAGTCAACATTCTGACATCTGATGCAGCTTCAGTGTTAGCATGGACCCACAGGCCCTGGCTGTCATGTAATAATGGGGGCGTGGCCTCAGGTGGACTCCATAAAAGTCTCTGCACTTCCTGGTCTTCCACTTCCTGCTGGTCCAGGTCCAGGTCCAGGTCCAGGTCCAGGTCCTGGTCCTGGTCCTGGTCCGCTCGCTGCCAGAGTCTCTGCTCCGAGCTGCCGCTAGGGGGCGGCGGCCGCTGGGAGTCCTGGTTTGGCTTGAGGTCAGGGGGGCGGAGCCTCGGCGCCCCCCTCAGGCACTGACAGCAGGTCCTGGTAGCGCTGCTTCAGAGACGCCCACGAGTAGCGGGAAGCGTCCACCTGCACCACAGAAGAAGAATCACACACACACACACACACACTCATGAGAACGCTCATTGGCCGACTCGCAGGCCAGGTGCATGATGGGAAAGCGGGGGCGTCACCTTGAGGAGGTGCGAGCGGGCGAGCCGAGGCCTGGTGCAGAAGCTACGCAGCCGCTTGCTGAGCTGCTGCGGCGTGGAGTACAGGTACTCCGCTGCAACACACACACACACACACACACACACACAGCTCAGCGGCCAATCACAGCCCTCCTTCCATCCCCACCCAAGCTGTGTCCTCAGTCCTCACCTGGGAAGATCTCGGGGTAGACCAGCGCCTTGGGACACAGAGGGTAGCAGCCGCAGTGGACCGCCTCCAGCCTGGCACACAGCAGCACCGCAGGTAGCTTAGCATCGTTAGCAACCTCTCCAGTCACCAGCCTCACCTTGTCTGTGCTAGGCTAATGTCATAACGCCGGCCTGACCGACGAGCGTTAGCCGTGAGCTACGCGGAGCTAAAGGCTACATGGACGCCGTTCCACTCATTCAATTATTCATAACTTTATTTCACGAGGTGTTGAATGACACGTAGCGACGCAACGAGGAGCTAACGAGCCGCTCGCTAACTGCTAGCCAGTGTTTTGTTGACGGCGGCTGAATAATTGATGTCGGTTGGAGGGGACAACTGGATCCGAGCGGTGAGGAGCACTGCAACTGCAACACACACACACACACAAACTCACATGGCGACTCCGAAGAACTCGTGCTTGGCGGTGGAGACGACCATGTCGGCCTGACACAGCACGGACAGGAAGTGGTCTCTGCTGGGCAGGAAGCCCCAGTGCAGGATGTGAGACTGCAGGACCTGCTGGGCCTCCAGGAAGATCTCTGCAGCACCACCGAAGAAGAAGAAGAAGAAGAAGAAACTCAGTCAGTCAGCACCAGAGAAGATACTGCTGCTAACGCTGCTGCTAGCACTGCTGCTAACGCTGCTGCTGCTAACGCTGCTGCTGCGACGGGCTGAGGGCCAGTGTGACTTCCTGTCACATGACCGGGTGAGGGGGATCCATACTGTGAACCCCATAAAGGAAATCAAAAATGTTGGCGCTGCCCGAATGCGATTGGCTCCCAGCATTGTTAAGCTCCGCCCTCCCCCACCGGTGGATTTACTGCCGCCGTGTCCTAACTTTACGCCTCAATATCTCTCAGGGTGGGCAGACAAGCTCCGCCTTCTGCTAGCTTAGCACTTTCTATTAGCTGTGCTCAGCTGTTTCCATAACCTCCCCTTAGCGTTGATGCTAAGAGGCTGTTTGAAGTGACCCTCACAGTGTGTGTGTGTGTGTGTGTGAGTCCACCTGGGGGGTCAGTGAAGGTCTCTCCGAGCACCGACAGCAGGAAGTTGCAGCCTCGCTGCTTCAGGTCCATCAGGGTGGAGAAGAAGAGCTCAGGACCTTTATCATGCTCCCTGCGCACACACACACACACACACACACACACACACACGGGGGGGCCCTGTGACTGGTCACCTCCGCAATCTCTACCAGACCATCTCAGTTTGCCAGGAGTGCCGCACTGAGCATGCCGGGGGGGGGCGGAGCCTATGTAGAACCCCCCCCCACCACCACCACTGGATTTCTATTCAATAGTTTCTTCACAGTAATGTGAGTGACAGACTGTCGGTGCTGCAGGTGCTGCGTTGGGACACTAGTGGGCAGCAGCTAGCAGCAGCGCTAGCGGCGCAGCGCTAGCGGCAGCGCTAGCGGCAGCCAGCGGCTCCTTCACCTGGAACAGCTGTTTGCAGCAGCAATAAGACGGCTGTAATCTGAGGATCAGGGCCACGCTCAGATTAAAACACACACACTTCAATCACAGATTAACACAGAGCCTCATTCCAGCAGAATAGAAACTAATCCATCTGTGTCCAGAGAGCAAGACCCCCCACACACACACACAGGCCCCCGGTCACATGACCACTCACCACCTGTGCGGCCACACGATGTGCAGAGGCCGGACCTCCTCCTCGCCACCCCCCTCAGGTGTGGCTCCACTCGGAGGGGGCTGCTGGTCCAGGTCCTGGTCCTGGTCCTGGTCCTGGTCCTGGTCCATCCTGCCGGGTCCAACCAGGACGTTAGGGCTAAGGCTAAAGCTACGGCTAAGGCTAAAGCGACGGCTAAGGCCACAACCAGCAGCTAATTGTTACTGTGGAGACGGCTGCACCCACCGGCGGGCAGTGATGATGTCATCACGGTGAGACTCCTCCCCCAGCCGGCGCTGCAGCTTGTGTCGCGGCATAAACCTGTCAATCACCAGGAGGGCAGTCAGAAGCTGCAAAATCAACCAGTTAGTCAGTCAAAAAAACAACAACAAATTCATAAATCCCTCAATTTTCCTTCTGGACACACACACACACACACACACACACACACACACACACACACACACACACACTGGGGCACCTGGTGAGGTCTGGCAGCTGCAGGGGGAAGGCCAGGACCTGGCACTTGGGCCGGATCAGCAGGTCCAGGTCCTGGGGCCTCTGGTCGGGGATCCTCTTCAGGAAGGGGCGGAGCTTCGACAGGAAGGACTCCATGTTGAAGGCCGAGTTGAAAACCACCACGTCCGCCACCAGGCTGCACGCGCGCACAACACACACACACACACACTGAGTTGCTGTAGCAAAGGTGGCGTTAGATGTTAGCGGGCAGACGGCGGGGTTCACAGGAGGGGGCGGAGTCTGTCTGCCGTCCAATCAGGCTCTCTGATGATCACTAGCAAAATGTAACGCCGGCCGTTAGCCACACCAGCTTGCTAACCAATCAGGAGCAGGCAGGGTCTGACTAACCAATCAGGAGCAGGCAGGGTCTGGCTGTGTAAACCCCTCCCACATCCCAGCACCAATGAACACCGAGTGTTTCTCTGCTGTCCACTGAGACTTTAACAGCAGCTGAGACAGGAAGTGGCCGCAGGTCACATGACCGCTGGGTGTTTACCATGACAGAATCTGGTTGTAGCCGTACTGGAAGTCCCTCTCCTGGTCCTTTTGGACCGGGTAGACCAGCTGGTTCTCGTGGAAGTACAGGACCTTCTTGAGGCGGGCCAGGTCCGGTCTGAGGGCCACCAGCTCACACAGGTTCAGGACCGAGCTGCAGAACAGGACCCTGCAGCAGGGAGGGCGAGAACAGGACCAGGGTCAGGACCAGGACCAGGAGGGAGGGTGAAGGTAAGGAACTGGACCAGAACCCAGGCCAGGACCAGGAACCGAGTTAGGACCAGCAGGACATCAGGAGGGGTCAGGACCAGCAGTCTCACCTGTATGAGGGGCAGGGGGGCGTGGCCTGGCTCAGGTGCAGGGCGGCGGTCCGGGCCCTCCAGTGCCACTTCTTGGCGGGCAGCGTGACAGCGGAGCAGCCGCTGATGTTCTGCTGCAGCAGCTCCAGCAGCTGCCTGTGGGAGCCGCCGTAGAACGGCTCCAGCAGCAGGACTCTGGGGGCGGGGCTGGGGGCGGGGCTGGAGGCCATCGTCCAATCAGCGCGCTGGAGTCACGGCTCTTCTTCTTCTCCCCTTCCTGTCGTCAGCAGACAGTCAGGAGCTCAACGGCAGCAGCAAGACCTGAGCTAAGCCCCACCCACCTGATGACATCACTGAGGGCAGAAAACCACTGCAGTGCCAATGTGTCATCAGCTATTAGCTTAGTATTGAAGCTAATGGAAGCAGCTAGCAAGCTACGCTAGAACCCACAGCATGCATCTGTGTGTGTGTGTGTCGTTTTAAGACAGTTTAACTACAAGCTTAGCATTAAAGCTAAGGGAGGCTATGGAAGCAGCTATCGAGCTAAGCTAGCACTCAAAGCATGTGTGTGAGTGTTGTTCAAAACGGCTCCTGTAAGAGGGGCAGATCTGTAGACAGCCTCCACCGTCTGTTAGCTATTAGCTTAACATTAAAGCTAAAGAAGCAGCTAGCTACGCTAGAACCCACAGTGTACACGTGTGTGTGTGCGCGTGCTAATGGAAGACTACCGGGAGGATCACCAGAGGCCGGGCTGGCTGGTGGCCCCGCCCTCGAGAGGAAGTGGCGGTGGGGGCGGGGCCTCCCAGTGACTCCAGTCATCCCATTAGCCGCCCACAGTGGGAAGTGATGCGGTGGCGGCGGCGCTAGCTCACCCACGCCAGCTCGTCAGCAGCGCTGCCACACACACTCATATCAGGAGCAGGAAATGAGCAGATAGCGGCTGAGGCGGACGTGTCAAACGGCTCCATCTGATTGGCCGGTGCCGTGGTTAATGCGGCCCATTGTGTGGCTGCCAGTCCATTTCCTGCTCGCCGCCAAAATAATGTGCAATATGAAGATGGGAACGTGTGGGGGACGTCCAATTAGCTCGCCGCTCCTGCTACAACCTTTCAGCTCACCCACAATGACAACAGCAGCGCCGGCTCGCCGCCCCCCACTCCCCCCTACACCCCCGACCCCCCCCACTCCCACTCCCACCGCCACAACCACCAACTTCCTGTTTGGTCCTCAGCCAACATGCAGATGGATGATGGGATCCCAAAAGCAGCCGCTGCTTCTGGGATCACGTTAGCATGGTAGCACGTTAGCATCTCCATCAGGATGTAATTACGCCGACCGACCACTAGCTGACTGGTCGGGGCCCCCACCTGACCTCTGACCCCGAAACAGGCCTCGGTTCGCAGCAGGGTAAAACTGTGAATTTTCAGGGCTGTTATCCAATCAGAGTGGGGCTGCAGGGCGGAGCTTAGAGCAGCTGTGGGAGAGGAGCAGACGAAGAGGAGGAGGTGGAAGGAGGCCGACTGGAAGCTGAGAGTGCGGCGTCCCGGCCGGGGGATTCCGCACACTCATCTTCCCGCCAGTCGTCTCGCTGCCGCCGCCCCCACCTGGCCTGGTGAGACCTGGCCCGGCCGGCCCGGCAGGGCTTCAGGTGGGGGGTTTCCTGCCAGGGAATCCCCTTCACCCGCCCAGGCGTCGGACCAATGACTCAGCAGCTCGCCCGCCACCACCGCTGGAAAGCAGCGAGCAAACTACCATAGAACACACAGCGTGTGTGTGTGTCCTTCTAGACGGCTTAGCTACTAGCTTAGCATTGAAGTTAGTATGGAAACAACTGTTCCTTAGCTTCAATGTCGCTGCTGTGGCTAAACAAAACATATATACTGGTGACACACAAATGTTTGTGATGCTAAAAAAATATATATATATATATATTTGTGCGTTCAAAAAAATATTTATTGGGTTTTTTTGTGCATTCAAAAAAATATTTGTTTTTTTGTTTTTTTCAGACCGGAATTGCGGCCACCGTCGCCGAGCTGCTTTCGATGTGGAAGCATGCAGCGTTTTGAATCGTCCGTCGACAGCGGACGTGACGTCACACCAGCCTCGTGGGTAAGAGGGAATTTCCACTTCCTGACTTTGGTCCAATCAGACTCGGCGGTCAGCTCCAAAACACCGGAAAGGCGCGGAAACGGGACGCTGCGAGCTCCGTTAGCAAGCGGCTAGCACAGGCGGCGGTTTGGCGGTTAGCTTTAGCTCAGCTGCAGCCCGCCCACGACCGGAACGCCGTGTCGGCTGGCCACTTCCGGCGTGTGTGTGTGTGTGTGTGTGTGTGTGTGTGTGTGTGTGTGTGTGTGTGTCGTCGCTCAGACTTGGAGTCCCCGGACACGGAGAGCGCGCGGTGGACGGACTCTTACCGTGACAGGCCTCGCTCCACGCACCGCACCACCTCCACGCACGCACGCACGCTGTGGCAGGACTACGTCATCACGTCTTTTGACCGTCGCCGCGGGAGAGCGCCCCGCCCCCCCACGGCCTCGCAAAGCAGAGAATCAGCTGTGCCGGGTGGTGTGGTGTTGTGTTGTGTTGTGTTGTGTCGCTGCAGCTTGTTGCTGGGCAGATTAGCGCTCGCGCTCTCTCTCCTCTGTGTGTGTGTGTGTGTGTGTGTGTGTGTGTGTGAGTGAGTGAGTCGGACAGGCTACAAGAGGAGAAAGACGGTTTTTATTAAAAGTGGTTTGGCTACAATGCAACATGTTCATCTCCCAGACAAACATCTGGACTCCAGCTGCTCCTTCAGCTCCAGTGGAAGCACCGACCTCATAAAAAATACACCGTTGGTTGTTTTCACAATCGTCGTTTATCAAAAGTCCCCCCCCCCAAAAAAAATTTAGAATTTCCAGTCATTTCACAGGAAGTTGAACACAGAGAGAAAAAACAAGAAGACAGAAGTGGATGTTTGTCATCGAGCACAGCTTCACAGTTTTTGCTCCAAAACAAAAAATAACTCCGTGTGAGGAACTCCAACACTGTGAACTACAGCAGGAAATAAATACAATGAGGAAATAGAAAATGAGTCATAAATAAAGTGGTCAATTTCCAAATAAAAACAAAAGAAATTGGAATTTTGTCGGTCGACTTTGAAACAGAAGAAACGACACAACGTCACCGTAACACTGACAGACACAACACTGACAATTGCACACCACCATGTAAACGGGGGACACATACGCACTAACAGCGGGTGGAGAGAGGGGTTAAGTGAGGTCAGGGGGAGGTCAGCGACGGCACTTGGCAGGACAGGTGGGAGGTTTGCATATAAGGCTTCCTCTGGAGAAACTACACAACGGCTCCTCCTCGACGCACACAAAGTTTTAGCGTCTCTTCACACAAACGGAGAAACGCGACGAGGCCCAAAGTCGTGCGGTTAGTTGGCAGAAATAAAGAGAAAAAAAAATCATGTAAAAAAACAAACAAACAAAAACAACCCGGTCGAAGAGACAAAGTTACACAACAACAAGAAGAACAACACTGACAGGAAGTGACCCCCTCCTCTTTTTTTTCATCCTTTACATTGTTTGTAGTGAATCACAGTTGAGCAGTGTTTCCTCTAGGGGTCCGGGGGTCGCTGGCAGGGAGACACTGGAAGTCAGAAGGTGGCGCCACCACGCAGCGTCCAACACTGTACAGTGAAATCATCAGCAACCTTTCACACTTTCTTCTTCTTCTACTCTCCTTTTTTTTTGCATATTGTGGATTTTGACACAATCCCATTGGCCGCTGGCTCAGGGGCCGTCCCAAAACCTCTGGGCTGCGGAGCCCACCTAGCGGACGCCCTCTGTCTTCACACAGTGGTACTGCAATCTGGAGCCGCACCGGTGGGAGCCGCTAACCAAGTGAGAATACGCTCATGCTAATTAGCTGTTAGCGCTGTACGACGGGATTCCTTCTCAGACTATCGCTGTGCTAGCACTCGGCTAGCGGTTAGCATTGGCCAAATCATTAGCATCCTGCTATTTTAACCCAGCAGGCTACACAACGCGGTGCTGACAGCAGAGAGTTGAGGAGGTTGACGTCAGGCTGAAGAGGCGGTGACAGGAAGTGGCAGGAAGTGGCAGGAAGTGGCAGGAGACTCAACTCTGAAGAGCAACTGGACGAGTGTGAGGTCAAAGTTCAAACACAGCCACCATGACCAGGCTGAGCTGCAGGTGGGAGACCTGCTGCTGACTGACTGACTGACTGACTCACTGACTGGTTGACTGACTCACTGGTTGACTGACTGGTTGACAGGCTGACAGAGTGCGGCTGCTGAGTGAGGCTCCGACCTCCAGCCCTGCAGTTCAAGGTGGGCCCCCGGGGACCTCCCGGTGGTCCAGGTTCTGCTGCGGTGGATCAGTGGTCCTGGTCCGGCTCCCCCGACTCCTCCTTGGTCCCGCGGTCTCCTTCCTCCTGCTCCTTCTCCGCCCCTCCTCCTCCTCCCTCGGTCACCTCCCGGTACATCTTTGGCTCCGGACCGCCCCCTCCGCCCCCTCCTCCGGGTAGGCCCCTCCCCCGCCGGCCGCCTGCCGCTCCTCCGCCTCCCTCTTGCAGTAGGAGTAGCGGTGGTTCATGTGCTGCGAGTACGAGCCCGAGTGGCTGAACCTCTTGCCGCACTTGTCGCACTGGTAGGGCTTCTCCCCCGAGTGCAGGCGCGAGTGCTCGATCAGGTGGTGCTTGTGCTTGAAGGCCTTGTGGCAGATCTGACACTGGTGGGGGCGCCGTCCTGCAGCCACAGGAGACAACAACACACTCAGTCACACAGTGACACACACACACACACACACACACATGATATACACCAAGGGAATCATCGGCCCCCTGTCAGGTCACCAAGCTCTTGGTTTTTTTTGGACGGTTTTTAAAGTTTCAAAGGTCAGAGGTCAAAGGTCAGACGTTTGATTCGCTAATATGAACTTTTCAAAGAGGAAGAAGAAGAAGAGTTGTGGGTGTTTAACAATCAGACTGAACCACTCTGACACACATGTAACATAATAATAATAATAATAATAACAATAATAATAATAATAATAATAATAATAATAATAATAATAATGATAGTAATGATAATAATAATATAGGTTTCTGACATAAAAGCATCTGGTTGTCAGGCAGTCTGACCAAAGCCTGGTCCCCAGCTATGCTAAGCTATGCTAAGCTATTCTAAGCTATGCTAAACTAGTCCTAAAACCTGAGCTTCACATCACTTCACTGTCAGACTGAAGTTGTCGGAGGTTAAAGACACAAACATCGTCACCGCGCTGCTTTCAAGCTGCTGCTCACCTTGCGCGCACACACACACACACACACACACACACCCTGGTGGATGTGCTGCTGCTCTGTGTGTGTGTGTGTGTGTGTGCGCACGATGAATTTCTTCCCTCCGACTGAACAGGAAGTCTTTAGTCTGCTGCCAACTGACAGGCTGAACGCCGTCCAAACAGTCGTCCCACACACACGTACCGAAAACACGCCAACACACACACTGCACACTCCTCACAAACACATGTAGCCACAAATAGACCTGGAACCATAGCTGGCATGGTTTACTGTAACACACACACACACACACACACACACAATCAGGGCAGCGTGGATTCCTGCTCTGACTGACGGGGGGGCGACGTGAGCAGGATGATGCAAGGCGGTGAAAGCCAGGAAGGTGGAACTGCTTGAACTCAGGTAAACTGCTGCTGGGACCAGGACCAGACACGGCTGTGGTTCTCCCAGTTCTGGTTCTGGAGACCTGGACCTGGACTTCAGCGTCGCTTTTTAATAATAAACACCGGCTAAACATCCAGGCCACTGCCTCAGCTCAGCTTAGCTTAGCTTAGCTTAGCATTTATCCCTTCAAACAGGCCTCGCCGTCTCCGCCAGGAACCACTTTGCTAATGCTGGCTAATGCTAACGCTAGCTCATCATCATCATCACTCAAGCCTCGCCCACCAGCTGTCGGGGGGTTTTTCTTCCTCTGTGATCGGTGGCGATGTTGCTGTCATTGATATCAATGGATGTATGTACACACACACACACACACACACACACACACACACCAAAGTACACCAGTAAGCCCCCAAGCTGAAAAGAAAGCAGGAGTTAACAGTTCAGCAGAAAATCAGAGAGAGCGAGAGAGAGAGGGAGAGAGAGAGAGTAGGGAGAGCAGGGCAATCAAGAGCAGTGTGGTAGGGGGGGGGTCATCAAAGAAGGCGTGTCCGAGTGTTACATGTACCTGTGTGTTCATATTTGTGTCTGAGCAGGGAACTGGTCTTCTGGAATGTTTTGTGGCACAAGTCACAGGCGTACATACCACTTTCTGCCTTCTTAATCTTCCTCCTGGTCAGCAGCGACTCGCTGTCTGCCAGGTCGTCCAGGCCCGACACAAAGTCCAGCGTCGCCTCCAGCAGCTCACCCTGGCCACACACACACACACACAGACACACACAGACAGACAGACAGGTTGGGTCAGTCCTGGACCACCACCCAAACCCCCCACTGACAGCCAGATCCCACGTCTGGACAGGGCTTAGCGGCCCCACCTGGGTAAGACCCTCCGTTGGGGGAGGGGGGTCGTGGTAGAGGGTGGGTGGTGGGGTTGGGGGGTGGGGGTGGGGTTGGGGGGCTTGTTGGGGATTGAGGGGGTCAGGTGAGACACTGCACAACGTCTCCCGTACACACAGAACACAGCCTGATCAACAGCGGACCCCAGCAGCCCGAACCGCCCGCCGGCCCAGCGGCTCAGGTGTCAGATGGTGGACTTCCTGTCAGCTGATCGAGCGACCCGGGTCCCACCGGATGGGACTCGGTTTCACTCGTCACAATGGAAGCGGCTCAGGCTGCTCGGCGGCTGAGATCATTTGTTGTTCTTTAGCCGAGTTCTCAGAGCTCCGCTGTCACCGCGTCCTTAGCGGGGTGCAGGTGTTTGGGGGCCTGCGGGACCCCGTGATGACCAGCTGTCTACACACTGGTCCCACGCTGGGCCTGCCTGCCAACAGAACCCTGCCTGCACCGGTCAGTGGGCTCAGAAGATCTGAAGGACGAGCGGTTTTACCTGGAAAGCCGTCTTGCGCTGGTACTTCCTCCTCTGCTGCATGTCAGCGAAGGTGGCGGCCCCAGTCGCATAGGTGTAGGCCATGTGGGGCAGTAGGCCGATGGGGTCCAGGCCGGCGTAGGGCCTGAGGCCTGGAATGGTGGCTTGAGGCGGAGACATGAAGGTGGGGGCGGTGAAGGCTCCATGGGGGGGCAGCGAGGTGTAGACCGGACCAAAGGGGTTGATCCCAAAGACGGGACTGTTGCTCTTCTCCAGCTGATGAACAGAGTCCATGCCCCCTTCAGGGCCTAGCACCTCCTTCTTGATGCTGACCAGGTCCAAGGGCCCTGACTCCAGAGTCCCTGCACTGTTCCCAGTCAGGAAGGTCTTGGCTGGCTTCTCCTGCTCACTGGGCGGCCTCTGGATGCTGTGTTTGGGCAGGGACAGGTCCAGGGGCGTGTCCTCCGACACCAGGCTGTTGGGGGTGTAGGAGCTTCCTTGAGAGGTTTTGGAGGACGTGGAGGACAGGTTGAGGGGCGACGGGGTGTCGCTCCTCAAGTGGTCCACAGAGTTCTGCGGCCTGCTGGCCTTGGGGAACCTGTGGGAGGAGTCATTACTACTGAAGCTTCTTTGCAAATCTGCTGCGGTGTAGCTGGGGTTGGTTTCAGGTCCTGGAGGGCTTGTCCCTGACAGCAGACCTCCTCCAGGGTAGTTCTGGCTCTGCCACTGGCTGAACCACTCTTGGACAAACTCCTGAGGAAGGCCGATGGCCATGGAGATCTTCAGCAGCTCCTCCGAGTCGGGCTCGGTGTTGGTGGCAAAGTAGGCCTTGAGAACTGACACGTGGTCTTTGAAGTGGTTGATGGGGCTACCGGTTTGTTCGGTGCTGGACTGCTCCGAGGCCAGCGCCGCAATGTGGCCAGCGGGGCCGCTCTCGGCTGGCTGCAGCACCGCCTTGATATCCTCGTTCATCTTGCACAGGTAGCGCTCGTGCTGGTGCAAGGGGATGGGTCCGGGGAAGGACTCCCTGCAGAACTGGCAGCAGAAGGACAGGAAGTGGCCGCTGGGCTGCTTCTCCTCACCGCTGGGGTTGGAAGAGGGGCGGCACTTCCTGACGTCTTCCCGTCTGCCCGGCTCGTCCGGCAGACTTCTGGCCTGGTTGGTCTCCAGGGTGTGGTCCTCAAGGTTCTTCACGAGGCGGGCCTGGCCTGCCCCCCGGAAGCCAAACCTCTGCCTGTCCCCAATCTGAAGCACCTTCTGCACTTCACTCAGGTTCTTTCCAAAAGGTCCAGGGTGGCCCAGCAGGTGCAGGTCCAACCCTGCGGTCCCCAGGTGCTGATGGGGGCTCTGGGAGGTGGAGGTGTGAATCCCCAGTGGGCTTCCACCACAGCGGCCATTCAGGAAGCCCCCCGAAGCCCCGAGGCCCTGCTGGGGGGCCACCAGCAGGCGGTAGTCGGCCAAGTCCACCGGCTCCTTCTTGACCTCCAGCTGGGCCTGCTGTTGGTCCCGTCCGTTCTCCAGTCTGTGGCGGAGCTGGGCAAGCGCAGGGCTACCGGGCAGCGAGTTGCTGGAGTTGGGGGAGGAGCCAGGGGGCCTGTTGCCACCCCCACCACCACCGCTACCGCGCAGGCGTCCATTGACGGCGAGCAAGCCGACGCACTTCTTGCTGCTGATGTGGGAACTGTAGGAGCCCGAGTGGGAAAAGCGCTTCTTACAGTTGGAGCACTCGTAGGGCTTCTCACCTGCAACACAAGGTCAAAGAGGTCAAGGTCAAAGAAATCCAAAAGGTCAAGGTCGAAGAAGTCAAAGAGATCAAGACGAAAGGAATCAAAGCGATCAAAGTCTGAGGTCAAGGTCAAAGAGGTCAAAGTCAAAGAAATAAAAAAGGTAAAGGTGGAAAAGGTCAAGGTCAGAGAAGTCAATGAGGTCAAGGTCAAATAAATCAAAGAGATCAAAGTCGAAGAAATCAAAGAGGTCAAGGTCAGAGAAGTCAAAGAGGTCGAGGTTAAAGAGGCCACGATCAAAGAGGCCAAGGTCAAAGAGGTCAAGGTCACTCTGCTGCTGGACTCACCGCTGTGGATGCGGAGGTGTTCCTTCAGGTGGTGTTTGTACTTGAAGGCTTTTCCACATTCGCCGCATTTAAACTTTCGGTTCTCAGTGGCAGCGTCATTGTTGAGTGGCGGCGGCGGCGGCGGCGGCTGAAGAGAGCGAGAGAGAGAGAGAGAGAGAGAGAGAGGGCGAGTGAGGGCGTGGGACTTCCTGTTTCCTGCTCTGTGTCAGAACCAGCAGCTGAGTCCACGAACACCTGAACCTGCCTGTCGGGGGGGCGGTGGGCGGGGCTCACCTGCTGCTGCTCCAACGGGGGGCGGAGCTGGCGGGCCCAGGTGTGCTCCCCCTGCTGGTGCCGGTACCTGATGTGCTCCTTCAGCGAGCTGAGCCGCTTGTAGCCGCGCTGGCAGTAGGGACAGCTGAGGTCAGAGGTCAGGGGCTCTGCAGGGAGGTCAGAGGTCAGAGGTCAGAGCCTTCACACCACCCCCCACAAGCAACCACACAGTCCCAGCGGCGGCGCCCCCCTGTGGTGGGTGGAGGCCCTGCTCCTACCGTGCTCCTCCTCCTCCTCCTCCTCCTCTTGCCCCGCCCCCTCGGGCGTGCCCAGTCTGCTCCGCTCCTCCGGGGCTTCTGGGTAAATGACGGCGGTGTCGCTACGCTGCAGGTACTCGGCAATGGCACCTGGGTGACCTTCGACCCCGTCCTCCTCCAGGCTCCGCCCCAGCAGGAAGTACTGGTCCAGCTGGGCCACGCCCTCCAGCCTGCTAGCTGCTGACCACACAGGGAGGTTGAGGCTCACGCACACACACACACACACACACACACACACACACACACACACACGTCTGAGTTCTCACCTGTAGCTCCGCCCAACGCCTGCAGCGACGCCTCCCCGCCCACCAGCCCGAACTCCGCCTCCCCGTCATCTGCTGACACACAACACACAGATCTGATTAGCACCTCCCCCTGCAGTGATGTCACGGAGGAGTCAATGAGTGACAGGTGGGCGGGGCCGAGAGGTCATGTGACTCACCAGAGCCGTTCAAGTGGATGTGGTGTCTCCAGATGTGGTCCAGGTTCTGGAGCCCCTCCCGGCCCAGGAGGGCGTGGCCGACCCGGGGCGACGCCTCCAGGGGGGGCACTCCTGCTGGGGCCCCCGCCCCTCCCTGCACCTCCTCTTCTTCCTCCTCCTCTTCCTCCTCCTCCTCTTCTCGTCCTCGTCCCACCTCCTCCTCCTCCTCCAGTCCCGCCTCCAGCACGGGGTCATAGGTCAGCACTGCAGTGGGCGGGGCAAGACAGAGGAAGGGGACCAACCACAGTGACATCAGACTTTGGTTATTGACATCCACCAATCAGAGAACAGCAGGACTGAGCCCACTGCAGGATGTGACATCACAACTCCTGCTGCCCTCTGATTGGCTCCAAGCAGCTGGAGAAGACACACCTTCACCTGTTGTGGTCTAACAGGCACCCTGGACCCCCGGGGACCAGAGGACCAGAGGACCACCCTGGGCTATTGAGAACCCTCTGGTCACTCCTGGACCCCACAGAACCACCCAGGACCCTGAGGGGCACCCTGGACCAGGGGACCACTCTAAGCCACCTTGGACCCTCCTGGGACCCCCAGACCACTGAGGACCACCTTGATCTCCCCTCCCTGGACCCCTGAACCTGGAACCTCCTAGTTCTGTTCTGTGGGGGGCCAGGGGGGTCCTGGTGGGCAGGAAGCACCATGACATCATGGGAACGTGAGGAGCAGCAGCTGAATTCACACAAGCTGATCTTTGTCTGCAGCCACAACTGCACAACAGGTGCAGCTCACATCTCAGTGTGTGTGTGTGTGTGTGTGTGTGTGTGTGTACCCCACGATGGCTGCACACACAATCATCGTGATTGCGCGCACACACACACACACACACACACACAGACTGAACTCTGACAGGAAAATCAAACATCTCTGCCGAAGAAATAACAGCAGGTGTGTGTGTGTGTGTGTGTGTGTGTGTGTGTGTGTGTGTGTGTGTGTGTGTGTGTGTGTGTGTGTGTGTGAGAGTGAGAGAGAGAGAGACACACAAAAAGCCATTCAGGACCGTTTGCCCGCTGGGTCACATGACTGCTGGAGCGGCAGATGTCACTGGGGGCAACAACCTGGCTGCTCACACACACACACACACACACACACACACACACACACACACACACACACACCCTCCAGGCAGACGCTGACCCTGACTGATAGTTGCCCCTCCCCCTCCCCCTGATGATGTCACACAGCTCCATTGTGCGGCTTTGTGTCCTCTCAGGGCGAGACGCACACACACACACACACACACACACACACACACACACACACACACAGGACTGTGGAGTCAGTTTTGAAACACACAACATCAGAAGACGGACAAGGACAAAGAGCTCTGCGATTGGAGAAAAGCACAAGCCCCGCCCACTATGACACAGACATAAAGGAGGTGGCGAAGATGCTGTGACGGTTCAAGCGGCCAATCAGCTCCCACCTTACGAAGGTCTGCTGTGACAGCAGCCAATCAGAGCTCTTCATCCATCTGAAGCCAAAAGGGGCGGAGCCAAGGAGCCCAGAGGGACAGTCCCACCTCGTCCCACCAGACCAGTCCTGGTCCAGACCCGCATCCCATGTCTGTCCTGGTCCTGGTTCTGATCTGGGTCCTGGTCCTCGTGTTGATCCTGATCGAGGTCCAGGTCCATGTCCTGGTCCTGGTCCCATCTCTGTCCCTATCCCTGGTTCTGATCTGGGTCCTGGTCCTGGTCCTGGTAAAGTGTCTGCTCCGTGCCGCTGGCTCAGAGCGACTGAGAGATGAAACCTGCTCGCTCGCTCTCTCTCTCTCTCTCTCTCTCTCTCTCTCGCCCCACAGAGCACCTGGGTGAACAACAGGAAGGGGAGGGGCCAGTGGTAGAGGGGGGCTGGCGGGGTGGGGCTGAGGGAGGAAGGTGAGGTCGCTGCCTAGTGGCCACCGGCTGGAAGTGACTCACCACCAAGATCTATCTGCCACAAGCACGTGTGTGTGTGTGTGTGTGTGTGTGTGTGTGTGTGTGTGTGTGTGTGTCTGAGAGGTGTGTCGGTGCAGCAGCAGCAAAAAAAAAAAATCTTAATCAGGTTTTAACACCTTCTGACAGTTACAGTGTGTGTGTGTGTGTGTGTGTGTGTGTGTGTGTGTGTGTGTGTGTGTGTGTGTGTGTGTGTGTGTGTGTGGTAGTCTGTAGGTGTTTGTTAAGACGATGAGCAGCAGTGTCAGTTGTAGCCCCGCCCCCTCACCTGACCCCCACTGATTAGAACTAGACTGAGGAACACTGCCGCTCTCTGATAACACACACACACACACACACACACTCATTCTGTGTGTGTGTGTGTGTGTGTGTGTGTGTGTGTGTGTGTGAGGGAGATAAAGTGCAAGTTGTCTCAGACAGTCGGCGACTGTTCAGCGTCGCTGCTCTGTGTTCAGTTGGGATGTTGCAGCCATCTTTGTTTTGCGTCATGTGACACACACACACACACACACTCTCTCTCCCCTCTCTCTCTCTCTCTCTCTCTCTCTCTCTCTCTCTCTCTCTCTCTCTCTCTCTCTCTCTCTCTCTCTCTCTCTCTCTCTCTCTCTCTCTCTCTCTCTCTCTCTCTCTCTCTCTCTCTCTCTCTCCTCTCTCTCTCTCTCTCTCTCTCTCTCCCCCTCTCTCTCTCTCTCCTCTCTCTCTCTCTCTCTCTCAGTATTGCTTCACTCCGGTGGATGTGTTCCTGGAACAGTTTAGAGATGTGAAACTGCTGATGGAGACACTTTGACGCTGACTCACCACCAGACCTGCAGCCACACACACACACACACACACACACACACACACACACACACACACACACACACTCCACTGATTCACTGTCAGAAACAGAAGGTGTTTGGCCTCATCTGCTCAGTCTGATAATCAATGAGGTTATTGATGGATGTTGGTGAGCCAATCAGAGAGCAGGACTGGGTCAGAGCCAGGGGGACTTGGGGGGGATTAGGGGGGGAGGCTGACACATGTGACCTGGAAACCGCGCCCCCTCGGGTCAAACTCATAGCCAGTCGGTGGACCAATCAGAGGGCAGGCCTGGGGACCACCTGATCCATCAGGAAGTGACTCATGGATACAACAGGTTCTTCTGCAGCTACACAAACAGGACCAGGACCAGACCAGGACCAGACCGGGTTCAGGAGCAGGACTGGGACCAGTATCAGGACCAGGACCTGGGTGAGACGAGGATCAAGACCGGGACCAAGACTAGAACTAGGACTAGGACCAGACCAGGACCAGACCAGGAGCAGGAGCAGGAGCAGGAGCAGGAGCAGAACTGGGCCCGCACAGTACGAGGACCAGGTCTATCCCCTGACCAAAACCTGGTCCCTGCACCTGAACAGACTGGAGGATCGGACGAGTGGAGACCGGGTCAAAGCCTCAGTGGTCCTGCAGGATGAAGCCAAACAACATCTTCATCCATCGGCTCGACCAATCAGAGCACAGCCTGGCGACCGGTGGATGGAAGAAGACGTTGAAGAAGAAGGAAGTGTGAAAGAAGAAATAAAAGAGTGCATGACGGGAAGGTGTGTGTGTGTGTGTGTGTGTGTGTGTGTGTGTGTGTGTGTTGTGAGAAGCAGAAGGAGAAGCGGCCGTGTGGGGACGAGGTCACCAAACTCCAGAGTCAGCAGGACTTCAGTGTCGACACCCGAAAGAGGAACCTGCACTTCCACACCTGCTGCACACTGCGTGTGTGTGTGTGTGTGTTAGCGGTGGATCAATGATGACACGTCTCCCAGGTCAGCTGACCTGTGTCCAACCCAATGAGTCCCAACATGTTTAGCAGCTAGCGGCTAGCGGCTAGCCCCACACCAGGTGTGGGCAAACTAAGGCCTAGGTGCACAAATGCGGCCCGTGAAGCTTTTTAATCCGGCCTGCCAAAACTTGAAGAAATGATCTAAACAGTCAGTCAGTCAGTCAGTCAGTCAGTAAACAGCTGTTTCCTCCATGTTGCAGTGTTTTCAGAGTCATTTCAATAAAGAGCTAAACACCCTGGTGGTTCTAGGGTGGTTCTTGGTGGTTCTGGATGGGTCTCGGTGGTTCTAGGGCGGTTCTAGGTGGTTCTGGATGGGTCTAGGTGGTTCTAGGTGGTTCTAAGACCTAAACACCGAGGGGCTGATTTGGTTGCAACTTTGCGTTGTTGTGGTTCTTGGTGGTTCTGGATGGGTCTCGGTGGTTCTAGGGCAGTTCTAGGTGGTTCTGGGTGGGTCTAGATGGTCTAGGTGGTTCTAAGGCCCAAACTAGAGGGGTTCTGATGGGTGCAAGGTGGTTCTAGGGTGGTTCTTGGTGGTTCTGGATGGGTCTAGGTGGTTCTAGGGCAGTTCTAGGTGGGTCTAGGTGGGTCTAGATGGTCTAGGTGGTTCTAGGGCGGTTCTAGGGCAGTTCTGGATGGGTCTAGGTGGTTCTAGGGTGGTTCTTGGTGGTTCTGGATGGGTCTAGGTGGTTCTAGGGCAGTTCTAGGTGGGTCTAGGTGGGTCTAGATGGTCAGGTCTAGGTGGGTCTAGGTGGTTCTGGATGGTCTAGGTGGTTCTAGGGCGGTTCTAGGGCAGTTCTGGATGGGTCTAGGTGGTTCTAGGGCGGTTCTAGGTGGTTCTGGATGGGTCTAGGTGGTTCTAGGTGGTTCTAAGACCTAAACACCGAGGGGCTGATTTGGTTGCAACTTTGCGTTGTTCATTTTCAATTGACACTGAAGCAGCGTACACATCTATAGGTCCATCTGTCACATTTTAGAACCCATTGTGGCCCCAACCAGTCAAAAAGTTGGCCCACCTCTGGGGCTAGCTGGTAGCCCCTAGCCCCTGGTCGCTAGCTGCTAACCACAGCCGCTACGTGTGGTTGTTATTTAACCTTCATGTGTGAACGGCTTTCAGACTCATCGATTGACCCGTTTAGGCCGGTGGTGGTTCCTCCTCTGTTCCACGTGGGAACTGATCCAGACGGTAACACGTAGCATCGATTGCTCCACAAAGTGATCAGACACACACACACACACACACACACACACACACACACACACCAATGACCTCCATTGAGTGTGTCCCTTTGAACGGCGCAACACAAAGCCGCCGCTCAGGTTCATCAGCGCCGGTGTCATAAAACTGACACATGGAGTCGGTGGAGTTCAGGTCCCCTGTTACCTCCACGACCAACACACACACACACACACACACACACGGTAAGTTTTAGCATAGCTTGCTAGCTGCTTCCACAGCCTCCCCTTAGCTTTGATGCTAAGCTAATAGAAGGTGCTAAGCTAATAGACGCTAATAGAAGAGAAGCTGACAGGAAGCACACACACACACTACAATCATGACGGGGGGGTCACCTGACCTCTGACCTGGCCTCTCCTATACCAGGAGCTACATTAATTAGTCACATGATCGGACACCTGAGTAGCGGTGGGAATCAGAGATTCATTTCAAAATAATGACTTCTGAAGTTTTTCAGAAAATTAAAAAAAAACAAAAACATATTTATTTATTAATTTTTATTTCTATTTTATATTTATATGTATTAATTATTTCACACATCAAGGTAATGAAACCGGAAGAAGAAGAGACACACTAATAATATCACATAACAATATTGTGTTGCTGTCAGTCAAAAGAAAACTCCTCCCTAAAGTTCAACAATAAAACAACAAATAATAAAATAAACCTTGAAACTTGAAAAAATCTTTTCACTTCACAAAATATTTATCTCATGTGTCATCTGTTGCTTCTTTGTATTGTAATGTTAGTATTGTGAAGGTTTGATTTTGAATGATTGCGTGTGTGTGTGTGTGGGTGTGGGGGGGGGGGGGTCAAACTTGAGGTGGTCATGTGACCGTGACGCCACCACTGGAGTTTTATTGTGACGGCCAAGACTTCCTGTTGGAGGGCCATGGAAGGGAGGGGCGGGGCCAATGTTTGGGGTGGGCGGAGATAAGGTGGTGGGGGGGCAGGGGCTGCACCAGGAACTCTGATAGCGGCCCGCTGCAGGCCACCACCTGCATCTGGTCCAGGCCTGGACCTGGACCAGACCTGGACCTGGACCAGACCTGGACCAGACCTGGACCTCCTCCACCTGCAGCAGCAGCAAGTGGAAGGTGGAGGAGGAGGAGGTGCAGGAGCAGATGCAGAGTGGGTGGAGCCAAACACCTGAGCCTATCACAGCCATCCATACATGTCAGCTGATTGATGGACACTCACACACACTTTTACCTACACACACTCTCTCTCTCGCTCTCTCACACACACACACACACACACACACACACACTTTTACACACACACACACACACACAGATGCACACACACACACACACACACGCACACAGATGTACAGACATACACACACACACACAGATGCACACACACACACACACACACACACACACACACACACACACACACACACACACACACACACACACACACACACGCACACACATTAAAACAGTGTCCTGTTTTTCAATCCATGGAATCAATGAGAACAAAACAATCAACAAATTCATTCATTCACTGTAAAATTGTACAAAATTAAACAATTAAAAAAATTATTAAGATCTTCCTGAACTTCCCAAAATAAAAATATCTCATCAAATGCCATAATTCTGTTTTATATTATTATTATTATTATTATTATTATTATTATTATAATTATTATAATTATTATAAGTTTATTTTATTATTATTATTATTATTATTATTATTATTATTATTATTATTATTATTATGTTGTCGGCAATGTTAAATAGCATTTTACACACACACACACACACACACACACACACACACACACAAAAAATAACAGAAGGCAGTTCGTTGAAAATAAAGAAAATGTGTGTGTGTGTGTGTGTGTGTACCGTAAAGTACAGTCAGTAAATTTAAATGCAGCTAGGTGTGTGAGCACACACACACACACACACACACACACACACACACAGGCGGACCGTGTAGCCTCTCTTCAATGAGTTGACGATGTTTCCGAGGTTCGGCGGTTCGGTGAAACTGATCTGGACTCGGTTCGATGTGAATCGCGAATTAAAACCGAACCGGATCGGAACCCAGAGTGGCGGCGGAGTTGGACTCGTTTCTCTGGAAGTCATGACGGGGAAATAAAGATGAATAATTGCAGAATGCAGCAGTCAGTGCGGCTGCGCGGCAGGGATGAAGCTTCATCTGATTCCCCGAGTCTTCACTTTCACCGACAGCACCGACAAAAAGAAAACTGGCACGAGAAACAGCTTCACTCACACATAAACAGCGCGACCGGGACCGGGTACCGGGTACCGGGTACCGGGACCGGAAAGTCCATCAGCCACAGGTCCCACCCGGCGGGCGCTCCCGTCACACCCGAAACTACCCGGACCGACCCGGACCACCAGGCTCCGGGATCCCAACAACTTTTCAAAGTCCCTCGGCACCGAGCCGAGCCGAACCGAGCCGGGCCGGAGTTTACGGGACAGTTCCAGACTTTGTGTGTGTGCGGTGCCGTACCGTGCTTCCTCCGGGGGTTGGCCTGCTTGCGCCTCTTGCAGCGGGGACCCTCCGCCATCATCTCCGGCTTCAGTGCCGAGCCGCTGCCCGCCGCATGGACCCTGCGCCCGGCCCCGAGTCCCGCACAGTCCCGCTGCTGCTGCCGCTGCTGCCGCTGCTGCCGCTGCTGCTGCTGCTGCTGCTGCTGCTGCTCCGGGTCTCCGCAGCTCCAGCTCTCCCTCACTGTCTCACTCTTTCACTCACTCCCTCACTCACTGTCTCACTCTGACTCTGTTTGTTTTGTTGAGAGCGCGCGCCGGCCGCGTCCCCGCCCGAGCTGAGGGGAGGAGGCGGACACACACACACACACACACACACACACACACACACACACACACACACACACACTCATCAAGC
>CM020514.1:21435965-21463465 GCA_009823395.1 Thamnaconus septentrionalis | reverse complement strand
GACTGCCGGCCTGCGCTAGCCTGGGCTAGCATGGGCTAGCGGCGAGCTAAAAATAGCAGCAGCAGAAGAGGCCTTTTGTGCGGCGGCTACATCAGGAATTCCTGCCGCTGCCATTGTGTCATTGGACAGAAGAGCCTTTATCACACAGCGGCAATATGTTAATGCAGCTAGCGGCATGCTACGCTAACAGAGCGGCCTTTTGTCTGGGATGTGGTCTGGCCCCGCCGGGCGGCGCTAATTCTGGAGCAACCTGGCCCTGATGGGGGGATGGGGAGTCCAGGCTCCGCCCACCACCAGTCCCAGACTGCCACTGAGTGGCTTCGCTGCTAATGCTAACGCTAGCACCTAACTAATGCTTCCACCTTATACTCCTATACCATCCTTCTATTAGCTTAGCATCAAAGCTAAGGGGAGGCTGTGGAAACAGCTAGCAAGCTTCGCTAAAACTCACAGTTTGTGTGTGTGTGCTTCTAGATGACTCCTCCCAGCTTAGCACCTTCTATAAACTTAGCATCAAAAAGCCGATCATTAGCCTTTCACTTCCTGGTCTGTGACACGGTGGCAGCAGCCAATCAAACGGCAGCTGTGGGCGGGGTCACGTGGCCTGGTCTTCGAAACGACGGTGCGTTTGAGGGAAACTCTGGAGTGAAGGAGCTTCTGCCATCAGGTCGGGGGCGGGGCCACTGGGTCAGGGGGCGGGGCCAGCCTAGGTGTTTGTGTGTGAGTGTGAGAGCAGCGGCGGCTCAGCTGACCTTTTCATAGTTTCACATTTAATCTCCTGGTCCAGAGCCCCCCCTCCCCCCACTGGATTAACATCTGTAGATGAAAACAGATTATCAGGATACAAACACAGTGAGTGAGTGTGTGTGTGTGTGTGTGTGTGTGTGTGTGTGTGTGTGTGTGTGTGTGTGTGTCAACTTTTTTTCCTCCACATTTTCTGATAAAGTGTGGAAATGGATTCATGTTCTCATCCACACGTCCGTCAGGAGGCAGCTGATTGGCTCATCAGTGGAGACAATGTCTCCCACTGGTTCCACTGAGCTGCACAGCCACCACATCTATATCAGATCCTCCAGGTCCTCCTGGTCCTCCACATCCTCCTGGTCCAGCTGGTCCTCCTGACCCTCCTCGTCCTCCATGTCCTCCTGGTCCTCATGGTCCACCTGGTCCTCCAAGTCATCCTGATTCTCCTGGTCCTCCAGGTCCTCCTGGTCCTTCTGGTCCTCCTGGTCCTCCTGGTCCTCCTGGTCTACCTGGTCCTCCACATCCTCCTGGTCCAGCTGGTCCTCCTGACCCTCCTCGTCCTCCATGTCCTCCTGATTCTCCAGGTCCTCCTGATCCTCCTGGTCCTCCTGATCCTCCTGATCCTCCTGTTCCAGCTGGTCCTCCTGTTCCTCCTGGTCCTTCTGGTCCACCTGGTCCTCCTGGTTCACCTGGTCCTCCTGACCCTCCTCGTCCTCCACGTCCTCCTGGTCCTCCTGGTGTTCTGGCAGGAAGGAGATGTTTGAGGACCACAGGATGGATTTTGGCTGAGCAGATGTTGGATTTAGCACCGCTCTCCCTGTGTTTGTGCAGGAATCTGATGAAAAATGTTCCCATCTGTCTGAACCAACCAACCGTCTTCAGGCAGTGAGACTAGACAGCAGGAGGTCATGTGACTGACAGGGCTCAGGAAGCAGACGTGAGCAGTGGCAGCCGTGAGCGCGCTCAGACTGAGAAGAGAGTGAAGGACAAAGACGTAGCATTAGCGCTAACGCGATAGGTCAGAGGTCAGTGAAGGCAGCAGAGCCACACCCCCTCTGCATCCTCACTCAGCAGCATTGGGCTAGCGGTTACTGCTAACATACAGCTAACACACCCCCCATCCATCCATGTTAGCGTGTTAGCTTCAGGTGCCACCGACATTAGCTTTCAGTTCTAGCTTGACGTCGTGAAAAGTGGGCGGAGCATCATTGGAGAAACCAGACTGGTTCATACATGGTTCTGACTCATCCAAACTAGTTTCAGTCCGGTTCAGAACGAGGTCCGGTTCTCTCTGCTAGCACTCGTGGTGCGGCTCACACAGTAGAGGCTCACAATGTCCCAGGCCCCCTGCTGGAAGACGGACTTTATGGTTCAGCACCGTACGGGCGGACGGGCCCTTTGTGACATCATCAGGGTGTCTCACTCTCAGCAGCACTTCCTGTCTGAGCTCTGAGGTGTGGGCGGCGGCAGCAGCGGCGGCGGCGGCGGCGGCAGCGTCTCGTCCCTCCGGGGGAAGATTAGAGCGAACACAGGTGGCGCTGTGCTCCCAATCCGGGCCCGATCCAGCTGCTGCAGGAAACATCTGTCGGCTGATTGCTTTTTTGTAAGACTGATTAACGGCATAAATCCTCCACCTTGTCTGAGTGCAGTGATCAAAGTAAATCCTGCAGCCTCAATCCAGATCCGCCATCAGCCGCTGCTGCTGCTCTTGCCACTCCCTCCCACAGCTGTGAGCAGCTTAGCAGCTCCAGGTCCAGAAGCTCCTCCACACTTTGTTCAAGACCACCACGCCTCAACCCACCACATTCAAATCAGCGATGTTCCTCCACAAACACGTCATCGCCATGGAAACGCACCAAGTTTCCACCGCAGAAGATTAACAACATCTCACATCTCTCCTGCTGGCTGAGGAGACGGAGCAGCAGCAGCTGTAACAGCAGCAGTAGTAGTAACAGCAGCAGCAGCAGCAGCAGCAGCAGCAGCAGCAGCAGTAACAGTAACAGCAGCAGCAGTAGCAGTAACAATGACAGCAGCAGCAGCAGCAGTAACATTAACAGCAGCAGCAGTAGCAGTAACAGTGACAGCAGCAGCAGCAGCAGCAGCAGTAACAGTGACAGCAGCAGCAGTAGCAGCAGCAGCAGCAGTAACAGTAACAGTAACAGTAACAGCAGCAGCAGCAGCAGCAGTAACAGCAGCAGTAGTAGTAGCAGCAGCAGCAGCAGCAGCAGCAGCAGCAGCAGCAGTAACAGTAACAGCAGCAGCAGCAGTAACAGTAACAGTAGCAGTAACAGTAACAGTAGCAGCAGCAGTAACAGCAGTAGCAGTAACAGTGACAGCAGCAGCAGTAACAGTAGCAGCAGCAGCAGCAGCAGCAGCAGCAGCAGTGCAGCAGCAGCAGCAGTAACAGTAACAGTAACAGTAACAGTAACAGCAGCAACAGCAACAGTGACAGCAACAGCAGCAGCAACAGCAACAGCAGCAGTGTTACAGTAACAGCAACAGCAACAGCAACAGCAACAGCAACAGTGCAGCAGCAGCAGCAGCAGCAGCAGCAGCAGCAGCAGCAGCAACAGCAGCAGCGGTAGCAGTAACAGCAGCAGCAGCAGCAGCAGCAGCAGCAGCAGCAGCAGCAGCAGCAGCAGCAACAGCAGCAGCAGCAGCAGTAACAGCAGCAGCAGCAGCAGCAGCAGTAACAGTAACAGTAGCAGTAACAGTAACAGTAGCAGCAGCAGTAACAGCAGTAGCAGTAACAGTGACAGCAGCAGCAGTAACAGTAACAGCAGCAGCAGCAGCAGCAGCAGTAACAATGACAGCAGCAGCAGCAGCAGTAACAGTGACAGCAGCAGCAGTAACAGTGACAGCAGCAGCAGCAGCAGCAGCAGTAACAGCAACAGTAGTAGTAGCAGCAGCAGCAGCAGCAGCAGCAGTAACAGCAGCAGCAGTAGCAGCAGTAACAGTGACAGCAGCAGCAGCAGCAGCAGCAGCGGTAACAGTAGCAGCAGCAGTAACAGTAACAGTAACAGCAGCAGCAGCAGCAGGTGTTACTGGAGGTTGGACCTTCTGAGTAGTTTGGCAGGAAGTGGAGCCTCAACAGGAAGTGGAATCATGGCAGGAAGTGATGTTGCTCTCCAGGTTGGTTGGTGGGACCACCACCAGGGCGGCGACACCTCTCACTGATTGACACTCATTTTATCCTGAAACTTTTTTGCTGCTGCTGCTGCTAATGTGTGTGTGTGGGGCCCTGCAAGTGCTGCCCCCTGCTGGCGGTGTGTCCAGCTGTGGAACATACCACAGTCCGTGTGCGTGTGTGTGTGTGTGCATGCCCGCTCACAGAGCTCTAAAGCCCCTCTTTATGAGATCTCCCATCATGCCGCTGTTTGTTTTGCTTCTTGATGACATCATCAGGTGCTCGCCGGCGGCAGATTGTTGTTTTTACCTTTTTAATCTGGTTTTAGTGGGAACCAATCCTCTTAGAGACAATCCTGCAGCCGACTGTTCAGGTAGCGCTGGGCTGCCACCGACCACCAGCAGGAGGAGGAGGATGATGATGATGGAGGTCACGTGACCCGCCGCTGGAGGTTCGGTGGCGGCGGCGAGGAGCGGCGACAGCTGTGATCCTGGGCAGCGGCGGCGGCGGCGGCGGCGGCCGCTAAGCTGCAGCAGATGTGTTTGGTGTCCACGGCAGAGCAGTGAGACGGATCAAATGTTGCACTAATAGGCTTTTATTTGGGGTCGCACACACACACACACACACACACACACACACACACACACACACAGGAAGAGGCCTTAAAAGAGCCGATGGCTGTTTTGAAGGTATCTGACAGCGACGGCACAAAGTCAGAGTTGAGGAAGAGCGCCGCCAGCAGGACAGACTGGTACTGCAGCAGGGTGGAGGGGTGAAGGTCAGGCCGGTTGGAACCGGTCAGGAGCCGCTGGGAGGAAACTGGAGTCAACCGTCCGACTCCTGCAGGAAGAGATAAGAAGTGAAGATGTGCAGGCTGCAGGGGGCGCTGCTGCACCTCCTCATTTACTGCTGCTGAGCAGGAGGGTGAGAGAGCAGGAGAGTGAGACAGCAGGAGAGTGAGAGAGCAGGAGAGTGAGAGAGCAGGAGGGTGAGACAGCAGGAGGGTGAGACAGCAGGAGAGTGAGAGAGCAGGAGGGTGAGAGAGCAGGAGAGTGAGACAGCAGGAGGGTGAGAGAGCAGGAGGGTGAGAGAGCAGGAGGGTGAGACAGCAGGAGGGTGAGAGCAGGAGGGTGAGAGAGCAGGAGAGTGAGAGAGCAGGAGGTGAGACAGCAGGAGGGTGAGAGAGCAGGAGGGTGAGAGAGCAGGAGGTGAGACAGCAGGAGGTGAGAGAGAGCAGGAGAGTGAGACAGCAGGAGGGTGAGAGAGCAGGAGGGTGAGAGAGCAGGAGGTGAGACAGCAGGAGGTGAGAGAGCAGGAGAGTGAGACAGCAGGATGGTGAGAGACAGCAGGAGAGTGAGAGAGCAGGAGGTGAGACAGCAGGAGGGTGAGACAGCAGGAGGTGAGACAGCAGGAGAGTGAGAGAGCAGGAGAGTGAGAGAGCAGAGAGTGAGAGAGCAGGAGGGTGAGACAGCAGGAGGGTGAGACAGCAGGAAGGTGAGACTGCAGGAGAGTGAGAGAGCAGGAGGGTGAGACAGCAGGAGGGTGAGACAGCAGGAGAGTGAGAGAGCAGGAGGGTGAGAGAGCAGGAGAGTGAGACAGCAGGAGGGTGAGACAGCAGGAGGGTGAGAGAGCAGGAGGGTGAGACAGCAGGAGAGTGAGAGAGCAGAGGGTGAGAGAGCAGGAGGGTGAGACAGCAGGAGGTGAGAGAGCAGGAGGGAGAGACAGCAGAAGGTGAGACAGCAGGAGAGTAGAGAGAGCAGGAGAGTGAGACAGCAGGAGGGTGAGACAGCAGGAGGTGAGAGAGCAGGAGGGTGAGACAGCAGGAGGGGAGAGAGAGCAGGAGAGTGAGACAGCAGGAGGTGAGAGACAGGAGGAGGTGAGACAGCAGGAGGTGAGAGAGCAGGAGGTGAGACAGCAGGAGAGTGAGAGAGAGCAGGAGAGTGAGAGAGCAGGAGAGTGAGAGAGCAGAGGTGAGAGAGCAGGAGGGTGAGACAGCAGGAGGGTGAGAGAGCAGGAGGTGAGACAGCAGGAGGGTGAGACAGCAGAAGGTGAGAGAGCAGGAGAGTGAGACAGCAGGAGGGTGAGACAGCAGGAGGGTGAGAGAGCAGGAGGGTGAGACAGCAGGAGGGTGAGACAGCAGGAGAGTGAGACAGCAGGAGGGTGAGACAGCAGGAGGGTGAGAGAGCAGGAGAGTGAGACAGCAGGAGGGTGAGACAGCAGGAGAGTGAGACAGCAGGAGAGTGAGAGAGCAGGAGAGTGAGACAGCAGGATGGTGAGACAGCAGGAGGTGAGAGAGCAGGAGGTGAGACAGCAGGAGGTGAGAGAGCAGGAGGAGTGAGACAGCAGGAGAGTGAGAGAGCAGGAGGGTGAGACAGCAGGAGGGTGAGACAGCAGGAGAGTGAGACAGCAGGAGAGTGAGCGAGCAGGAGGGTGAGACAGCAGGAGAGTGAGACAGCAGGAGGGTGAGACAGCAGGAGAGTGAGACAGCAGGAGAGTGAGCGAGCAGGAGGGTGAGACAGCAGGAGAGTGAGACAGCAGGAGAGTGAGAGAGCAGGAGAGTGAGACAGCAGAAGAGTGAGAGAGCAGAGAGTGAGAGAGCAGGAGAGTAAGAGAGCAGAGAGTGAGAGAGCAGGAGGGTGAGACAGCAGAAAGGTGAGACAGCAGGAGAGTGAGAGAGCAGGAGAGTGAGACAGCAGGAGGGTGAGACAGCAGGAGAGTGAGAGAGCAGGAGAGTGGGACAGCAGGAGGGTGAGAGAGCAGGAGAGTGAGACAGCAGGAGGGTGAGACAGCAGGAGGGTGACACAGCAGGAGGGTGAGACAGCAGGAGAGTGAGAGAGCAGGAGAGTGAGAGAGCAGGAGAGTGAGACAGCAGGAGAGTGAGAGAGCAGGAGAGTAAGAGAGCAGAGAGTGAGACAGCAGGAGGGTGAGACAGCAGAAAGGTGAGACAGCAGGAGAGTGAGACAGCAGGAGGGTGAGACAGCAGGAGAGTGAGAGAGCAGGAGAGTGGGACAGCAGGAGGGTGAGACAGCAGGAGAGTGAGACAGCAGGAGAGTGAGAGAGCAGGAGGGTGAGACAGCAGGAGAGTGAGACAGCAGGAGGGTGAGACAGCAGGAAGGTGAGACAGCAGGAGAGTGAGAGAGCAGGAGAGTGAGACAGCAGGATGGTGAGACAGCAGGAGAGTGAGAGAGCAGGAGAGTGAGACAGCAGGAGGGTGATACAGCAGGAGAGTGAGACAGCAGGAGAGTAAGAGAGCAGAGAGTGAGAGAGCAGGAGGGTGAGACAGCAGGAGGGTGAGACAGCAGGAAGGTGAGACAGCAGGAGAGTGAGAGAGCAGGAGAGTGGGACAGCAGGAGGGTGAGAGAGCAGGAGAGTGAGACAGCAGGAGAGTGAGAGAGCAGGAGGGTGAGACAGCAGGAGGGTGAGAGAGCAGGAGGGTGAGAGAGCAGGAGGGTGAGACAGCAGGAGAGTGAGAGAGCAGGAGGGTGAGAGAGCAGGAGAGTGAGACAGCAGGAGGGTGAGACAGCAGGAGGGTGAGACAGCAGGAGAGTGAGACAGCAGGAGAGTGAGAGAGCAGGAGGGTGAGACAGCAGGAGAGTGAGAGAGCAGGAGAGTGAGACAGCAGGAGGGTGAGACAGCAGGAGAGTGAGACAGCCCCTGGTCACAGTGAGCAGTCAGGTCTCCCCATCTAAGTGTGACCTTTGACCTCTGGGGACAGTGGCGGACAGCTCAGTGGAGTCACATGACCTGGAGGAACCTGGAAAGAGGAAGTGGATTCATATGACAAACCATTAGTGTGTGTGTGTGTGTGTGTGTGTGTGTGTGTGTGTGTGTGTGTGTGTGTGTGTGCGCGCATTTCTGAATGTGTGTTTGATTTCCTCCAGGCCGCCGTCACACTGACTCTGTTGTGAAGCGTCCAGATGTAAAGCTCAATGTGGGCCTGTTTGCCAATGAGGCCCCGCCCACTGCCCTGCCTCCTGCTGGGCGGAGTCAACTGGCCCCGCCCCCTGCTGGTGGGCAGAGCCAGTAGTGCACCAGCACCGCTCAGAGTTTTAGTGAGCAATTTCTGCACAGGGTCACATGGTTCCGGGGTCCTGGGGTCACAAGGTCACATGGTTCGGGGACTTCTTCTCCAAACTGAGAGCCAGTCGGGCTGAGGAGGCGACACCAGCTGCTGCTGCTGCTGCTGCTGCTGCTGCTGCTGCTGCTGCTGCTGTGTCGGTGTGGATTAGCGCCCCCCTCTGGGCTCCAGAGGAGGAGGGGGGGTGTGTGGGTTGATGTGAGCTCCGATAATCTGGGCCGTCACGGAGTGAGAGAGGGAGAGAGAGAGAGAGAGAGAGGGAGGGAGAGAGACACCTGTCACATGGAGATCAGCTGCTCTAATGCAGCAGGTATTTCAGGAAGATTCATGCAGCTCAGAGATTATATAAACCCCCCACCCCTCCACCCCCTCCTCCGCTCTGACTGAGGAGCCTGAGGCCTCCTCACCCACACACACGCACACACACACACACACACACACACACACACTGCGGCTTCGGAGATAATCTGCAGCCACATCAACACAATAATTCATTTACATCCGATCAAAACATCACAAACACATTAACATGACAACACAACAAGGTGTTCTGATGCAACACACACACACACACACACACACAAAACATTTGTACGATCCCATTGGTTCGCGCTGTTCCCATTGTTGCGCTGGCGGCTGCTGTCATCACTCTGATTGGCTCCCGATGAATCACTTCCTGTTCCTGTTTTGAGAGTTGACTCCTAGTGTGTGTGTGTGTGTGTGTGTGTGTGTGTGTGTGTGTGTGTGTGTGTGTTGCGGCCACACAGAGCTCTTGTTCTTCCACGGCTGCAGCTGTGACCAACACTGTCGCTGCTTCTCTGCCGACCCACAATGCCTTGCTTGTGACGGGTGGCGGCGGCGGGTGGGGAGGGGAGGGCGGGGCTGAGGCCTCCAGTCTAGCTCCGCCTCCAGGTAATCAGAGACGACCTGGGGACCACACACACACACACACACACCTGCGTGTGGGAGGGATTAATCTCACGTCATCGTTTTAGGAGCTTTTTTTTTTTTTTTTTTCAAATCCGAGTTTATTTTTTTTCCCATGATGCCATTAACCTGCAGGGGGCGGGGCCTGCGCTAATCTGATAAAAGGGTCAGATTACACGGATAAAAATATTTCCAGTTGATACTCGGTTTGGATTAGGACACACACACACACACACACACACACACACACACCTGTCATGTCAATCATCCAGTAGAGCCGCCCCCTGTCGGACACTGAGGTGGGCGGAGTCCCTGCTTCCTGCTTCCCGCCCTCAGGAGAGCAGCAGCACGTCCAGCCGGCTGATTGGCCGGCTGATTGGCCGGGGACAGTGATGAGCAGCGGGCTGGGTAATGAGGGTGGGGTCAGAGGTCATCGATAAGGCTGCGGCTCATCATGGGGGACAAAGGTTGACCTTTGACCTTGAGACGGCGGCAGAATGCAGACGATGGTGATGATGGCGAAGCTCCGCGTGGTCCGTCGGCCGTCGGCCAATCAGACGTCAGATCATTAACTGGCTCAAGATTGGCTCCTCCTCCGCTCTTCCTCTCTTCCTCCTCCTCCTCCTCCTCGCTCTCCTCCTGCTCCTCCTCCTCCTCTCCCTTCTGTGTGTGTGTGTGTGTGTGTGTGTGTCTGGTTTCAGTCAATATTGGGTCTTTTTCTTTTTTCTCTCCGTCGTGTTTCTCCTTTAAATCCCATTAAATGCGATGAAATCTTCATTAGTGTCACCTGACGGAGCAGAAACACTCGCCGGCTTGTTTGTGGGTTTTCTCCTCTTCTCTCCTCCTCCTGCGTGTGGACGCGGCTGAATGGAAGCTGCTGAGAAGCAGAGTGTGAGACTCCGGAGACCAGAACACCAGGGATCTTTTCACTTCTTCTCACTCCAGCGCTGTAAATAAAAACAGCGATCAGTGTTTGAGGAGGTGGCGGCCGCATAATGAATGGCTGCCCCCTGCTGGTCGTCAAACCGCTGACACCTTCTTTATGCAGGGAAGCCAGAGCGAGCGGCGAGGGACAGGAGCATAAAGGCAGGAAGTCGGAGGCTGTCAGGCGCAGACAAAGAGCCGGAGGTCCGAGAGAGGCCCCGGTTCTGTGCTTCTGGACCCGGGACGTCCTGGACCAGGTCCTGCGGCCACAAAGAGCCAGCAGGGGGCAGCGTGCAGGCGGCCAGCAGACACCAGGTCGCTGCTCTTCCTCCTGTCAGCGCCTCCACAGAGCCGCTGTGTCAGGGCAGGTTGGCTGGTCCGAGGCCCCCCCGGGGGTCCGGCTGAAGGCCCCGAGGGTCCGGAGCCCCGACTGGCTGCAGATGCTTCCAGAGCCGCAGCAGCGTCACCTAGCAACAGGAAGGAAGGAAGGAAGTGACCCTGGTGGTGGGGGGTGGCGCTGCTACGTGGCTAACGCTAGCATTGAGCAACGTGAACTCCGTCTTCTGCGCGGATGCTAAGTAGTTCAGTCAGCTGATCTCCGTGAGGAGATCAGATCCAGAAATAGCAAACGTGTGTGAATGCACTCTCATCAGTGGCCAATGGTGGCGCTATCGCAGTCAATCTGCTGTGACGACCTGCTGGGTTCGAGACACCGGGGAATAGTTGGTTTTAATGCGAGTATGTCAACACTGCAGGCATCTCCAGTGGTTGGGAGGGTTCAGCCCAGTCAGTCTGACAGTGTGCTGGATGTCGCCCCTGTCTGCAGCAGCAGTTCAACCAACGCGCGACTCTTCATCATGACGAGATCTTTCCTCATGATTATGAGATAAGGTGCCTCGTTATTTTATCCAGTGGATGCAATGTGCTTCCGGATTTAAAGGGACCACTGAAAACACTGAAAAACCCGGCGCCGCCGGCGGCGCCGAGGTTAGAAGGAGCTGGGACTCACAAGTTTAGCGTAGCTGCTACCAGCTTCCATAACCCTTCCTTAGCATCGGAGCTAAGGGAGGCTAAGCTAACTGAAGGCAGAGTCTGTCTGAAGAGACACAAACACTCCTCTCTCTCTCTCTCGCTCTACTTAGTGTTCACACCTGTACTTGATCTGGGTGATTGTATTGACACAGGTGGGGCAGCGTTCAGGGGTAATTGGAGATGAAACTCTGGGTCAAGGATGCATCAACATTAAAACCTGCACATTAAAAGAGAGAAAAGCAGGTGAGACCACTGGTAAACAGACTGGAGCAGCCTGCTCCCCCCTGGTGTCCAGGAGGTCTGAGGGACCAGGAGGAGTCCAGTAGGAACCCCAGCAGTGAGGAGCAGCAGCTCCACCCTGGATCTCTGGACCTCTGGACCCCATTATGCTCATGCTATCATCCTGCAGCAGTTCAACCATGCTACAGAGTTAGCACTGTCGCTTGGTGTTAGCACTGCAGCATGGGTGAACTGCTGCTGCTGCTGCTGCTGCTGTTTCTCCTCCTGATGGTCTGCAGTTAGGAGTGAGGACGTGTCAGAGACGGTTCCTGCTCAGGTCTTCAGCTCGTCCCTCAATGGTCCATCTATGGGAACATGGCGCCCTCTGCTGGACCAGTGTCAGCACTGCTGTTCCAGCCCGGTCCAGCACCGAAGACAAGAAGCACCAGCGCTGGATCAGGGAGGCCACAGAGACCAGGAGGCCCCAGGGACCAGGAAGATCGCCGAAACCTGACAGGTGAATAACAACCTAAAATAAAGATCTGCGATAAAAGAATACTGGGATCACTGGAAACTACAGGACATCATCAACTTAGTTCAACTATCGAAGCCTCATTGATAATCAACACCTTTTGTTGGACAATCAACACCTTGCTACTAGAAGTGAACCATCAACCGTAACCCCGCCCACTCCTCCTGGTGCTGCTCCAATACCTGGGACTCTGCAACACCTTTCCACAACTGAAGAAGCTTTTCAGATGAGAGGAGAAACATCTTCAAGACCACTAGAACCAGTCCAGCTGGCCCGACTGAACCTTCTACCTGAAGATGACCCGGATGACTGAGAACCTTCACACACATCTGCTCTATTGATTGACTGTCATGGTTGTTGAATGCTCTTACTTTGTCCCCCTCTACTGGCGATTATTAGTCATGTATTATTTCGTTTAATGTAAGCTTTTTATTTTGAAGGGCTTCGTGCCGCTAGTGGGCTAATCCGGAAGACAATTGTTTGTGTTCTCCATGCGGTGTCAGCTCACGGCTTCAGCCTTCATCCTTGTTGTGTTCATGTCAAGAAAGAGTTTCAAAGAACAACGACAACAATAAAGTTCTTTATTCCCCAACAGTGTTCAGTGACGTGGTCCTGCCATCTTCTACACTCTGCAGCACCAGTTCAGGTTCAGTCATGTGGAGAAATATTTGGCAAAGTGATGGTGTGAACGTGGCTTTAATCCAGCAGGGCAGGATGCAGGATCCACCACTAGATGGAGCTCTCCTCTCCACTCTCCCTCAGCTCCATGGTCCAGTCAGACCTGCTGCTGCTGCTGCTGCTGCTGCTGCTGCTGCTGCTGCTGCATCATCAGGACCAGCTGATCCTCCCTCATCACCATCACCACCAGCTGCAGAGAGAAGAAGAGACGGCAGGAGTCACCACTCACAGTCCTTGAACGCATCGTCCCAGAGACCTTGACTGTTGACAGACTCTCAGTCACATGTTGACAGTGTGAAAGATGGAGGTCATGTGACCACAGAGCGTTGGACTGAGAGTGAGGCGTGATGAAGATGAAGTGATCAGTCATTGAGTGGTGAAGTGAGAGAAGAAGCAGTTGGATGGATGAGGAGCAGCTGGACGTCAACACCAGACCACAACAAAGTCATGTGACTGGTTGACTGGCACCATCCTCCTCTCACACTGGGACTGGGAAACATCATCAACCATCATCCACTGCTTCCAAACCAGTACTGACCTCACACTCTCCAGTTTATAGTCTCTGCTGTTCACCAGAGCATCCAGCTGCTGCCCTGTTGAATCCTTCAGCTTGTTTCCTCTCAGGTCCAGGTCTCTGAGGTGGGAGGGGTTGGACTTCACAGCTGAGAGCAGCCAATCACAGCTGAGCTGTGACAAACTGCAGTCAATCAACCTGAATAAAGAAGAAATGATGGAGAGTGAAAATCACAGGTGTGTGTGTGTGTGTGTGTGTGTGTGTGTGGAGAGAGAGATTGAAATCATTTCTAATGGAATCAAAGTGTGTGTAAAGTGAATTTGAACAAAGTCAATTCAAAGTCATGACAACAATAACTGCAGCAGTTGTAGAGTGAAGAGGGTGAACTGACCTCAGAACCTCCAGTTTACAGTCTGGACTCTGCAGGAAACCACTCAGCTCCTTCACTGATGAATCCTGCAGCTGGTTCCAACTCAGGTTCAGCTCTCTGAGGTGGGAGGGGTTGGACTTCAGAGCTGAGAGCAGCCAATCACAGCTGAGCTCTGACAACCTGCAGCTCCTCAACCTGAATAAAGAAGAAATGATGGAGTGTGTGTGTGTGTGTGTGTGTGTGTGTGTGTGTGTGTGTGTGTGTGTGTGTGGGAGAGAGAGAGATTTAAAACATCTCTAATGGAAACAGAGGGGTAGATCCTCAAAGAAGGTGCGCAGTGGTAAAATGCGCTGCGTTTTGTGGTGAGATTGTGGCTGCAATCTGCGCCACAGATGCGGGGATCCACAAAGGTTTTGGTGCTAATGACATGCAGGCGCAAACACGCCCACAAATGCGGCACCTGAACCAGGTGTGAATGTTGCGGCCTGGCAACCTGAGAGCAGTTTGGGCCAGAGGTTGTTGGTGAGTTGTGTGTTTGACAGTGGAACTCTGCGAGGATAAAGGCGCTCCTGTAGCGCCTGGCAGTACGATGCCTCCTCCGTCTACCAGACTGCTGCCATCATGGAGAGAAAGTCAAGACGCGTCAGTCACCAACACCTGAGGACCATTGGTATTTTCCATACCTAAAATATTGGCATTTATACTGCAGTCTATGCCTATCTATGTATAATATTTGGGGAAATATTTCAGGCTTTTCAGAGAGGACAGTTTCACTCAGAAGCCAGAAAGACTTTGACAGACAGAAGCTGCGCCTGCTTTTGGATGGCGGTGTTTCCGTCTGTCAAACTCTTCCTGGATCTGCCGCTGTTTGAACCAGGCAGATTTACATAGAAGGGGGCGTGTCCTTTTGCCCCTGATGACTCATTTAAATACATTCAAATGAGTCTGGCGCAGCCCTGCCGCTGCCTGCGCCTCCGCGCATTTTCCACCCATTTTCACGTTTGCGTCCTCCGTGGATCAGAATCACCGTTTTTGGCGCCGTTTACACGGAGTTTCTGACGCAAAAGCAACGCAAACGCTTTGTGGATCTGGCCCACAGTGTCTGTACATTGTTATTGTCATAACAACAACTGCAGCAGTTGTAGAGTGAAGAGGGTGAACTGACCCCAGAGTCTCCAGTTTACAGTCTGGACTCTGCAGGAAACCACTCAGCTCCTCCACTGATGAATCCTGCAGCTGGTTCTGACTCAGGTCCAGGTGTCTGAGGTGGGAGGGGTTGTACTTCAGAATTAAGAGCAGCCAATCCCAGCTGAGCTCTGACAAACTGCAGCCACCCAACCTGAATAAAGAAGAAATGATGGAGAGTGAAAATCACAGGTGTGTGTGTGTGTGTGTGTGTGTGTGTGTGTGTGTGTGTGGGAGAGAGAGATTTAAATCATTTCTAATGGAATCAAAGTGTGTGTAAAGTGAATTTGAACAAAGTCAATTCAAAGTCATGACAACAATAACTGCAGCAGTTGTAGAGTGAAGAGGGTGAACTGACCCCAGAACCTCCAGTTTACAGTCTGGACTCTGCAGGAAACCACCCAGCTTCTTCACTGATGAATCCTGCAGCTGGTTCCTACTGAGGTCCAGGTGTCTGAGGTGGGAGGGGTTGGACTTCAGAGCTGAGAGCAGCCAATCACAGCTGAGCTCTGACAAACTGCAGTCCCACAACCTGAATGCAGAAGAAATGATGGAGAGTTTATGATGATGCAGAGTTTTTCCAGGGTGTCATCACTCTGAAAATCAAACTACAATGTCGACTTCAGAATCTGCAATAAAAGAAAAAAATATGGGAGAGAGAGGACGAGCGAATGAGCACTGCAATGTAAAGTCTGACCACTGGATGGCAGGATTTACACACTGTACCTTTAAACCCAGCTTCAGACATTTCAAACACAACCAGTGACTGCAAATTGAATTCCCAACAGCAGTGAAGTGAAAATCATGACAACAACAACAAGAGTGATAGAAGTTGTAGAGTGAAGAGGGTGAACTGACCTCAGAACCTCCATTTTACAGTCTGGACTCTGCAGGAAACCACTCAGCTCCTTCACTGATGAATCCTGCAGCTGGTTGTCACTCAGGTCCAGGTCTCTGAGGTGGGAGGGGTTGGACTTCAGAGCTGAGAGCAGCCAATCCCAGCTGAGCTGTGACAACCTGCAGTAAATCAACCTGAATAAAGAAGAAATGATGGAGAGTGAAGATCACAGGTGTGTGTGTGTGTGTGCGCGTGCGTGCGTGTGTGTGTGCATTTGCGCGTATGTGTGCGCACGTGTGTGTGTGCGCGCGTGCGTGCGTGTGCGCACGTGTGTGTGTGTGTGTGTGTGTGTGTGTGTGTGTGTGTGTGTGTGTGTGTGTGTGTGTGTGAGAGAGAGATTTAAATCATTTCTAATGGAATCAAAGTGTGTGTAAAGTGAATTTGAACAAAGTCAATTCAAAGTCATGACAACAATAACTGCAGCAGTTGTAGAGTGAAGAGGGTGAACTGACCACAGAACCTCCAGTTTACAGTCTGGACTCTGCAGGAAACCACTCAGCTTCTTCACTGATGAATCCTGCAGCTGGTTCTGACTCAGCTTCAGCTCTCTGAGGTGGGAGGGGTTGGACTTCAGAGCTGAGAGCAGCCAATCACAGCTGAGCTCTGACAAACTGCAGCTCCTCAACCTGAATAAAGAAGAAAATGATGGAGTGTGTGTGTGTGTGTGTGTGTGTGTGTGTGTGTGTGTGTGTGTGTGTGTGATTTAAAACATTTCTAAGCTAGAAATGAAGTCAAAGAAAAACACTAAAGTAAGACAGAAGCTGCTGACGTCCTTCACAGTGACGGTGAAGGACGTCCAGTCCAAACTGGTCACACTGAGCAGCTCCAAACATCACAACAACTAGACAAGATGTTGTGTGTCTGATGTTCATCTGCTGACACACACTGTCCACCAGTAGAGGGCAGCAACCTACCTGAGAACTTCCAGCCTGCAGTTTGGACTCTGCAGTCCAGCACAGAGCAGCTTCACTCCAGGATCCTCCAGGTGGTTCTCACTCAGGTCCAGCAGTGTGAGGTGGGAGGGGCTGGACTCCAGGGCTGAAGACACCACTGCACAGTGAGCCTCTGAGAGTCCACTGCTAGACAGTCTGCAGTGAAGGAGACAGCAGTGAGAAGATCATCACCATGTGAGAGTGTGACAGTGACTGAAGGATCATCAACAGCTGATCAGCTGCTTCCATCATCACAAAGGACACATGAAGTTCTCCTGCAACAAGGAACCAAGTGCAGCTTCACACTGTTGCTCTGATCTGCTGCTTCAGCTCCACATGATGCTCACTGGTGTGTCCAGTCACAGCAGCTTGGAGCTCCACTGGATCAGAGCTCCAAGCTGCTGTGTGTTGGACATGTTGATCATGTTGGTGGCTTCATTCCTTCCTGCTGCTTCTTCTCATCCTCCAGTCCCTCTCATTCACTCAAGCTCCTGCCTGAACTTAGTGGAGCAGCTACACTCCATTCATGGTCCACAACCCTGTCTACAGGACTGCAGCATCATTAGCCCTGTGTTTACAGCCTGCTGCTGCAGCAGACAGACAGACATTAACACCTCCTGCATTTGACACCGTGGATCACTGTCCATCCTCATCTCACTGTCAGCCTGCAGGGGGCGGTGCTCATCATACCTCTCTAACAGATCTTTCTCAGTCATCTTAAATGACTTCTCATCCTCAGTTGCCCCTCTTTCAACTGGTGTTCCTCAAGGTTCAATTCTTGGCCCTCTTCTGTTTCTGCTGTATATGCTAAAAACTCATCGGCAGTCGCAACATCCATTTTCACTTTTATGCAGACGATCTCCAGATCTACTTAGCTGTGATCCTGAGTATCTGTTCTGCACTGGAACCTCTCCCTCAATGTCTTCATAATATCAAGCACTGGCTTTCCCAGAATGTCCTTCACTTGAATGAAGGAAAGACTGAATACATTCAGACAGTGGTCTAATCTCCAGCAAACAAATAGGTGCAGTGGTGAAGGCGAGCTTTTTCCAGCCAAGGCTCCTCGCTAAAGTCAAGCCATTCTTGTCCCGAGCTGACCTTAAAAAGGCCCTCCATGCCTTCATCAACACAAGGATTGACTTCTGCAAGGCCCTTGACGCTGGACTGAACCATTCTGTCCTCCAAAAGCTCCAGATGGTCCAGAATGCAGCAGCTCATCTTCTCTCAGCACCTCCGAGCACTCCCACATCACACCCATCCTCCACTCCCTCCACTGGCTTCTGGTGCGGATCAGAGTGGAGTTCAAAGTCCTCTAGTTTGTCTTCAAGGACATTCATGGCTTGGCCCCGCCCTACCTCAACGAACTGAACACTGTTCACCGTCCAATCAGGACTCTGTGCTCCTCTGACCACACCTCCTTGGTCATCCCCAGGTCCAAGCACAAAAGGTTTGGAGACCGAACATTTGCCACTCTGGGCCCTAAGCTGTGGAACTCTCTTCCAGCTCAGTTACAAGCCTGACAGTTAAAAACTCATTTATTCAGGGTGGCATTTTATACATAGCCACTGACTGGACTGCTGCTCATTGGTTTTACATTTGTGTTTTAATTATGGTTCACCAATCTTGCATTTTATTCTCTTTTTATAATTGCACATTCACTGTAATGTTGTATTTAACAATATGTTATTAGTATTGCGTTTATTATGTTTCACTCTGGAAAGCACCTTGTGCACCATTATATAAATGTATATATGTAAATAACACTGTTATATAAGTAAAATGTGATTGATTGATTGTGTTGACAGAAACATCTGGACTTACTTTGCCTTCCTGCAGTTCCTCACAGCTGGAATCAGTCTCAATCTTCCCTCATCTGATGTCTTGTACTTCTTCAGGTCCAACTCCTCCAGAACCTCCTCTGACATCTGCAGCACGTAGGCCAGAGCTGAACACTGGATGTCTGAGAGTTTCTTCTCTGATCTGTTCTCTGACTGCAGGAACTCTTGGACCTCCTGATGCACTGACTGATCCTTCACCTCCAGCAGACAGTGGAAGATGTTGATGCTTCTGTCAGGAGAAACATCACCAGTGTTCATCTCCTTCAGGTTGTTGATGACCTTCTCTAAGGTTCCTGGATGGTTGTCAGTGAGACCCAGCAGGCCTCCTAAGAGTCTCTGGTTGGATTCCAGACTGAGTCCATGGAGAAAGCGAACAAACAAGTCCAGGTGACCGTTTGGACTCTTGAGGGATTCCTCCATCATCCTCCTCAGGAACTCATCCAGGGATTGATGAGGGAGATCAAATCCTTTTATCTCTGGGTTGATGTTAAAAACTCGAGGTAATAAAGGATCTGATTTTAAAGTTGTCAAGAAGCTCCCCAGAACCTTTGTTTTGGTGTGACAGTGGAAGCAGTAGACTGCAGCCAGAAACTCCTGGACGCTCAGATGAACGAAGCAGTAGACGGTTTTGTGGAAGATCACACTCTCTCTTCTGAAGATCTCTGTACAAACTCCTGAGTACACAGAGGCGTCAGTCACACTGAGACCACACTTCTCCAGGTCTTCACTGTAGAACATGATGTTTCCACTCTCCAGATGTTCAAATGCCAGCTGGCCCAGCTTCAGAAGAAGCTCCCTGTCAGCCTCCATCTGGTTAATGTTGTCTTTTGGTTTCTTCTCCTTGGTCTTTCCCCAGAATGAGAACATGTTAGTCAGCATCTTTGTCCACTTCAGCTCCTGTGGACCTGTGGTCTGATGGTCTCCTCCATACTTGTGCTGCTTCCTCTTGGTCTGGACCAGCAGGAAGTGTGAGTACATGTCAGTCAGGGTCTTGGGCAGCTCTCCTCTCTGCTCTGAGCTCAACATGCTCTCCAGAACTGTGGCAGTGATCCAGCAGAAGACCGGGATCTGACACATGATGTGGAGGCTCCTGGAGGCCTTGATGTGGGAGATGATCCTGCTGGACACATCTCCTCCATCTCTGAACCTCCTCCTGAAATACCCCTCCTTCTGGTCATCGGTGAAGCCTCGTACTTCTGTCAGCCTGTCCACACATGACGGAGGGATCTGATTGGCTGCTGCAGGTCTGGAAGTTATCCACAGCAGAGCCGAGGGAAGCAGATCTCCTCTGATCAGGTTTGTCAGCAGGACGCTGACTGACTTCTTCTGAGTGACGTCAGTCACCACCTGGTTCTTCTCAAAGTCCAGAGCCAGTCTGCTTTCATCCAGGCCGTCCAAGATGAAGAGAAGTTTGCAGACATGCAGCTGCTCTGCTGTGAGCTTCTCTAACGTTGGATGGAAAACATGGAGCAGCTCCAGAAGACTGTAGTGCTGCTCTTTGACCAAGTTGAGCTCCCTGAATGAGAGAGGAACTACCAGATGAAGGTCCTGGTTCTCCAGGCCCTGGGCCCAGTCCAGAGTGAACTTCTGCACTGAGAAGGTTTTTCCAACCCCAGCGACGCCGTTGGTCAGCACCACTCTGACTCTGAGTCCCTGCTGCTCATGTGAGGCCTCAAAGATCTGGCTGCACCTGATTGGACGCTTGTGGAGGCTCTTCTTGGTCTTCTTGGTCTTCTTGGTCTCCAGCTGCCTGACCTCATGCTGTCTGTTGACCTCCTCACTCAGTCCCTCAGTGATGTAGAGCTCAGTGTAGATGCTGTTGAGGAGGGTTTGACTTCCTGCTTCTTCACCTTCAGTCACACGTTCACATCTCCTCTCCAGACTGATCTTATGCTGCTGTAGAAGCTCCTGCAGACCATCATCAACCTCTGGAGCAGAGAAAAGGTTGGAGAAGAAAACATCAGGGTGACAGTGTGAGCATCATTGCTTTGATGAAGCTGCTGCTGCTGCTGCTGCTGCTGCTGCTCTCAATGTCCCTCAGTGAATCTTCTCACTGGAGGTCCTGAAGGATCTCAGAGTCAGAGGTGAAGGAGGTGCAGGTGGACAGTCTTACTGTGAGCAGTCTTGGTGTGACTGGCAGGTTGCAGTGCTGATGGAGCAGACTGGTCCAAGTATGAGCTGCTGGACACTGGGTCAGTCAGGACGTCACAGCCACCACCACCACTGCTGCTCCTGTGGAGAAGTTTGGGTTTGACTGCTCAGTTGGACAGTTTGGATGATAGTTTTTAGTCTTGACCTCATTTTTCCTGTGACTCAAGTTTTGATTCTTCATTCATACTAAATGACATGAGACACCCAACAAGATAAAGTTTAGGCTTTTATTTTGAAATGACTTGGTCAAGTTGTCTGTTCTAGAAGCACCGAGTGTCTTTTCTTCTGCAACACAAACAGTCAAAAACCTTTATTTCAAACTAACACCTGCACTGCAACTCCAGCAGCCAGTTTCCCTCTTGACTCAAACACTATGAACTGATGTGGTGATTCTGCAGGAGCTAAAACCACTTTAAAATAAGTCTTTCATTCTGAACAAATGTAAACTGAAGCAGCAGCATCAGGAAGAAGACTGCAGAGGACCTCAGTCCAAGTGTTCTTACTGTATCTCAGGAGGTCCAGGTTCATTACTGAAGTGTGGAGGGAGACCTATGGACCGGTCACTCTTCAGAGACACCATGCTGGACCCTGGAGGCTCTGGTCTGACTTCTTCTCCATCCATCTCCTGAACTGGAGTCAGTCTGAGGTGAAACACAGCAGTTCTACTGTCAGCTCAGAACACAGTGCAGAACTTCACTGCAGTGGGAGAGTGGAGGACAGGAGCCAGCAGACACTGGAGTTCTGCTCCTCTGACCACACTAGACTTCAGATGAAGATGTTGTCACTGGATGGTTCCACTAGAGGGCAGTAGTGCACCACCCAGGAGACTCCTCACTCTATTTCAGAACATTCTGATGGAGCCATTCAAAATACTTTTTGGTTATACTGATGACTTATTCACATGAATATTTTGGGGAGATTCCTAGTTGTCACTTGATGAATCTCCTTCAGGGTGGTCGGGCTCAGAAGTCTGATTCTGTTCACTGTCATCAGATTCAAAGTCTATTATTTATGGCTCTTTATCTCTGAAATGAGTGTGTGGACATGGCAACCTGGCAACTTCCCGATGGACAACAAAAAGAACTTTGGAGCTGCAGACAGGGAGACGGGTGTGGCAAACAAGTCCCTCCAGTTTCCTCATTACCTGCAATAAACAGGTAATCTACTACTGTTCACCTCCCAGTTGGACAGTGTAGAAGCTCAGTAGAGCCGAGCAGCCACGAGTGGAAAAAATGCATCTGTCTGTTTTGTTAAAGGACAGAAACACCTGGAGAACCTGGGGAACCCAGCAGACTCATGGAGAACAGAAAATAATTATTATTACTGTCGTTATTATCATCATTATTATTTATTATTGTGGCATAGTTTAATGTATTGCATTCCATTGTTTGCAGCCAGTTCCAGTCTATTATATTGATTGTATTGCTCTCACTTCAAAGACTCTTATCTGGACTTTACGCTTTTTAAACTTTGTGCTCTTGTAAAACTTATATTGAACTCACCACTGGCTACTTTTTCAATTCTTTTTCCTTGACACTTCTTTATTCCTCTTCATTCACAATCACATTTCACTGCCTGGTCATGTGACAAATAAACTCTTTGATTGTTAGCGGCTGAACGGACCACTGTTGCTGCTGCAAAAGGAGAAATTAGGAGAGAACAACTCACCCACTGCTTCACTCTGACTTCTGCTGAAACTGCGTCAACTCAACATGGAGTCGTACAGGTGAAGACGTGAACTTTGGACTTCTCTTCCTGCTTCTTGATGGCTGCTCCTCCCACTGGAGGAGGAAGGTGTCCAAGCAAAGACTGGCGAGGTGTCTCTAATAAAGTGGCCAGTGCTCATCAACACTGATGGTCGTCACTGATTCAGGAGTTTGATTTCAACAACTGTCTCACATCACAACCAAACTGACAGCCACAGTGCGAGTGGACGCTGTCACATTGTCAACTGCAGCTCATCCTACGGCCAGTGGAGGGCGATGTGGTTCAGTGTAATCAAGTGTCTGAGCGCCAGAGGGCGCTAACGATCCATCATACAGTCAAGCTGAGTGTCGCCTCATCGCAACACAAGTTTTCTCACATGAAGCTGTGAAGACAATGAGAGGAAGAAGCAGAGTCAAACTGAGGCCTTTTAGGAACATTTTCAATCTTATTATTATTATTATTATATTATGTTCTTGCGCAGCTCCAAACTAGAACTTGCTGATTTTATTTGAACAATAAGTGCAGATGGATTCTACATAAAGTTGCAATAAAGACTTTGATATTAGTCATATAAATACAATTATACTCAATGAAATATAATACACGGGAATATGAATTTATTGTCAATGAAATACATATTATATATTAACAATATATATGAATAAAAATAAAGGCTTGTTACCTTCAGCTGCAGACAGACAGCAGGTCTCGCCAAGACTCACATATGAGAGTTTGACAATCTGGATTCTGAGATAAAGTTTCACCTTCTGCTTCTCACTTTCTTCTCTTGTTGTCTTTGTTTGAACAAAACCAAGTGAGCAAGAAAAACTCGAGTGAAAAATATGTTGTTGTGTCATACAGCTTTTTCATTCTGTGTTGAACTGAAAAAAGTGAATAGAATCCACACGTCGTTGATTCAAATCCAGAGAAGAGATTTATTTGATAGAATTTTACACATTTTAAACACAAGTGATGGGAAAACTTCTGAAGAATGACATCTTCACAAAGACACACACACACACACGCACACACACACACAGGCAGTTGTGCTTGCTGTCAGGGTTTCTTCCTCTGGAGGTGGAGGACCTCAGAGTTCTTCTTGTCCTCCAGGAGCTGCTGCTGGTCCATGGGTGGGATGATGGTGCCCAGGCGGGTCACCACTCGGGGTCGGGTCACCTTCTTCACCGTGCCCTCCGTGTTCCAGGTGCGTCCCAGCGGCGTGCGGATGGTGCTTTGGAACTGCTGCTGGTTCTGGAAGGGGAAGGGCAGCGAGGCCACCTGGTGGAGGCCCACGGCAGCGTTCCTCTTCTCCCAGATGATGACGCCGGGCAGGCTCTGGTCCCGCCGGGCCGGGGGCGGGGCCAGAGCCTGCTTGCTGCCAAACCTCCTGCGCTTGGCGCGGGACGGCTTGAGGCCGGTGCCGCCCCACTGGCCCCAGCCCGGCAGCACCAGGTCCAGTTCCTTGGGCTTGGCCCGGTCCTCCTGCACCTTCTTGTCCTTCAGGAAGTCGGAGACCACGTCGTCGCCGGCGAAGGCCTCCCTGATGAGGGTCCTCTGGTCCGGCTGCTCCTCCCAGGCCTCGCCGTCCTCCACGGTCGGCGCCAGCGCCACCTGGACCTCTTTGGTCCCTTTGGTGAGAACTTCCTTCAGCTCCACCTTCCTCTTCCTCTTCTTCCTGCTGGACTTTGGCTCAGTGGGCCCAGCAGCAGCAGCAGCAGGTGGAGGAGGAGGAGGAGCAGGAGGCGTCGACTCCTCCTCCTCCTGACTGAGGAGCTCCACCTCCTCCAGAGTCCTGACCCTCCTCAGGTCCTCCTCCAGCGGCGCACCAGTGTTTGTGGCGAGCGCCCCCTCCTGACCACCGTCTGCAAGTTCTCGAAAGAGATTAGTGAACTCTGAGAGCTCCTCCTCCTCCTTGTCCATCACCACCTCCTCCTCCTCCTTGTCCATCACCACCTCCTCCACCTCCTCCTCCTCCACAGCTCCAGCTGCTGCCTCCTGATCCTGACGGAACTTCCTCCTGCTCTCAAACTCTTTGAGGAGCACCTCCTCCTCAGTTTCTTCCACCTGCTCCTCCTCCTCCCTCCTCCTCCTCCTCAGCAGTTTTCTCCACCTCCTCCCCAGCAGAGAGGGCCGCGGCGTCGCTCCTCTTCTCCTCCTCAGAGAGCTTCCCTCTCATCCAGGGGTTGGAGGGATCTCCTCCACCTTCTGCGTCATTGACAAAGTCAGGCAGCACCTCCTCCTCTGCCACATCCTCCTCCTCCTCCTCCTCCTGGTCCAGCTGTTTCACCACCTTCATGGTCAGCTCCTTGTGCACCTCCAGCTGCTCCTGCATGGCCTTGCGGGCCTCCTGGTCGTACTTGGCCATGATGGCCTTGGACTTGGCCCACTTGCCGCTGTTCTGGTGCTTCAGCGTCATCCTCTCCTGCATGCGCGCCACCTCCACCTTGCGCAGCTCCTCCAGGGCGGCGGCCGGGTCCGTCTGGGCCGCCTCCTCGAAGCGCTTGAGCGCCTCCTTCCTCTTGGCCTTGTTGTGTACCTTGTGGTACTTCTTGCTCTTGATGCGGCGCTCCCGCCGGGCCTTGGCCTCGTAGTAGGACTGCAGGGCCCGCATCTTCTGCAGCTCGGCCCGGCGGACCTGCGCCTCCTCCAGGCTCATGGCCCGCAGCGAGGCCTCCTCGCCGGGCGTCAGCGCCGGCTCGTGGACGGGCTGCTTGTTGGCGTGCAGCAGGGAGAAGATCTCCTGCTCCAGCGGCGTCTGCGCCTTCCAGCCGCACGCCAGCGCGTGCACGGGTCGCGGGCCGGCCGGCTCCTGCTGCAGGGGGAAGACCAGCTGCTCCGCCCGCTGCTGCTGCCGGATGACGCCCTTCCAGCGGCTCACCTCGGCGGACGCCTTCTGGAAGGCCGCGGCACGCCGGACCCGCTCGCCCTGCTGGCGGCTCAGAGGACTCTCGGCGGTCCTGCGGGCCTGCTGCAGGAGCTTCAGCTGCTTGCTGCTCCTGCTGGAGACGGCGGGGGTCCGCTCCATGGTGCCGATCAGCTCCGACAGCTCCAGCCGCTCGCCCTGGCCCTCGGCGGCCACGCTGAACTCGGACATGTCGACGGCGGCCTCGGACCTCTCGCCGCCGGGGAGGCTCCTCCGCTGCCGGCCGCCCAGGGAGCCGATGGCCTCCACCAGCTTCAGGCGCCTCCGCTCATCTGCGGCGTCTCGCTCCTCCTGCTGCTCCTCCTCACTCGCCATGTCCTCCTGCTGCTGCTGCTGCTGCTGCTCCTCCTCGTCGTCGTCGAAGGCCACTTCCGGCTCCTCTCTGGCCACCGCGGGCCGCTTCTTGACGCTCTTTCTGGAGAGTTTCTTCTTGGAAGCTTTCGCCATGTTGCTGTAGTGAACGGCAGCTCGGCGGAGAGGAGCGAACACACGTGTGCCGCAAAGCGAGCCGCTGTCGCAAAACAGCCGCGACGCCGCAACACTGTCGTAAACACGCCTTTAATCTCTTCTCGCCCGCTCCCTTAACATACTACTTTGTTTGTATCTCTACTACTACTACTACCAATAATAATAATAATAATAATAATAATAATAATAATAATAATAATAATAATAATAATAATAATAATAATAATAATAACTTTGTAATGATTTCCGATCTTAACACTTTGAATTTAAACTCGACACGCGATATTTCTGATTACTTCTATTGTTCACCTTCGTGTAATTTTCATGAGGCCTCTCGTCGCAATACTGCAGTGTTTGCTAGTGAAAATACGACATTAACAATAACAACGACAACCTTCTCTTTATTCACTTCCTCTGCAGGATTTATTTATTTCACCAGTTCACACTTTCCAGTCGATTTCATGCTGCGTTTCCTTGCGCCCCCTGCTGGTTTGCCAGTGCGCACACCGTCAGCGGCACGTCGTCACATGACGAGGATGACGATGATGATGATGCGGTGGGTCATGTGACGCAGTTGTGTGTGACGCTTCCGCAGGGCCATGGCGACGTCTGTCTTCCACCGAGTGAGAGCCGGGTCCAAACTGGGAGCCCAGTACGACCAGGACGGGAACCTGATCCAGGTGCGACCCGGGAGCCTGTCCGAGGGGCCGCGAGAGGCGCTGCTAGCTGTTAGCCTAGCATGTACGACACCAGCAGCCAGCTGCTAGCTGCTAGCTGGGGGCGGGGGAGTCAGCTGGAGATGGACCACTTTAGTCTTTGGGACGAACCTCTGCCAAGTTCTACAGCGGACGGAGAGAAGAGAGGAGTAGTGACGCGTCGTCCTTCTCACGTGACGTCACGCATTTAGCGTTGCCAACCGTCCCTTAAAATACACAGTCGTCCTGATGTGTGACGATGAAATGCTGCGACGGGGCTGGTCCCGTATTTCTGAGTCGTTTTGAATGTAACTTTATTTAACTCACGTCCGTTTCCATAGAGTTCAAACAAACCCGTAATCTCCGCGGCTGCAGGCAATAGCATAATAATAACCATCAATACCGTTGACAACCCATTGACAACAACTGCGCCCTGGCTGAAGGAGTAGCAGGTTATGAATCAGGACGTAGAAGTCGTCCATCCTGCAAGATATTAATACAGTTGAAACTTTATTTAACACCAAGCAATTCAAAGTCAGTGAACCGTGTAGTTTTTTTTTTGTTTTTTTTGGTAGTTTTGTGGGAGGGAGGGAGGTTCGGGGGGGGGGGCGGAGCAGGTAGGGGCCTACATGGAGTCGGCTGATGGTCAGCGACGGTGTGGGACGTCCTGCAGGTGGAGAGCAGAGAGGATGAGGAGCAGAACGTGAAGCTGGCAGAGATCCTGGAGCTGCTGCTGGCTGCTGGATACTTCCGAGCCCGGATCAAAGGCCTGTCGCCGTTTGACAAGGTGCGCGCGCGCACACACACACACACACACTAATCAATCGGTCACTAATGGCGCCCTCCACAGGTGGTCGGCGGGATGACCTGGTGCATCACCACCTGCAACTTTGACATCGACGTGGACCTCCTCTTCCAGGAGAACTCCACCATCGGACAGAAGATGTGAGTGTCTGATTGTCCCTGAAGGCACCGCGGCCGCTCACCTTCCACCTTTGTGTGCGTTTTGGTTGCGTGTTTTGTGAGTTTGGGCCGCCGCTCACTGGATGAGTTGTCGTGGTGTCTCGGCAGAGCGCTGACGGAGAAAATAGTGTCGGCGCTGCCCAAGATGAAGTGTCCTCACCGGCTGGAGCCCCATCAGATCCAGGGCCTGGACTTCATCCACGTCTTCCCAGTGGTCCAGGTGGGAGAGAGAGAGAGAGAGAGAGAGAGAGAGAGAGAGAGAGAGAGAGAGAGAGAGAGAGAGATCCTGCTTAGCTTAGCATCAAAGCTAAAGGGGGAGGCTGTGGAAACAGCTGTCCAGCTGTTTCCACAGCCTCCCCCTTTAGCTTTGATGCTAAGGAAGGGTGATGGAAGCAGCTAGCAGCTGCGCTAAACTTGTGTGTTATTGTGTTATAATGGCTGTGTGTGTGTGTGTGTGTGTGTGTGTGTGTGTGCAGTGGCTGGTGAAGAGAGCCATGGAGACCAGGCAGGAGATGGGCGACTACGTGCGGGCCTACTCCATCTCCCAGTTCCACAAGGACCACAGCATGCCCCAGGTAGCTGCAGTACCAGGCCT
>CM020514.1:21428465-21430965 GCA_009823395.1 Thamnaconus septentrionalis | reverse complement strand
CAAAGGAGCCTCCTAGTGCGGCGCCACCTGCTGGCTGCCTGCTGCGAGCGCCACCACCAGTCCGCTGGCTGGTCCTCCCAGTCGGTGCAGATGTGAGCTCGTCTTGATGGCTCAGCTCTGCTCACGTGGCTGAACACCACTGGACGTGTTGGCGAGCAGCGGTGACCTGGAGGTCATCAGTGGGTCACGATCGCCTGCAACCCGGCAATAAAAAGTGAAAAGTGCTTTTCTGATCGTTGTTGTTGAATAAAGTCAAGATGTTCACGCTGCAGTTTGTGAAATGGCCCTGTTTGAATCACCTCACCTGTGCTATGGTATTCCTGAAGGTCAGTTCAAGCCCCTCCCTCTCCTGTGATGTCATGTCATAGCAGAGATGTGTTAGCACTGCTAGCTTCACATCAATCTGAGCTAACAACAGCAGTTTTCTGACGAGAACTTGGACTGACGGCACCTTCAGATCTCCGGACACCAGCGTGGGAACGTCTTCTTCTGCAGAGTCCTCTGATGGTCCTCACTGATGGTCCTCACTCTTCACTCACTGACACAACAGACGCTTGATGCTGATGGGAGCAGGGAGGAGACGTCCTGCTCAGGATCAGAGTCGGACCTGTTTTCATCCCCTCGTCCTGTCAGGCCACAGTCACCAGCAGAAATGTGTGTGAACGTCTTGATGATGGCTGACAGGTTTCATTCTGAAAGGTGGAGCTTGTGACCCCAGGATGTGAATCACACGGGTCGGTTCAGCAAACCTGTTGGGGGCACCTGGAAAAAATATACAAGTCTTGTTTAAAAGAAAGCAGATATTAATTTGCATAGTTAATTATCCAATAATCACATAATTGAGATAATAAAGAGATGAACTCATTAAGATTAATACACACAATAAGAAGCATAAACAAATCTGTGTGTGTGTGTGTGTGTGTGTGTGTGTGTGTGCCACACCAGGCAACGGGCCGGGGGGGCCGAGCGCAACACCCCCACAAAGCCGCTCAGGAGGAGGTGCAGAGCAGTGAGCCCCCCAAGAGACCATTTGTGTGTTTTTACTTCTGCTCTTTATTTCCTTCCTGCATTGTTGGGACTCTGAGTGAAAGATGTTTTCAGACAGTGGAGTCGGTGTCTCTGTGCTGTGTCAGTCTGCTGGAAGCAGCTGGACCGCAGCAGCACCGTGGGGCCTTCAGGGGCAGCATGTAACTCAAGCCACTGAGTCACCTGATCCCCAAACACCTGCTCAGGTGTCTCAGTGTCTCTTTTCTGGAGCGTTGCCACAGCAGGAGGAGTCAGAGGCAGGAGGAGCAGAGGGAGGTGGAGTCAGAGGCGGGAGGAGCAGAAGCAGGAGGAGCAGAGGGAGGAGGAGTCAGAGGCAGGAGGAGCAGAGGGAGGAGGACTAGAGGCGGGAGGAGCAGAACCAGGGCATCTAGAAGCACCGGAAGCAGGAGGACCTCAGCAGAGACAGTAGGACCAGCAGTAGGAGGACCAGAGGGAGGAGCAGCAGAACCAGGAGATCTCGAAGCCCCAGAAGCAGGAGGACCTTGGCAGAGACGGTCGGACCAGCAGTAAGAGGACCAGACAGAGGAGGACCAGAGGGAGGAGAGGAGGGAGTAAGGACCAGACATATAAAGGAGTCAGAGTGAGGAGAACCAGTAGCACGAGGACCAAAGCAGTGGCAAGAGGACCAGGAACCAGGTGATCTAAAACCAAGAGGACCAGGAGGGGGAGGTTCAGAAGCAGGAGGACCAGAAGCAGGAGGTCCAGAGGTAGGAGGAGGTAGAAGGAGTCGGTGGTAGGAGGAGTCTGAGGTCTCAGGGCTGAGAGCGGAGCTGCGATGGCACGATGACGAAGAGCTCGGTGGAGATCGGTACGAGGTGACGCCTGCTGCTCCTCACATCTTCTACACTTTCTGAACTCATCTCCAGGTGTCCTCCTCTCACTCTGCAGACCCTGCCGCCGCCACCACCACCACCAGCTCCACCTCTGCCGCTCCCACAGTGAGTACCTGAAGACCACTGCCCTCCAGCAGGTGACTCAGCAGGTGCAGCTGCTTGAATAAGTCATGAGCGTGTTGGATCGTCTCCCTCCAGGAGCAACCGGAGCCCTCGCACATCGAGGTGGTGTCGGTGACGGAGGAGGACCTCCCGCCGGTGGACACGCCCACCACCCTCAACGTCAGTCCACTGGGAAGCTTCGCCGCCGCCGCCGAGTCCCAGCCGGAGGAGGAGCATCAGGAGGAGCCGCAGGAGGAGCAGCCGCCCAGCCCCGGCATGCCGGTCACCAAGGTGCAGCCCTTCCTGGCCGGTGAGACCCCCAACTGCTCCACCCACAGTCCACTACCTCTCTGGCTCCGCCCCTTAGTCTCCCGTGTGACCTGTCAGATCGATGGTGTTGGTGTTGGTGTTGTTGTTGTTGTTGTTGTTGTTGACAAAGCGTTGTGCCGCCAGAGGACGACCTGGTCAAGAGCTGGAAGTGGCGGCTGTGGGGGCGTCGCCTGGAGCTGCTGCTGGCC